>CM067357.1:18807990-18878178 GCA_034190875.2 Urechis unicinctus
TTTACAAAGATGACTTGATGAAAATAAACGGTTTTTTGGGATTAACAAAAGATGACATACCATAAATCGCATTTGATATCTGATTGTACTGACAGATATTATCGCAGATAAGACGAAGGTATCATGCCACCGTCATTGTTTGCGAATCGATTGGATTGTTTTGTTGCTGATGTCACTTTGGTTGTATAGAGTAGAATTAATAGATGGTATGTGATACATTTAAGTTGATTATTTCATTTCCTGATGGCAGGCATCTGTTTGAATTCAGATGTGAACCATGTCGATTGCAAGTTTAAATTCTGGGACCCGTTCGTAGAAGTAAGATGTGTTAGTGGGGTTATTCACTGATTAGATTCTCATCTACTATATCAAGAGGTGGCTAGTTTCGGGGGAATAGTACGATAAAACCGTTGGGTCTCACTTTGCCATCAAAGCCCCACCTGTGGAGAGATGGGCCACTGTTATGCCAAAGGGGGGAACATTCACAAAATGTACAGGTATTGTCACACGCAAGCAAATTTTGATTCATAAATTTACGAAGGGATGCTTAAAGAATGACTTTAACAGTAAGATCATATTTTCGACACAGGCAATGAATCTGCTACATACAATGCGTGCATATAATCCAGATATAAGACACCTAGTGGCAAGATAACTGTTTAACACATGCAACAGTTTCATGCCGTTCAATAGTGAACGAAGTTCGATGGTGGGGAGTTTTGTGGGATCATTTAGTTGACAACAGCTATCCACGTAAGCGACGATTATTGCCGCCATTTGTTCAGCCCATTATAGCGATCCAGGTATGGTTGATTAAAAAATGACTTGCTCTACCATTGGAAGATTTAGATAGATTAAAAGAATTTCAAGCACATTTGAAAAAAAGCATTTGTTAAATTATGATAAAAGCGTTTCAAAGGGTATGGCTGTTAATAGGTGCCCATATAATAGAAATAGCATCATGCAACCTATGCTCCAAAACCGCGGTAAATTGTGGCGTGTACGGGGGCTCCATGATTTGTACAAGATAATCTGTCTGAAACTTGCTTCAGAGACGGATGATATCGTACAAGAAATGGACAAACCATTTTAATAATACTAATAATAGTTTTGAATAATGATTTTTTGATAAAAGAATTAGAATATGACGCATTACAATATAAAAGTGGGTAAAAATAATCAGCAATTTAAAACCATGTTGCGCATTACCACTTTCGGAACAAAATGGAACCATATAGCCATCGGATCCGAGTTAGTCGTATTTATCTATCTACCAATTTCGTTGCACAGGCATGGTTTTTTTCTGGTTACCTCTAAAAATGTATCTTTGTCAGCCATTTGAACAGCATGTCATTTCGTGATGCATTGGATAATCAGGGGTCTATTTAAAGCAAGTGCGCAATTAATATATAACGATGTTGTGTGATATAATCCGCATCTTGAGGCAATCCTATGAGCATACATCTTTACAATTAATTGATAATCATTTCTTACTTGCGCAAAGGCTCGGTGTGATAAGCAACCCCTCTGTAGCTAATAGTTCTCTATCGATTATTTTATTGAACATTTTGACTGCAGGTACTGTTAGCATCACCAGCAAGGCCACGGTTGCAACCCGGTGATTAAAAATAGAAAAATAGAATAAAAAGTGTCGCCTTGATGCTGTGCTATATAACAATATATAATGATTGACTTGAGATCATTAAATATCACAAGGAATCTAAGATGTCCCACTTTTGATTTCTGTTTTGCTGGATGTAATTTTACCACTAGTTTGGTTTGTTAGTTTGGTCAGCAATATAGCGCTATAAAAGCTCGACCGAGTTAATTTTGTTTGCATGTACGTTCTTAAAAACGAGATTTTTTTTAAGTTACGATTATCGCATGTGTAGTTTTAGCGAATTCCAAAATAAAAAGTCTTGTTGTGCATTCTACTCGTTAAAAAAGATCGTAAATTAATAAGTTGTTAATACAAAATGGTCCATAGGCATGCTTAATTTGGCTCATTCTATACGTCACGCATACATTTTTATATTATGTTTTGCCCCTATGACAGTCACACACAACGCTTACTGTCACGGAAGCAATCCGAGTAATGACCCCAAATGCGAAGCTCTGAATTTAAGCCTTACGTCAAGCGTGTTCTTAAATCGTAGTTAATTTTAGCGCTTTGCAAATGCAATACTAAACAGAAATAAGAATGCTGTAATAATATATACATCGAACATCGGTGGTTGATTTGAGGTGTGTTAGTCTAGCTCTGTCTTGCATGACAATGTATTGGTAATTCGATGTCGTTATGTGATTCTAATCCTACCCCCTATTTGCGTTATTATATTGCTCCAACTGACTTTCCTCTGAATAGGTCCGATGCCAGAGAACTGTTTCCAATTATACAGCTTCTCCCTAAATCTCTGGCAAGTTCTTAGCGTGGTGAAACCTTCGACAGTTTAAGTGATCTCTTGCAGCGAATGCATAACAAATGAAGGGATTGACAAACAAAACTAAACCGCGAGCTACACTCCACGGCTCGACAACTAAAATTTATATTAGCTGATATGATGCATGTCATGCCAGTCAAACAACGATCATTATCTCATGATTGATTTAAGACTAAGCCAGGTACAGATTGACACTGGCATCTACGAAGATCTATATAAGTAGCTTACACGGAGCTCGCGTGGTGGAATTTTGATGAAAGGCAATATTTTAAAAGACAATATCAGCCTTGGTATTATGTTTAATCCCAGGCAACTTAGGACCACACAAACATATCTGAATTGTATGCGGTGGCTAACTCGGACAACATGCAAAACTGCTGTTCTAGTTAGTTTATGTAATCAGAATAGCTTCTAAGATGGGATTTGGCTTCAAGGGTGCGGAACTCTCAACACCAACACCAATTACCTAAATATTTTACAATTATGCTATTGCAATAAACTCATCTTTCATGGTACGATATGCTGACGCACCTATTGTATAACTGAGTAGGCATCAGATACATTATCGTGATACAGTTCCCGCCAAATGAAAAGCTGGCTAGAGCTGGTGTAAAGTCGGTTTCAATAGAGTTGCTTATATTTTCCAGTTGCCAAAAGGGGCAAAATATGACCTAAATGGCAAAAATACTTAGAGGCAGAACTGGTTCATTTTCTGCACTCAGATCTGAAAACAGCGCATGTATGTTGAGTGCATAAAGAACGTGCAACTGCTCGCGTTCACTCTTTCCGTAGGGCAGGTTATTGGACAGCCCCCCTCCCGCCTCCTTAACGCTATTCTGTATAATGAAATAGATGACAATGGTAATTGTATTCTCAATCAGCTCCATAGCCTCAAAGCAAGCTATGTTTTTCAGCGCCTGCTTGGGCTAGTGTGCAAGCAAATCAGATGAGCTCTTCTGCATTATTGTAAGTGCTGCTGCAAAACTAAGCTTTGGCAAACGGCTGGTGCATATTTGAACAGCATAAGCAGTAAGCTCAAACACAAACTTTCCAGTTCCAATTCTAGCCAACACAACCCCTTTTGGTATCCCTGTCATCTGGGCTTACATGCTATCTTGTAGTAAGGCATACTTAGCTGCAGGATCATATAATTCCGATGCATAGGATTTTCTTTAGAAGTTTCAAAGCTCAGTATATATCCACCACATGAAATTGATTAGCCTTACGTCAAACGTAACCGGGACAGACCATATAACTTAAAAATGATTTCTTAGGTTAAGACAAGATACATCGTATCCCCGGATTTATCAACATGTAAGTGAAATAAGCAAACTATTTATTCAAGTTGCCGGGTATGAAATAAGACAAAGAATTGTGCTCAAGTTGATTTCGCTGTAACGCTTCGTGGTTAATTTTTGATACATGGCAAAACTTGATGCATATTATACGTAACGGTTAAACCTTAGGCAAAAATTGATACATTTATGACTCATTGCTTGTGCTCGATTCGCTGTATAGGGGTTTAATGGTTGCTAATCACAGTGTTCGTACCAGCTCTATTTGTACAGATATGTAAAGCCCATGGCAATGTCTCGGACTTTCTTCAAAAACCTCATGGACAGGTCGTTATAACGACAATAACAGTACACATCGACAGACCTGACCATTTGTTGCAATGCGGAACTTGAAATATACGTAAAGCCGAATGACAAATGAGCTTGGAAGGATTCTACCTGACAGAGCATCGTACTGCGCAGTAAGCTCGCATAACGGTGATTTGTTATGTTTGTTATTGAATTATCTGGTTGTGCAGTTGCGTTTTCGTTTTGATATATTTTCCGGAGGCCAAGTACAAGCCATCTTCCACATTGAAAATAAGGTCGGTGTTAAATTAGTTTCGTTTGATCGATGCAATATCGCAGAATGCAAGGCTAATGATAGCGTCAAAACAGGCCTGCAAGTAATTTCAAGATGCCGAGACTAAACGGTACGTAGTGATACACTATATTGGATGAACGTAAACGGCACACCATGCATCAGTTTCTGGGTGTACATATGATCCTATCGGCCAGCAGCCAGTACTTGCTACTTTATATGACCCGCAAAGAGATTACAGTCACTGTTATGGTGACGGATGCAACTGTTTGTGTGTTCAGTGACATAACCGAATCCAGTGCATACAGCACGAAATTGACATAGTGACGGCGCTCAATGACGATGATAATGAGGCCTTGACAGAACCACCAGGCACAACTCCATTCCATTCCCCCTGATCCTCACGCTTAAGGGGCGACGTTCCTATAGTGCGAGTAGTTTTTGCACGTAATACACCTCTCATAAATTTGTTAGGTTCTCATATTTTTAAATCGAGTAACAAGAGAACAAACATTCAACAACTACGCTTTCAAGACATGCGCCATGTTTATTCAGTCCGCCTCTATAAACATATTTCTAACTATCAACCTGCAAATGCTGCTTGACTTTCAAGCGCAGCTGTCTGACCAATTAAGAACAATTTACCCGAAAACTACGTTCCTAAGTTCTTGTCAAAGATGTCGTAGAGCAACTCACGCGTCACCAAAACGTTATGGTCAATAGATAAGATCCTAATAAATGGCCTAGTTAATGTTAGCCAATCTATTTGCCTTCCTTTGTTGATCGCATAGGCGATGACTAAGTTGGTAAAATATAATAACTGCAGACCAACAACTTGAGGCGGCGCCAATCCCAGTTCAATCAGGCCTCTGTTAGACCAAAGCACTGCGAAATATCCATCGATCATGAACTTACAATTGGCTTCGTAGTAGGATAAGACGAGTGCGCTTAAGTACAGGGCTCCTCGTCAGTAGCTTTATGTTGCTGGTTGCTTATTATCTCCATAAGCTAATGTGGCCTGTTTGATAAGGTTGTCTGTCTTCTTCGGCAGTGGCATAAGACAGTGGTGTACCTCATATAGCCTTCATTAGAAATGTTTTGTTTTCAATCGAAAACAACCGCCCCTAACATCAATAACAGCAGTGTATTCATCGTGAATCAAAATAGAATCTAATACAGTGCGTGTCAAGACGCTATGTGGCAACTTCAATAGTTTGACTTATACCTTCGGGATATGAGAAGAGAACCAAATTGAAGTGAGCATGCACATTGTTGGTCAGTTCTCGAAACGGTTCTTACAAAGATATTATCTTTCTGGTCATTTCTCACTATGTAGGTAGAATGCGATTATGCATAGCGCAAAAACAGAGATGACTTGTTATTAGCACATTTGTCAAAAACCTTATTAAATTCACGCCATCTGAAACGGTGACGCAGCATAAACACTCTACTCACAAAATCCATTTCATATCACATTCCCATGTCGAGAAAATGTTGATTTAATAAGGTAGCAGCTTTGAGGGACATGTGCGAATTGCCGATGTGGTTAATGAAAACAAATGGGGACGAAAGGAACTACACTGAAACATAAACGTATACATAATGATAATACACACGCACTGTCATATATACATACGCATGCACAAACGTTGGTACACACACACACACGCACACACACACATACACACACACACACACAGACACACACATATATATATATATATATATATATATATATATATATATATATGTGTATATATATATATACATATGTGTGTATATATATATATATATATATATATGTGTGTGTGTATATATATATATATACACAAGTTTATATATATGGCATATATATTACATACAAATATGTATATATACGCATATATATGCATATATATAAAAGTATATGTGTATATATGAATATATACGATTTATGTTTATATATATATATGTATATGCGTATATATGAATATATACGATATATGTTTATATATATGTATATATGTATATGTGAATGTATATATATATATATATATATATATATATATATATATATATATATATATATATATATATATATAACCATATGCATACACATACGCATGCAAAAAAGCAAACCTATATATATATATATATATATATCTGTTTGCATTGCATTAACATAAACATACACATACACATATGCATATGCATAGACGTATACATAAACATACACATATACTTTCGCAGCGCTCTATATGACCATTACAATATAGGACTTTGTCTCTCAGAACCGCCCAAATATTCGTCTTTGTGCAACTGATTTCATTAGTCTCATGGTTGCGATTCGCTGCCAAGTTATTTTGCTTCATCAAATTTCCACGCTTCGTTTGCAAGCATTGACAAAGTGGCGAAGCAATGAACATGCTAAGCTCTTTTGCTTTTTCCGTCAATTGTTACATAGACTGACAAGGTAATGATTCTGACTAAGAACCGCCGGCAAGTTAACCATGATGAGGCGTGTGTACGCCATGAGTAATTGATAGGAAATATTAAATCAAAGCACACTGCAAACCGATGCAATGGTGTGGCCGTGGTTGAATCATAACGGTGAAAAAAAGCAGTCGTAATTATGGCGAAGAGAATGGAGTAATATAGTTAAAGATTATATCATTTTGCCGCCGTAACAATAAGCAGGACAAAACTTTTTGATTGCATTATCAATGAGCATCAGTGCTATAAAAACCATGACCATGCTTTTTTATGTAATTTGACAGTAGATAATATTGAATGTTCTCAGCTGAACAGCTGATGTGGCCTCTAATAAAGATGCAGATTGAAATGCATTGTCATTTATATAGAGCTCTGTTAAAGTTTGGGCCCATGTACTGTGAATATGGAAGAAATTCTATTTTGAACCAACCGGATATGTATATTTCCACAAATCTACCCACATATGTTTCCTTAATATAGGTACCTAGGTCAGATGTTAGCTTAGGAACCTATCAGAGAATACTGCCTGAATTGACCATAACTTATGTGGGCGTGTACTTGGCACAAATGGATTGCCTTGACACGGTCGGTTCGTTTGCTTGTATGATGAAGTATTTTTCAATTTTGTACCACAAGTTCAACCATAGCGACATTTTTGTAACTGGGTCCGATTTTTATCAAATTATCAATTAAATGGTTCTGAAAACTCACACAATATGCAGGTCACATAATTATGAACAAATGTGTAGCAATGGCAGAAATATGCATTGTTTCTCATTGTTTATATCTGAATTAATGCATAGTCTGTTATGTGTCAATTATATTGATTTTGAAATGCATATTGTAAAATGTATGTGCTTTTGTTTATTAGATACTGAACCAGCAGCCCAATCAGGTACCAGTTATGCCACAAGTCTGACTAGAACAACAAGCCCTGTAGACCCCAGACTTAACGATGCCAACAAAAACAACTTGATTTCTAGTGACTCAGGAGTCAGATCAGGATGTCTTGAGCAGAACATGCATCAAAGATACAAGTGAGTATTTTTCATTCCTCAGTGATCTGTTAACTAGTGACAAGGTATAAACCAAAGAAAGGCTTCTTTGTATTATAAATGAATTCTAGTAAAGTGACCTTCATATAAAAGGTCTATAAAGGCCTGTGCTTTATTATGAAAGTCATTACAAGTCTGCTATAGCTAGAAACTAATAGCGAAATGTGAAAACAATATATCAATGCACATGCAGACCGCTTCTGATGGGATACAAGGCAGACCCAAGCTGTACAACTTGCCTTCAGAAGTTCTATTAAGATCCCCAGATAACTAATGCCAGGTATGGTATATATACTTCAGAATATACTGTATTAATCAGGATAGATTTGACAGACAGATCATTCCCAGTATCTCTGTTATGGTAGGTGTCATATATTATATACAATTGTTGCACAATTGTGGTGTAGGCTGAATTGTTATTTAAGCTTGTAGATTATCCATGCACTGCCATGTGTTTCATGATTCAGTAACTTTATCTGATGCTTTATCAGTAAGCTATATCTTCTATTCTCAGCATTACACTGCAGGCAGATTATTACAAAAGTTATAGCTACACTGAATCAATGTGCAATCTGTGTAGCTCTAAAATAATCTCTGTTATTGTTCTGTGCATCTCTCTGAAGATGTCCTGGTCAATGTTAAACCTTCGCAACCGAGTTCCTGGGTTATTGTGTGTTTGATCACGATCGTCGGATCAGAAATATATTTTGTTACAATTCAGTACACGTATAGTACAAGTGGATATCCAAACAATGCATGATCTATATCGAAATATTTGACCTTCATTTCATTTGGAGTTTTATGAAACGAACAATACGCCGGTATTTGTATGCTACATTGACACAGGATTATTATGGTAAGCACACCGGCTTGATGTAACTCGACGTGACAGCTTGACAAAAGAGTTTATAACGTGATGACTACCTGCTTTGAGTTAAAAAGTTCCCGACGAATATGTTAAGCACAAATCCAAAGTTCTATCTCCGTTGTGCATAATAAAGCTGACGTTCATTGGCTCTCGTAATGCAAACGCATAATCAATGTGACCGAACCCCCAAAAAAGAGTTAAAAACGGCAGTGCGTGGGACGAATAATTTAAACACGTTTCGCCCTTGCTTGCAAGTAGCAGCGGCAGAGGCCGAGGCAAAATTAATGCACTTTATTTTAATATCACATGTTTGAAATAAATATGGCAGCGCACTCCGTCGCACAGTTGCATTTTAAAGAAATTATTCGTGTTGGACATAGCTTTAAGGGGAATGCCTGATTAATTTTAGATTCTTGTCACGATGAACTATTTACTGATGTATTTTGGGAAAGGACGCCCACGTGATACGTGAAACTTTAACGTGATTGACGCACGGGTATATATATTAAGAGTTAGCCCATAGTCGTTTTCCATATTGCTTTATACCCCAGAAAATGGTATATAAAACTACATAGATCATGTATCAGTCTATGCAGACCCGGCATGAATGCTTTTAATCTCGAATACAATCTAAAAAAGAAATGTTTGATATACCCGCGAATAGATTAATGTAACATGCTATGATCGTGACAATTTGCATCTAACTGCACATCAAAAACATCGAATGCTGATTATTCAGGCAAATAACTTCAATCTATGAACAGTATTGTGTAATTATTTATCAGTCAGCTGATGCATCGGATATATTTTGGAGAATGGAAGTTAATGTTGTACACACAAGCCTGGCCCTATATCAAATTAGGTATTCCAAAAGCCACCGAAAAGTTTGAAAACCGTGAAAATTAGTGGGCCGACTGTTATTACACGTTTTGTTTATCAGTCGTATGGCATATTTAATTGAAAGTTTGTTAGGCAACGAATGAACTCCAAGGATACAAACAGCATGCACACGCTTATTTTTGAGTTTGAATGTCGAGTAAACAATGTGGGTGATGATGTACGTTATCGGGTTTAAGAAAAAATTTATTCGGAGATTGAAGTGAAAGATTGTGTGCGATAAAATGTCAGCGGAAGATGACCTGGCGGGGTGAGCGAGCTAATTAGTGTTCGCCTGTGGCATACGTGATGCAGACAGGTCGGGCATCGATCGTCATAAAGGAGCTAGGGTAATAAACGGGGCGATTAGCCTCCTTGTAATCGCTGTAGAACCGTTGAAGTAAGGTTTTACTTCAGTAAAGATTATGTTACCTGGTATGTGTCAGCAGTCTGCTGCACTAAATATATGTGTATATCTCCGATGTGGTAGTAAACACGCAAATGAAGAGTTATTTGGCGATATTTATCCAATTACGCGTTCACTCCTTGAGGAAATGCTGCTAACTAGGCTTGTAGTGTAACACATTAACAACCACTTTAGTGGCACAAACATGATTAGTCCACTTTCGTACACTCGAATCAAGAGAAGAACACAGTAGGTTAGGATTTGATTATTTCGAAGAATAGTGATATATATGATTTAAGGAACTTAGGAAATTTAATTAAATTGTATTTGGTATTGTCCGCTATAGGCTCTCTGCGGCAGCTTGGCATTTGATGTCTTTGTAGTTACCTTGCAACTGCCTGCAACAATACTTATAGGAACTTTAGTTGCTAGGTAATCAACAATTTCTCAATCCATTAATATTGACCGTATGATCAAGTCAGCGATACTAATATATACGCATGCCAGAATACATTAATGATGGAGATACTTCTTGGCTGCGAGCTGACTTGTCCTTATCAACCTTAGGTACCTTATCATATGGTACAGTTACATATGCTCTATGTGATCACATATGCTCGCCAAAATGCAATTTAGTCTGTTAAAGGCACCCCCGATCGTTCGCGTTCTTGGTAACAGCACTACAGCATGGTTTGTACAACCTCAGTCAACAAGTACATTGTTGTACCTCATTTCTAGTACGTTTGCTTTATACTCGAAGGTATTGACATGCTAGTAAATGTAGATTATCCTTCAAGCATTTATCAGTGCAAGGGTATGAAGTTTATTATCGCATTGCAAAGGTATATTATGTTCACAATCGTGATCAAAGCTTATCATGAACTCTACAATACCATGTCAGCGACAAAATGTAATATCATTGCAAACAAAATGCTGAGATCGCTTAGATTAAGTGACAAAAACGCCTGTAACATCACTCTCTACCATCGATTAACAGATAATGTCGGAGGGAGCCCTGATGGCGATTACCACTGCATACGCCATTATTCACGTTGAATTATTTCCTTGAGATTAATTGTTGTGTGTTCTGCTAATATATGCGATAGAAGCAGTATAATTATTTGAACTAAGAAATCCAGTAATCAAATGCACTTGGATTTTTTTTTAACTCTACAAGGACCAATTGCGAAAAACGTTATTGCGCATCACTATGAAAAGTACAAACAAATAGTAGTCGGTATTGGTAATGTGTGAAGCAATCACACCGACAACCAAACTCTGCATTTGTATTCTGCTAGCTATCATATAACGTAAAGCAGTTCTCAAAAGTGACAGGCACAATGCAAGAGCTAGGTGAAACAGAACGTTGATCGCATTTCACGCACTAATACGTGCAATTAATTAAAGAAAGCGGAAACAACGACACTGGATTGAATTGGACAACGGCGAGTCGTGAACGCCGCACAAAGCATATCCGCATTGCAACAATCTTCCCTGTAGTTATCATTAAATAATGAGTTTGTGAAAACATATCATTGCTTCTCATTCATTGCTCCATCCGCTACACGTCTATAAGCAATGCAACTGTTTGATATTGCTGCACAAGGATTTTTATACGTGACTTTTATTTTCTTAACGGAAACCATACATTTGGCTAACAAATGACTCCTCGGAAATAAGTTATTTTTAGCCTTTTAAATAGATAATGCATCTTTTGTGCGTTAATCATATGCCTATGGTCATCAACAAATCTCATTTTATTATTCCTGGTAGCTTGCTGGAGATTATTCAGGATAATATTATGCGTTACATTATATGTAACAGCAGGAAATTAATGGTCATAGTAAACCTGCTTCCCTAACCAGCCAATGACCGTTTTTAACCAACTGAATGCCCATATTCAGATCACGCAATTTGACTTAAAGCAAGCCTTTTTTTATGATCCTAATGACGTTCATTATGTTTGATATATATGGAAGAGCTCCCGAATACCTCTTATGCACTCTTACCCCTTAATATATTTCGTGTCAGCCGTTGTATTAGCAATGGAATACGACCTGGCTACGAACTTTATATAGAATAACCTTCTTAGTGAAATAATGAATCTTGAGTTAAAGTTTCGAGGTATTTAATTTAACTCCGGGACTGTTCTCAACATTGACGTCTGACCTTATGTCACATGTAACATCGTCATTTGTTCATACAAGATAGAAATATATAACTAAAATATTATAAAATGAGCAGAATATGGAAGGCAATTATACGCCAAGACTATTACCGGGTATGTATGAACATGATGCCAAGTTCACTTAACGTACCAATACGGGAATTCGTTAAGCGCATTTGTCGTCAATGCTTCCACAACTCTTTTAGCTTTGTGTCTCAAAATGTTGTTAACGCCGCACTTTTTCTATTCATTGCCAATGCCAACTTCTGTAAAAGGTACTGATCACTTTGGAGAGGGAAACAGTCCATTGTCTTCGATGAATCACTTATAAAGTCAGCGCACGCTTACGAAAGAGACCAATATTTCATTTAGACTCTAATGCGCTTCCTACACATTGTAGACGATGCAGATAATGCGAGTGGTTTTATTATAGATGTGAACATCGAATTAATGTGCAAGACCATAAACACTAAGAAGAAGGATTAACATAGATTGTATAGCGCTATAAGGAAGTGCGGTTTGAACAAAGTGGTTCGTGTGAAATATTAAGTGCACTATTTATAGATAGCATTTCAGAGAGCCTACGCTAATCTGAGATAGATCGTTCGAGGCATGCATCTATTGCAGCCGATGCGTATTCAACTGTTAAGGCCCTCGCAAAACTATACCCGCGACAGGCGTGTTGCTAATCAAAGTATCGTCATTCGCTAATGCATGTTAAGACTATCATATCACATTGTACCATAAAGGAAACATTATTGTACTGGTCAGAGGCGATTTAAGTAACACCACCACCCTCGCTCCAAATGTGTGGCTGGTTTCGTCCGGGTGCCATCTTATTTCTCCACTAGGATTTGCATTGATGGTTCGAGTAAACAGGGCCCAGCATTTTGCAATCGAGTCCAGCGGTGATGAAATACAATGCTATAAGATGGAACTGCTAGGTGAGCTACTCACATCTAATATACAATACATATTCGTGCAATCCTTTATAGTAAGCCTTGCTATAATCTTGGATGTGCATATTCGTCCCTCGTTTATTCGTACATGCACATGCTAGGGACATTGCATGTTCTAAAATACTGTCATAAAGGATCTGTAAATGATACTAACTGTGCCTTTGTGGTGCACCGATTGGTGCATATTTGCTTAATTGCATTGTCAATACAGTAACTATCGACTTTTTTATGTGTGCATGCACATTTTACGAAAATTGATCTTAATCCAGGTCAACTAACAAAATCAGTTTAACCGTTCTGAAATCATTGATCAACTAAATCTGGATATGGTTGTCACGCGATAATATTGCACTAGTGCATTCGTCGCTAGGGACTTAACTGGATTCACACCAGAGGAAAAATAATTTGAAATCTAGAGCTGAAGTAATCACGTGCCGCTGTTTTATCTAGTGAAATTGAAAACCTCGCGGCTTACTAACAATACAGTTCGCAAAGGTAAGCATCACGTTGGGTAGCTCATTTACACAAAGCCGAGAGTAACCACGTGATACAATCTGTCATAGGCTTTGGAATTTATTTTGGAAATGTACATTGAACAATATCTAAATCAAAATGGACAAGGGTAATGAGCGATGTCCCCAAAGGGTCGCTATAAGGTCCGTTATCTTAATTATCTTCCTTAATGCTATTATTATATTGGTTTGTATTCTACTGATGACGTAACACTCGGCTTATGACATACAACAGAGCTTTCAAAGCGCAAATGGCTGACGACCTGATTGGCGTATGCTAAAACCTCATATCAGGGCTGAGTCATGTATGGTTGATATGGACTAGTAATGTCCTTTCAGATTCGGCGAAAGTGTTTGGAACGGTTGATATGTTTCTTATAGACACTCTACACCCGAACTAACTCGATGTTGTGCGGTGCACCTACTCTTTCGAGACAACGCCTAAACAATATCCTGTCGCAGCACTCGTCTCTAGCAGTGATGTTGATTTAAAAAGAGCAATGGCAATATGCTATTCATAACAAAGTAAAATCGTGGTAATTATGATAGCGTTCTTGTTTAATTTTGCTAACTGCTTACGCTATATATACATCTCAAAACTCTTTCAAGAAGATTAAATTAATCTAATATTAGTACAATCATACATTTGACCACAATGTTCCAAATTTATGTATTTGCACTACACGATCAAATTTAGACAATATGCTGTAGTTCCATATGACAGCGTCTTCCTTGTAACACCGATGTGCGTCACATAGTGCTATTTGGCACCAGGTCTAATTTAACTAACCAATACACAATATATTTGGTAATCCAGTGAATTGCCGTGTTATTTTTCGGAAAAGAACATTGCACGTTAAAACAAACTTAGGTCGTAGTATTATTAGAAACCGTCATTACGCTGTCTTAAAGTGGTCATAAGATACGCCGATGGGATGATTTACATAACTTTTGTCTTTATTGCGTGGAACCAAGGGACATGATACGTGATGAAATGCCCTTTGAATCGCACTCTGGCAACCTGTCAAACGCACGAGATATTACAGGCAAATTATCGGACATAATATTACGAGTAAAGACAAATGCGTTTGGTACTGCTAAGACAGAAATGCAATCGAAACCTTGTAGTTCAAACGAATATGCACAAACGCTCTGTTCTACAACCCCTTAACGAAAAAAAGTCAGGTTTCATAGGTTTCACTATACATGCACTCAAGAAAGAGCCGCTATATAATTTCCATTTCTCGCCCAAGACGGATTATTTTTGCATTCTGCTGGAGGGCACTAAAGAACAGCGCTATTTACAAAATCGTACACTTAACGTAATAATATTAGCGGCTACATAACACGTATTAGTTGTTTAGAGGGTGTACGCTCCGGTTTGCCCTGATTTCGCCGAACGGTATTGCCGACTCAATAAAACCTTCACAAAAGGATAACAGTTTAAAATAAAAACATTTTTTTGATTAATACCATAGTCGTTGCTAATAATGTGCTATATTCGTATTCAGCCATCATCATCTGCCGCACCAAAAGGTAGTAAAGCCGATGACATGATTAATTTTCTGGACGTTTGTACCATTTCTAGGCAATTATTAAAACGTGATCTTCAAAACCAATAACCAAGACCAATATTCCGCTGTGCACGAAGTACTCAAATCTATTCAAGCTCCATTTGATTATGTTATTATCGGCGGTGATCCCGTAAGATTTATGTCATCGGCGGAAACCAGATGGTAACCTTTGCATTGCCGTTAGCAGCATGAGATGAGCGATATATGCAGTCCATTGGTACTAGGCCTTGTTGGCAATTACTCCATAAAACATGCCCACTCTAAACCGTCGCCCGCAATTTTGCATTTGCTAGTTAGATACCAGACAAATAAAGATATCGCACAGGAAAATGCCAAAAAGTGAAAAATATTGGACTAGATGTGTCTAGAAGCTGTGTCTCAGATTCTATCTTGTAGTCGGATTACTTACGCGTATGATAGATTGGATGCATATAAAATAACTCGTTGCGGATTATTGAGAAATGAGGTATTCACATCTCATTCATATGTATATTAAAGTATTTATTTAAAGTGAGTTGATGCATAGTGCACATCTGTTCATAGACCAGCCTTTAACGCATCATAATGACAGGTAGGACTCATCTCTTGTTACCATCGCATTGCACATTTGCAATGATCATGAGCGGGCGAAATAAGGAAGCAATCTCTCAACACAGTCATATGTAATGATTGTTTGACTGTGAAAAACTGTTGACTTGATCGACTGGCGGTTTCACGAATGCGATCGACTCTCGGACATTTAAATCATGCATACCACAATTTTCCCACCTGGTGTTATTGTCGATCAATCATTTAGGTTTCGGGCAGGATAGCGTTTTCATAAACAACACACTTCCAGCTTTATCCTTCAGCAATGATTTCGGTGATCCATTTCTGACTTTGCCACATCAATTATGCATTGCAATATGCGAGTAGCACATTGTCATGGTTGCGATGCGCAGTAGGAACAAAATTGTGATTTGCAAACAGGCATTCAGTACTATCGCAATATGTGGCGAGTACACCAGATGTATTCTCCTGACCCATATGCATAGCCATAAGATGATGTTATTTTCACGGCGAGGGTATTGCAGACAATACTTATCAATCGGCTCTCATTTCAGAAGAGCTCAACCGCGACCCATTCTCTTCTATCGCGCCTTTAATATTGAGTAGAATGATATGATATGATATTTATATACACAACACACACACACACACACACACACACACACACACACACATATATATATATATATATATATATATATATATATATATATATATATATATATATATATATATATATATATATATATATATATATATATATATATATATATATATATATATATATATATATATATATATATATGCAATTGCTTGCGCAAGAATTTTAGCCCCAATTATTGAACGTTCGTTAACCCAGGGAAATCCTGGTGGTTAAATGGATATTCCAGTGTATAATGATATGGCGTTAGAGCTAACGAAGATAATTCGGTTCGATTGAAAGTAAACCAATTTTTTACTATTGTTGGGAACCTAGTTAGATAATCCTTTTTAGGTGTTTACTCTGCGCTTGCCGATAAGGCCGTCGCCGTTATTATTTTTATGTTGGCTCTGCAATATAGTGCATTGAATTGCTTTAAGGTGCAGAATTATTTGTCGAGATTTAAAGAGAAGAATAAGCTTCTTCAGATTGCCTGAAGACGCCCAGTCTCGATCCCTGTGGCTATCGAATGTCACAAGTCAACAGACAGTTGGAGAAAAGTTAATTCCCTTCGTTGGTTATATTTTACAAGCAGCCAGCTCGTCGTACAACATCCAAGCAACGTGCTTAAAACGCTGACAGAATAAAACATGAGTAGACTTCAAATAAGACATTTTGCGGTTTATGTTATATTTCCAGTCGATATTATTAATTCCCCATATAAACTGCTATCAATTGCTTTTGACATTATTACCACGTTTTACCATTTATGCTTTTCTGTAAATTTCCTCATCGGCAATTTATTGGTTTATTTTTCTATCGCATAGAATATGTAGATGATATGCATTTTGTAAGTGTTTGCACACCTTTTTGGTGCTTTCATGACTTGGTAAGAGTAGCTGCCTCATAGTGATCAATTTATTGTGAGCTTGACAAAGATTGAATTTGCACAAAATATATCGTCGACCTGTGGTTACAGCTTATACAGGAAATTCAACTAGATTCTCCTATTTTGCAACCCACTTATGAACAGCTTCATGAATCCAGCCTGGTCATATATAACGCTTGCCCTGTCCCACTCTCAGTCTAAACATCGCAGGTATAATAGATGGTTTTTCTTCTGCAATGGACCAGATAATGAACAATGAATGCTTCATATGCTCTGTGAGGGATTTCTTTCGACTGAAGCAGATTGATGATATGTCGTCGAATTTCAGCTCAACTTTATGCTCCAATAAGCGTTAACAGTGATTATTCAATCATGTCCATTATTACAAAATATTACGCCGTTATTAATGAAGCTGATAAGTCAATATGATGATTTCTAGGAGTCAGAGAGTAGCGTTATAACTTTTCCATTACAAACCAATGTGGGTGATTAAGTATTAGGCGATACAATTTCACCCTAAACAGTGGAGAACAACAACATAATTAAGTCGACAAATCGTCAACAGCCATAGCTTTTGCGCGCCATGGTCAACTAAATAACAAACTGCGGCTTCTAGCGCATTGCTGTTTTACTGCTCTGAATGATAGATGATACGCCAGTGGTAATTCGTTTTAATTTGCTCTTCACTGTTAAACGCAATACAGCAGCAGTTCAGTGTCAGCATATTCAGAGCAGGGTGAAATGGCAACTTATCTTAACTTTCTTGTTTACTCGCATAGCTATCAAATGGGCAATTCGCAACAAGCTAACTTTTGAGGTAAGCTTGCAGCGCCTTCATTCAAATAACTCTGAATGTCATTAGGCATATATCAATACCTTACATAAGCTTAATAGAATGGTCAATTGGTGCAAGTCTGGTAATACACTACTTTATCGCCTATGGTGTCATGGTGCATAAATTCATTGTATGCATTAACGAAGCTCAGTCTCTGTATTCAGCTGCTTGCATATTGGAACAATGAGAAGCCAATTATTTCTCTCCCCTGCTCCCGCCCCCGTTCAGTAGTTGTGGTCACTAGCATCGTTGTCGTAAGACTGTTTTGTGCAGGGACTACTTAGAGACAATGGGAAGACAGCTCCTGGCTACATTGTCCCTACTTGCAATATATCGAACTGCTCCCTATTACATCTACAAGTAATACAGGGATCAATAAATCGCAAACATCACATTGGTGTTAGAAGGTTAAAGCAAATACAAAATAACACGTTGTGCTCATTTTTGTGCATGGAACGTAGCATCAATGGATGTGAGTACATTATACAATAGTAGAGTACACCCTACTTTCAACACACGGCAGCCATAAGATGTAGCGCCATCATGAGGTAACGCTCAACAGGGTTGCTTCGACCTAATGGAAGGCGCAGTTACCGACGAGCTATTGTGACGCAGTGGTAGGAAGACGTGCGCAGCATGACTAAATACTAGTCGGTATTATTATTCATAGCGCATAATTGCGTGTTACGGTTCCCAGCAGCTGCCAGATTGCAATAAGAACAGCCTGCAGGTGCGCATTTGATAACAACTCTTTCTCCTTTCGTATCGTTTGCACGCAGACGGATTCCATGAATAGCTGGTTGCATAAGTATATATATATAACATCATTTCGATTTAGACTAGAGGTCATGAAGCGTAGAAGAGATATAGGCCACATGTTGAAATCATCAATAGTCCATTCATGTTGTGAAGTGTTTATCTAAGTATTATATTGAGCTTCATACACGAAAGAATTTACATTAAATATGCCTCGGGGCAGTTAAATTCACGGCGTTTGCATTATTTAGAAATACATAGCTTCATAACTGCCTAATTGCGCAATTAAACAACCTGGGCTTATATAATAATTTGTGCAATCAAAGAGAGTGAACCAAACCTGTACATTATATGTGACAAAGGAGCATTATACCCTCATGCTCTTAAGACATGAGGAGCAATATTGTTTGGTTGCAATGCAGTGTCATACGTTAGCCAATCAATGGCGTGGCTTATTTATGGTTGCAAAGTCCATGAATGGTTTCAAGTGTCTCCGTCATAGTATTTGTATTTCCTTAGGGAAGTTGGTTTTGAGGCACCTACAGCCACCTCATCCATCATTGTTCCATCAGCTTCTATATTACACATAGCGCAGTCATCAAAGCATGACGCGGTGTCGATGGCGTTGGGTATGACAGATAAACACCAGATTTAAAATTGCCAAGCCGAGGTATGTGCGGAAATATTGATTTAGCATTACAGCAAGTTTATATTTAGGAAATCGATACTTTCACGGAAGAAAAGTTTATTTTTACTGGCTACAACTGCTCATTTGAACAGTGTTTGGAAATGGAACGCAAAATGTCCTACTGAATGGTTCCTATCATTCGAACGCTGCTTCTGAAGCATCTAATCATTAATTAAACATCGTATCCAAAACAAATGAGACAGATTGTCCTCAACTGAAAAATGAGCTCGATATGATATACGCCTACGTATTCAGAAGAATGACAACGCTGCAGAAGGCACTGCTCAGATGCCAATATCGATTCTTCACAGCACTAATAAATCGACAAACGGAATTGCAGCTCGTAATAGACGCGAAACTGTTTCCAAGCAAACAAATTGTAACCGCATACAACGCAAAGCAGATAATTCAGATTCAGAGGACAAAACGCACTTTCGTTTGGATTTGTTAAGGATACGTTGTATAATTAATGATTAGCTGCTTTCACAGCAGCGTTCGTTTGATAGAAGCCATTCAATTAAACATAATGCGTGCAAATTCCAAACACTGTCCGAATAAGCAGTTGTAGCCAGTAATGGAGCAAGTACAGGTTGACTTTCCTTCTGTGAAAGTATCAATTTCATAAATTTAAACTTGCAGTAATGCCAAATAAATCTTTCCGCACATACCCCACCCTGAAAATTTTGAAGCTGATGCTTATCTGTCATAGCTAACGCTTTCGACTCAGTGTCAGGCTTTGATAACAGCGCTTTGAATAATAAAGACGCTGATGGAACAATGATGGATAAGGGGGCTGCGCCTGCGTCACAACCAACTTCCTTAGGGAATAATATTTACCCTGCAATCAGGCAGTTATGAAACCATTTATATCTAGGCATAATCATTCTATCAATAATGCAACCGCCATAAATTTAACATCCCCCAAAGCATATTTAGTGCAAACTCTTTCTTGTATAAAGGCTTAATATAATACTAAGATAAACACTTCACATATAGAACGGACTATTCATGAATTAAACATTGCGGCTATATCTCCTCTACACTTCATGACCTTAAGTCTAAATCAAAATGATGTTATATGTATAAACTTAAGCCACAAGCATTTCATGGAATCGGTCTGCTAGCAAACGAGACAAAACGAGAAAGTGCTGCTATCAAAAGCGCAACCGCCGGCTATTTTTAGTGCAATGTGGCAGCTGCTGGGAACCCTAACATACAATTATGCACTACGAATAAGAAAACCGAATAGTATTCAGTCATGCTACGCAGTCTTCCTATCATTACGGCACAATTGCTGGTCGGTCACTGTGCCATCCATTAGGTTAAAGCAACCCTGATGAGCGTTACCCTGTATTACTTGTTGATGTATTAGGGCGCAGTTCGATATGTTGCCTTTCGTGCAACTTACCGTGCTGGGAGTATATGGAGAGAAATAATTGGCCTCTCAATTTTCCAATATGTAAGCAGCTGAATACAGAGGCTGAGCTTCGAACAATGTTTTAGCTCCAAAATGTCACTTTCGTAGCATAACAAAATGTGATACTCTAGCTAACTGAATGAGGTTATAATATTATAGACTTTACTCCTTTTAAACCGTAATTAAACGTCGGCGGGAACGATAGTTTTCTTTGTTCTTTACGAACGCATGGTACGAGTCTGATGTCGCGGTTGTAAAATGGACAACTCATGTCCAATCAATTTAAACCAATGAAGAAGACGATGCACTCGGAAAAGCGAAAAGGGATGGCCAATGGAAGCGGCGGCGACGACGCTAGCCCATGGGACTGGAAAGACGTCGAAACGGAGGGGTGGCGACTGGATAATTGTGCACACTGTATAAGACTACCCACTGAAGTGAATCTATGCTGCCAAGAAATGCCAGAAGCATGGCGATTTATGCCCGACCTACAATGCATGTGTGATCACCCATATTGTAGAGCAGTTTGCCTCACATCAGCAGTACTAAGAACTGCTCTTGTCTCAAGAAACAACGGAATAAGGCGGGATCTTCATGAGCCTTGGACAAACTAATTATTTGTGCTAACATTTTATTTTCATGATATCTAACAGGTACAATCAATATAAGTCATAAATTAAAAACATAGGAGAAATCATGTTAACTCTATACTTCTGTATTCACCTCTTTTGGTGACCACATCAATAAAGTAAATCATATTACCAAATGATAGCACACTTGAATTATATTGCTAAGACTTCAAGCATACAGAAAATGACTCTACGATATCCCTCTTATGCCCGTATTTGACATTATGACAGGGTGAATAGCGCTGCTCTTCCTATCATAGCCATTCGGTCTGACCGAAAAACATGGCAAGCAGGTCACCTTTCTCCCTGTTGTACCTCCGCAACTGGGAGCAAATAGATTTCTTTAAATTCATAGGAAGTCGATTTCCTACGGCATTTTCAAACAATTGGTTCTGGCTTCCAAGTGTCTAAACAGTAGACGTCACTGACAGCATTGCTCCCAATTTAGTTTTCTTTCATTCAAGGATCTGACTGCCACAAGTCTGACATCTTCTTAAAAGATGGTCCTTATTGTTGTCAAACACCCAATGCTTTGGCTGTTAAAGATTCAAATTTTTCCTGTTCCGTCATCAATCTCGAAACCAATTAACTCCTCACCGTCAGACTCCCTGTACTCTCGTTCTGAGGCCTCGTTTGTAGCATCATCTACATCAGCATCAACATCCCCATAGCTGACACAACCGTCATCCCAATATATAAGCGAACAAGGGAACAAGGGGCTCTATTTGTGCAGATGTACCGCTGTATTTTTGGTACTAAAAGCTATACTCACAAAGCCCTAATTCGATGTTCGGACATGTTTAGGGCACTGAGAATCTTAATTCAGGCACTGTGTGAACCGAGATGGTGAAGCCATACTCCTGTGGGAAAAGGCAAGCGTAATCCATGTCCAGGCGGTATTCATGAAGCTGTTCCTAAGTGGGTTGCGAAATAGGAAAACTAAGTAGAATTTCCTTTATCAGCTGTAACCACAGGTCCAAGATATATTAAGCTCAAATTTAATCTTCGTCAAGCGCTCTTAAAATTGACCACTATAAGGCCACTACTCTCGCTTGCTCATGGTCATCCACCATGAGAGCATCTAAAAGATATACCAACACTTACAAATTTCTCAAAAGCTACAATATTACATGCGATAGAAAAAATAAAGTAACAAATTGCTAATGCTGTAATATAAAGAAAAGCATAATTGGTATGACGTGGTAATACTCGCAGTGATAAAAGTTTATAAAGGGAATTATTACTTTCGACTGGAAATATAACATAAACCGCAAAATGTCCTATTTGAAGTCTACTCACGTTTGTTCTGTCAGCGTTTTAAGCCGGCTGCTTGAAAAATATAATCAATGTAGGGAATGAACCTTTCTGCAACTGTCTGTGGACTTGTGACTTTCGATAGCGGCAAGGATCGAGACAGGGCGTCTTCAGGCAACCTGACGATGCTTATTCTTCTCTTTACATTTTGCACCCTTAAGCAATTCAATGCACTATAATGCAGAGCAAACATCAGAAAAATAATGACTCCTGTTTGATGCTTTGTCGGCGAGCGCAGATAAAACAGAAAAAAAAATCCGGTCATGGGGTCTAGCGCGGATGATCTAACAAGGTCCCAACAAAGCTCACCAACTTGGCCGCGCCAAGCGAATATTTTTTACTCTGACGCTGAGGAGAAGATCGTATTAGATTCCATCGAAGAGGCTGTTTTTGTATAGGGAACAGTGATGCTCACAACTAGGATGGGCCAATTTCGTACACTATTGATTTACGCTTTTGGGGCATCCTGCTTTCGCATTCCCTGTTACATTAATTGCACATCTACTCGTAAAGTCGCTGTAAGTAATTTCGTTATTTCAAATAATTAACAACAGTGACATATAAAACAGACATTGCACGTTGTTGGCCTAATTCCGTATTCTGCTTGCTATCTCAGTTGATAAAATGAGATTATACCTCGACAATGTTTGCGCAAATAGGTACTTAGACACAGCCCGAAAATATCGCTCTTAACTAATAACATGGAATTAATGGAAATCTTAGAGACAACAGACCATATTACCGACCCCACGAGAATATGCGCTGGCAAGTTATTGGAAGCCATTAATTTCTTCAAATACGTTTAGACTGAATGACTAAATGTTTAGCATAACTGGTACCACCGGCTATGAGATAATACGGACTGCCATGTTGAACACGTACATACAAGTGTTTAATAGCAAGGAGTAAACGAGCGGCAATGACATCATGTAACTCATTACCCGCAGGTAGTGTACGCCTAAAATAGCGGGAGATCAGACAATCGTATTGCTAACAGCGTCCATTTGTTTCAGCGGCCCATATTTTGAAAGCTAAGGCCATCGCAGTGAAATCGACGTACGTTTGCAGCCTGTGAGGCTAGCAAAATGCTTTAGCTAATACATTAGCCGGCTTAATAACATTTGGTTCATGAGCCAATGTTACTAACATCGATTCTCAAGGCATAGAAGCTTGTATTGTGTAATGCACGGCCTGCACGTGGCTATGTTTTGAACATAAATGAAACGCATGCTATTTGTCAATTCCTCGTTTCCCTATATCATAGAACCGAGTACATAAAACGTGCCACACTTCTGCTTTTCTTCATATCTATATATCATAGCATTTTTCAACAGATACGCACCAGTGTTCTGAACCAACGTCAATTTGTGTAGTAAAACAGTGTAGGAAGAAGTCCATCACACCAAACGGCTACTACCTATCTGCACAAACAATGTGACTCTGCCTCTCTGTTAGCATCAGAGAAGGATGGTGAAACCTCTTGATAAGCGTCGACCGAAATGCTTTTATAGTCAAATGATCTAGCAGCCACTGATGAGGATATGGGAAGAGACAAATAGATCTATGGTGCTCAGCTTTCCACAACATTGCATCACAATCCAAGCTACAAAAACTAATCATCAAATGTTGCCTAAAAACATATGGTTGTTATATGAAATTATAAAGAAGTGTGTATTTTGTCATTTTCACAACCCTTCATCACCGTGAGTGCAATGACAATACAGTTTTAGGGATAACCCACTGCATCCTCAAGAGCAATACTAATCACAACATATCAACAATGCCGAGGCTGAGAGCAAACACAAGGCATACAGTGCTGCAAATGATAACTACCATGCATGAGACATATGATGAACAAGAACGAACCGTCTACATAACATAACTACGATCACTCCCCTTTAAAGGTAGGTACACAGACAGTCCGTTGTTAGTATATCTTTGGCCATATCGCATATTCATCACAAAACGACAGCTTAGCGAATCAATTTAGAACCCGCCCCAACGCAAGTATAACCCTTAGTAATGTGAAGAACATTGTCATTAACCATTAAGTAAAAAATCATCCGTACATTTTACGGTAACGTTTCGCTGGATATATTAGATACTTGATCAGGGGACTGGCTGGTGTAGTTTATAATTTTTTCCTGATGCCAACATTGATACTTCTCATTATTGGCGCGAATAAATTATGGGACAATGGCCTTTTCGAAGCTTGATCAGATTACAAATTGATTAGTTACAAATAATATATCTCATAGCAAGATGTGGCCCGCCACAAAACGAGAAGACTAACATAACTCAAGCGTTGTGATTATGAGTATTTTACACCTGATCAACATGTGCATATCGCACGTTACGGCCAGCATGGTAAGGATAAACAAGATTTGAGATGTTACAAATGTAACGCTTTTCCAAACGGCCCTGTTGTACATTCATCTCACTTTTACTCCAGCACATATGTGACTGCTGCCGTAACCATGATATATCTTGCCCATTCATCTTAACATAAGAGAACAAACTTCAAGCACGTTGGCTTGTAATGGTTTGCATATTTTAGTTGTTTTTAAAAACAAGCACATTAAAGGGCTTTCGAACTTGGTTTGCTACTAATTCGAACTACATGAATAAAGGACAAACTTACACGATACATTAAAAGCAGTTTGCTTATGTCGAGAAGCGACCAGTATTAAACCAATAACTTCTAAATTAAAAAGTATGTATCGTGCAAGGTGTAATCATTATAGATGACATCTGGTTAGTAAATATGTTATCATTCTCCAGTTGTCCCGCACCGAAGGTACGAAATACATTCACGTTTTGAATGGCTGAATCATATACGCCCGTCATTGAAGGTACGGTATTAAATCGGGTTTAACTCCACAAGTTATGATATCTTGAATATTTTGTAACAGCTTATAAAATACAATTAGTTTGTATGTATTTTTGTTTCTGGCCAGTTTTGCGGGAAGATATTTATTTCCGGGTTATTTCAGTTTTGCTTACTAACCAATTATTGGTGAACAGTAAATGTATTAGAAACCAAATCGAAGAGTAATAACATCTAAATAGCTCTGTATGACACCCAATTTCAGTCGCGATCGGCATAAGACGGGTGAGCCTAGAATGAAGTAGAGAGCCTTTTTCTATAACTTTAAAATAAGGTCAGATTATGAAGAAGTTTGGCAATTGTAGAACATGATAATATCTGCTGCAGACATTGAGTTACTTGCCATGTGTATCTCATGCCCTGATAAACGCTATAGAGCAGCTAGAAGTCTCGCGAGAAGAAGATGCTGCGGAATGATAGCAGTTCTTCACTGAGCACACATAAAATCAAGTGGGTATTCAATAAAGTCAAGGAATACATAAAATTTAGTCATGATATATTACGTCTTATATGATGTCATCAGCATTCAGATAGTAGCGCCCGTTGCTGTCATTATTTGCTTTAATTTATGTACACTATTGTATACGTGACGTATTTGGCTCTTTGGCGGTTTAACTTGATTGATACCTTTTACAAAATATGACCTTGGTAACGGTGACATAAAATTATGTGTTAACCTTCAACATCGGAAGCAAAGTTGCAAGGTAGATATTGGTACGAATTGGACAACGATAACCTCCCAAAACAAGCATATTTTGTTGTTGATAAATTGCATCAAGCACAAAAACACTCGGGTTGCTATATAAAGGTATACCCAATCTCCTCCATTTTACAGATTTCTTCTGTTGCAATGTAAGTCAGGATTGTGTGTAATGGTATGTGTGCATATATCGTTAAACATGCTAGATATGAATGTCTTAAAATAGTTGTTCCATGTCCACCTAACCTATTTTATCATGTAAAGAGCAATGAAGTATTGTTTTTCATTTGTTAAAATGTTATCAATTATTGTCAATTGTTAAGTGAATGCACATCAAATATAACTATGCGTGCTTTTCTAAAATCTGTATACTTGAGAGGATTCTTAATTGACTTTCTACAAAATGTATTCGTAAACAGTTAACAGCAACATTCACTATTGTCTTTACTTGGATAACCCGATGATTTTGGAATAAGGTTATGCCTCTTTCGGACCTCTGGCTAAATCCAAGTAGCTTGTACCTGTTATTTTGTGACCAGTTTATTGTATGATTAGCCTCAGCACATCAAATGATCCATAGATGTTCAGCTACTGTTACTTTCTCATCACTGCGTGGTGTCGGACACTGCACGGATGCACATTGCTATTTCATGATCAAACTTGATAAATAATGGAGCGCGAACAAACAATTCATCACCTTGACACGAATCGCGTACGAATGTGTACGACACAGATAGATCTAGCAATGAACTACCTTGTATATGGGAATAATTGACTGCTGTCAACACATAACATTCATAGATGGACAATATTTACTAACATAAAACAAATATTATGAGAGGCATGTATCAATTGCCGGGGTATGGCGGGTCCTCATTCAATATCCTTAGCTGAATCTCTTATTTGCTTATAAAACACCAGGCAATCAAGACTACGGCATATTTGGCACATCACTAGATGCCAAATAGTTCCAAAACTCATGTTACTGTGAGCTTGGCTTGGATTTACAATGAGATAATCTCCCCATCACATCATTTAGTTCGAAAGCCGTTCAATGCGCTTGTTTTTGAAAAATCTAAAATATGCAAACCATTAACGACAGGGCCGCATTGAAAAGCGTAACATTTGTTACATGTCAAGTTTTGTTTATCCTTACCCTGCTGGCCGTAACGTGCGATATGCACATGTTGATCAGGTGTAAAATACTCATAATCATAAAGCTTGAGTTATGTTAGTCTTCTCGGTTGGTGGCGGGCCACATCTTGCTATGAGATCCATTATTCTAACTACAGCTGAATGAAAAATTTCGAGATAAGGTGACCGTTACGAGGTTTTTAGAGCTATTTAAAGCACAGAGTCGGACCGCCAGAAATCCATGATGGAAAACTCGTTGGTCAAATGATAAACAGGGATGCGTGTGCTACATTGCTTACAAAAATCCAACATACATATTTAGCGTCATTAACATCAGTACTTGTCCCGACGATAAACATAATTGTCGGTAGCTTCGGTAATGTGTACAGTAATCGCACCTTCTACCCACCTCTGGATCGGTATGTGTGCTATCCAATTACATAAATTAGTCGGGACGTGATAGGCACAATTTAACCGAACGAAGACTGCGTTTCACGCACCAATACGTGCAATTAAATAAAGAGAGCGGAGACAAGGAATTAAATTGGACAACGGCTTGTCATTATCCCTACACATAGGCACTTATCACTAAATAGAGCATTACAAATATCCTCCCTGTAGTTTTCGTCGAATAAGGATTTTTTAAACATATCATTGCTTATCATTCATTGTTCCATCCGCTACGCATCTATGAGCAATGCAAATGTTTAATGTACCCGAAAATGATTTTTAGACGTGACCAGAATGTTCGTGGCATAAACCATGCATGATCTGGGAGGGTGAAAAATGACGTTCCGAAGATGAACTATGTTTTGCCTTTTAATGAGTAATGTATTTTTTATGCATTACTCATATGCCCTGTTGGTCATCAACCAATGCGTTAGCTTGCTGGAGGTTGTTCCAAATGATATCATGTGTTACGTTATATATAGGAGCAGAAGCATAATGAGCATAAGGAACATGCTTTCCCAATGACCATCTTTAACTACATGAAGGCCTATATTGTAACAACGCAATCTGGCTTGATGCAAACCATTTGTTATGAAACTAATCATATTTATTATATTTGATTATAATGGAAGAGATCCCGATTTCCTCTTATGCACCCTTACCTCCTTTATTATAATTCATGTCTGTAATTGCAATAGGTATGCAAATGATACTTCTAAATGAAATAATAAATCTATATATAAAATATCGGGGTAATTGATTTAAATGTTCTCACCATTGACGCCTGACTTTACGTCATAGCGTTCGACAATTCTTCCTTTGTACAAACAAGGTAGACATTTACAGCAACAAAACTATAAAAGCGGCATTGTTCTCGTTGCATTAGACATAAAGTCAGCGCGTACTTACGAAAGAGACCAACACGTCATTGAGACCCTTCAGCGCTGCCTCCTTATTTAGATGTTGTATATAATGCAAGTAGTTTTATTATAGATGTGAACATCGAATTTGACACAATACAACAACAAAACAACGACGAAGAATGATTAACATAGATTATTTAGCGCCATAAGGGAAAGGGGAATAAACACAACAATCTCTGTGTGAAAGAATAATATAAAATACACTCCGCATACTTAAAGCGTTTGCAGTGAGCTACTTCTAATCCCAGACGGATGGCACGAGGCATGCCTGGATTGCAACCGATACGTATTAACCTGACGAGGTCGAGGTACGAATGCAATCATAATGCCTTTCTCAACGCAAAACTACAATTACGACAGGCAAATTGCCGATTACAAAACCGTCATTGGCTAATGTATTCAAAAACTATTATATCACATCGTGCAACGCAGGAAATATTATTTGGCTGGTGTGAGGCAATTTAATTATTACCACTACTCCCGGTCCAAAATAGAGCTAGGTTTCGTTCGGGTATCATCTAATGTTTTCGTTAGGAATTACAAAAATCACCCAATATTTTGCAGTCGAGTTCTCTTTTGCAACAGTGGTGTAATCTAATGACATCAGATAGAACTGCAAAGTGAGCTACTCACGCCGTACATTCGAAATATATTCATGCAATCTTTCTTGGTAAGCTTTGATATAATATTTTGTGTACACATTCGTTCCTCGTTTATTCGGCAAGGTGAATGTGCGCGTCCACAGGTCTCGGGACATTGCATAGTCATAAATACTGTTATAAGTGACAAGTAAGGGATAACAACTGTGCTTTTGTTGTCCAGCTTAGCGATTGGATCTGTCAAGTCTAAGAGACGAAATACCATCTCGCCATGGCCAATGACTACGATTACATGAAACGTAGAAGTAAAACTCCATACCTCCAACCGGAGATTGGTTTTATATTGTTATATATTTGCTTGCTTGAATGCTCGATACAGTAACTTTTGGCTTTCATAAATTCGAGCCATGTCATTTAACAAATTCATTTGAAGGTACCGAGGGCTCAATTTGACAACAACGGTAGACACGTGCGCTCACTTATCAGCCGATAACAAGTAGAGACGCTTTTCAATTGCATTAGCAATTAGATTGCTACCAACATGTGCACCGTCTGTGATTGTTAATGCGTAGTCTATTCGGTTAAATATGATATAATTGTTTTCAAAACGATTGTGACATTCCAGAAAAAGACTACGGATTGATTTGGCGTGACATAGAGGATAAAGATGAACATAGAGTGGACGAAATAAGAAAAGGTTTTAATGGTTGTATTATTGTGAACTATCGTTATTTTAACGCAGATGAGCAATGGCAAAAGAGCAGAAATGTCGACAAACATTATGACAGTGCTTAATATTTCACACGTCTAAGGGGAAATGATTCCGTGCACGCCTATGCCAAAAATGACTTTTATTCCCTCTCATATTCAATTTATGGGTTAACGAGAGCTAATTAGTGTGAAAACAAGTGCTGCAAAAGCAATATCGCATCATAAATTACTATTAATAACATCTTATATGCGTTTGATGCGGCCAGAAACACTATCCACAGGGCTGAACAGCTGGGAAGCATGGCCAGTCCTCTTGTCTTTATGGCATGTCACTGGTCATTCGTTATTAAAACGCTTATACTCTACCTATGTCCGTACCTTTTCGCTGCTGTTAAGACCATAGGAGTTATGGGGCGATCGTATAATCACTGAGTATTAATGCGACGGCTGAGACATCGTCTGCTATCAATGCTGACTTCACAGAACGCATTCACCTAAAAATAGCCTTCTTGTGAAAATATTTGATTCAGCTGATCTCAAAGGATCGTTATAAATCAATTTATACTGAACAATCATAACCATATTTCTTCTCCAAAGGGCGAAACTGACAACAGTGCGATGCATACGCAGTTTTGTAATTCGGCGGTTATCTGTTTATCAGCCATTTAGGGAATTGATAAATCTGTGTTTGAGCAGTGGTCGATTTACAACACTTGTCTAATAATATCTACGGGAATGTATCCATGATTATTGTCTCGCATGTTATCGATAATATGAACTTAAAATGTTACAATTATACCCTTGGTTGCAATAAGTATGTTAACGACGAAAACAAACACCAATGCATTCCCCGCTTAGAAAAAAATGTTGTTGAATTAGAGTGTGCATTGCTAACAGTATAGTGAAACAAAGCGTTCGCTATATGTTGTCATTCTTAATTCTTCTTCCGTCATGCATTGTTACTAGGTTATTTAATAATGTGCTGCATTATTTGAAAGGGGAAACTTGTCTCAAGAATTTAAATGACAAGTTTTATTGGCGCAAAGTGAGTCTGGCAAGAAATTTATTCTTGGGTTGTGTATAGCGGATAAGAAAGTGCATATCATGGTATACAGTATGCCTCACATTAATCGTCACTTTTGCCAGTGATTTTATTACCTTAGGGGACTAAAACTTATTACGTGCTTCCTCGTCATCATTCCAACAGACTGGTATCCGGCTGTGAAACAGAATTATACGTCTGCTTTATATTCATGCCTTTAAATATAAACTTATCTGTCTGGAATAATCAACAAATATCTCAGTAATCTAGCCAACGCAAATTACCTGTATATCCCAATAGAAAAGATAGCTTTCATAATTTTTCTTAGTAAAATAGGATTTAATGCAGTTGATGCTCTAGTCGACGCCGCAATCATACAAGAGATATCAGGTTTCAGTACAAAGCTTATAAAATTTATCAAGTTTTTGCATAGATGCAATTGTCGCAATCTTGCGGCAATTGCATCCATATAGAGCCATAAATGTTATAAGCTTTGCACCATTTGCTATTACAACACTCGGAGATACAGCGACGTATTTGCATGAGCTATGTATATTGGATATACATTTCTAGTCCATGGTAACACGATTGATGCCAATCTTTAGTGGGTAATGTTCTAATATCATCTTCGTTACACATACGTCTTTAAAGTACTGATAGCCGTAGCAGAAATAAGCCTTGGTGTTGTAGGCTTAAACATAATCAGCAAGAAAATGATCGCTACACCATTGGCAGTGATATGAATGTGTGGAGATAAGTTTGAGTATGGTATATCTATATTAACGTATTACATCCATCTATTCCTTTGCTAAAAATAGAGCTAATTGTACTTGCCCCGTTGTAAACTAATTGCAGTGTTGAAATTATAAATTCGTCATGGAAAAGTAGGCTGGAAGATGGCATGTTAAAATATATGTTGTTGCAGCTCATGACAATTGCGCATTGCGTATTCAATGTCTCACTGCAATCATGATATCAATCACGCATTATAATTTTTATGCGGAAGTGAGATTTAACGTTCTTCCATAAAATGTAATCGGCGTACGAGGCATGCGTAAAAATTAAATATAATATGTGTTTTAAAGAAATCTAGATGCAAAGCTCACTTGAATAAAGAAACACATTTATAACGATTAATTTGTCAAGAACCTGATTCAATTTATGCCAACAGAAACGATGGCGCGGCATAACTTCTCCACTTTCTGAATCAAATTAATATCATATTATCATGTCGAATTAATGCTAATTCAATGAGGAAGCAGTTTTGCTGGACATGTGCGACTTGCCGATGTGTCAAATGATAGAAAATGTTGAGGAATGGGACTATATTGAGACATATGCGTATACACACACACACACATATATATATATATATATATATATATATAGATATATATATATATATATATATATATATATATATATATATATATATATATATATATAAATATATATATATATATATATATATATATATATATATATATATATATATATATATATATATATATATATATATATATATATATCTACTTACTATAGCTACCATTTGTACAATGTCCATATATACCACCATTTTGGGTTTTTTGTCCAAAACACATCATGGCAATGGCAAATCATTTTTAACTTATGTTATCATAGTCCAATGATAATTTGCAGCAGTCAAATTATGTTAATTTTTATAAATATTTCAGTGGAAGAGAATATATATATTTAAGTTAAAAAAAGCGACTTAAAAAGTCAGGCAAAAATGGTCATGCAAAACCTCAAACATATTGTTACATACTATATATGCAACCAATTTGACTCATACTATATACACAACCTATATATAAAGACTGCTCGTAGAGGCGCGACTACATTTCCACATGTGCTGTTATCGCCCAAATTGCCGGACTGTATGATATTTTAATTTTCCATGGAGGCTAGATCACCTTTGGACATTTGGTCAGTTCGCAAATCAATAAGTCAAAACGTAAAATATTTAAGCACTATCATTGAATTAATAATCGATTTGGAAAACCATAAAGAATGCGCTGACTAACCTTTGAAATACGCCGCCGATGGAAATCAAGCTATCTCAACATACGCAAATTGCTGACACTGCCAAGCTTGACTAATTGTGGCAGAGTGCGATGAAAATATATATTTTTCAACTTTTGTGGAAAATTTGCAAGGTGTTCTTGAACATTGTTCACAGTGTTTTGCAAACATTGATTTGGCAAGTAGTCCATAGTTGGTACAAACATATTCGAAAAAAATAGGGAAAAAGTGTTGTAAATTAAGCGACAAATTGGTTGCAAGGTAAAAATATACAAATTTCCAAATAAAGTCCGGAATTCAAAACGATTATTTAAATTAATACAACTTCAGTGAATCCAACCTAAAAACTAATATTTCCATTGGTAAACCTGTATAGAATTGGGCCCTTATTTAGGATTTAACCAAGATTTACTGTTTTGAATCACAAATCATGGTTCAAAATGTAACTGTGCGACAAAATGGTCGGTCTTTTGATGCAAAATGGTAGCAACAGTACAAATATATATATATATATATATATATATATATATATATATATATATATATATATATATATGCATGCATATATAAATAGATGTATGTATACAAATATACATACACAGACTCATAAATATACATATACATATTCATCGCATACACATATGCATTGGCATACACATATAAATAAAACTTCAAATACATATACACATGCACAACAATACGATAAGCATATGCATCGCTCTAGATGATGGATGACTTAAGTTTTTATGTCTTTGGAATATAGGAATTTTTCCATCATAAAAAAAATCAAACATTCGTCTTTGTGCATCCGATTTCGTTAGTCTAGTAGTTGCGAATTTCTGCCAAGCTCTTATGCACCATCGATTTTCCAAAACAATGAACATGACCTGTATCCGTCGATTGTTATAGAGACTGCCAAGGTATTGATTCTGGCCAAGACGTGCTAGAATGTTAACCATGATGTGACGTGTGTATAAGTTATCGTCAGGTTATTTAACTTCATAGCATACTGCATGCCGAGACAATGGTGTGGCTATTTTGGGTTCTAGTTTAGTCCATTTATGTATTAAAATATCAATAGTACGGAAGGTTTTGCCAAAATGCAATGAGCACGTTCCTCCTAAAACACCCATTTGATTTGGTGCGGCAGTCTTAATCTCAGTGATTATATGTGATATATGGCAAATATTATTCGGTGTAAAACCGTGGATTATGGTTTGGCTCGTAACTGGCTGTGCCAAGAGAAACAAAACAACAGAGTATGAATAGAAAAGAAACAAAGATAAAATATCAGTTCGTCGCATTCCCACAATAAATTAACACATGTGTTGACATGATGGAACTTAGTGTGATGGGGTGATTATCTCATTGTAAATCCAAGCCAATTTTGCATCTAGTGATGAGCCAAATATACCGTAGTATCGATTACCTAGTGTTTAATTGAGCAAATAAGTGATTCAGTTAGGGATATTGAATGGGAACCCGCCGAACCACAGCATTTGATTCATGCCTCTCATAATATTAGCTTTATGTTAGTATATTGTCCGTATATGCATGTTACGTGTTGACAGCAGTCATTTATTCCCATATCCAGGCTAGCTTCTAGCTCTATTTATCTGTGTAGTACACATCCATACGCGCTTATGGTGATTGTATGTTCGTTCTTGCCCCATTATTTATTGAGTTTGATTATGAGGTAGCAATGTGCATCCGTGACGTTTCCGACACCATACAGTGAAGAGAAAATAACAGTAACTGAACATATATGGTTCATTTGATGTGCTGACGCTAATCATACAATGAACTGGTCACATAATAACCGGCGCAAACTACTTGGATTAAGCCAGAGGACCGAACAGAGACATAACCTTGTTTTAAAATCATCGAATTTTATCCGAGTAAATATAATAGTGAATATTGCTGTTGCCTGTATACGAATACTTTTTGTAGAAAGTCAATTAAGAATGTTGCAGAAAGTCAGTTAGGTATCCCCTTAAGTATAGAGATTGTAGAAAAGCACGCATAGTTATATTTGTAGTGCATCCACTAAATCATTTACATTAATTGATAACATTATAACAAATGAAAAACAATACTTTATTGTACTTTACATGATGAAATATGTTTGGTCTATATGGAACAACTCTATTCAGACATTCAAATCTAGCATGTTTAACGATATATGCACACATACCATTGCACACAATCCTGGCTCATATTGCAACGGAATAAATCTGTAAAATGGAGGAGATAGTGTTTACCTTTATTTAACAACCCGAGTGTTATTGTGCTTGATGCAATTTATCAAAAAGAAAATATCCCTGTTTGGAGGATATCGTTGTCCATTACCTCCCAATATCAATCTTGCAATTTTGCTTCCTTTGTTAAAGGTAAACACTTTATGTAGTCGTTACCCAGGCCATCTTCTTCCAAAGGTATCAATCAATTTGGAACACCAGAGGGCCAAATGCGTTCCATATACAATAGTGTACATAAATCAAAGCAAGCAATTACTGCAAGGGGCGCTACTCCCTGAAAGCTGACACTACAGATAACGCTAATATTTCGACTGTGGATCTGCACAATAAACAGTACCATAACATGAGAAGCTGTTGTAGTCAATCCGTAGCACAGCGCCAATAATTTACATTGGGTCTATTGTGATTCTTGGCTGTGCGATTGGTGACACAGAAATATGCCTTTCCTTAACTGATGAGATTTCAGCGTGTGATTGCTCCTATTGCTTTCTTATAGCTGAAAGATCATCATTCATGTGATGTATTGCACAATGTTCGTTGAACGGATGATCTGCTTACTCATTAGTCATCACGTTTGCCAAAATAGGTCGATAAATTGTACAAACGTATGTCGTTAACAGTCGTTCGATTAATATGTCAATTTAATCCTAAAATACGGTTGATGACCAAAAAAGCTAGATGTAACTAAGCGCCCATTTTTTGATCGAAACTGAAGATATTACTTTGGTTTTCATCTAGGATGCATACCACGTTGATACGATAGCGTGTTGTATGGCATAACTTTTTAAGACATCATACTGTCATTTGTACACGATTAACGATAGTCCTGAGTGTAAAAACGCATCCACCCTTTCACGCTTGCAATCACCGGCAAACGTCTGGACATAGCTTTGCACTACTGAACAGATTATCGGGTAAGTTGTGATGGCATCATTCACAAAAATTAGATGTTTCAATATGCCCATTACAGCATAGACAAAGACATATACTGATAGAGCGATACCACCATGACCTATTTTTCATGTGCGCATATTGGCTTGGCAAAATACTCCGACAGATGACATGGTTACAATCCAAGTCGACATTAGATGCTAACACAACACGCTATGCAGCTATAAAGGTTGGGCAATGAGGCTATCAGTCGGATAGATTATAGATCCCAAACCAACCGTTAATGCAAAATATATTTAGTGAGTCCTCAAACGTCCACTTGACCAACCTAAATTAATACCACCGTCGAATATGGTGTGCATGTGACCATTGAAGGCAATGTCCCGCTAAAGATGTTGCTGTCAGGACGGCATTCACAGACTCTCGTTTTACCCAGTTATATTAAAGCCGGAGTGACCTGTTTAATAGTGATGATAACATTCAGAAACACAAGGCGTCCATTGATATCAAGATCATCGGGAGATATCGAGGGCCTCATACAAGCCATAAATATTCATAAAGAAATACGCCTTCGATCTAAACGACAGCTTTTATCTCGACGAGATTTCCCACTGAACATACAACCACTCAAAAGCAAAAAATAGGAGTCACTCTGTGAGTCGTTACGATTAAGAAAGGAGACATTATGTTTGACGCCATGAGCAGATATGTTGACGTTTGGACTATTGTTCCGATATGGTAACCTAAAGATGATATGTGTCATTATTGTTGCTGTCGTTGGTCTAAATAACAACAGTTTGCCACTCGGTTCGAATAATAAGAATCGCTTGTGTAATTAATATAAAGTAGCGACGAAGATGCGGTAGTTCAATATATACGCTGGCTTTATTTGTAAAGGATACATCACCGCCGACGTGTTATTGCAAATAGAGGGCCAGCAGTTAATTGGTGGGCAAAGACATATGTAGAAATGTTATCGACGTGCTTGACATGATATTGCAATATGGCGAACGTTTGTGCGAATGCATATAAAGCTACACGTAAGAAAACGTGTGCATTCCATGCGCTATCGAAGAGAAGAATATTTGAAACAAAAAAATCTACCCCTATCATTAGATAACTTGATCTTTTGGGACGTCAAACTGCAATTTGTGCGGAAGTGTAATCGAATATTACGAAACGTAAGCACCAATTGCCATATCTTATTTATGGTGAAACTGGAAGCTTCCGCCAATCCATCTCTAATGCTACTGTTGTGACATAGGCCCCATTTATTATCTGATGGCTAAAGTTCCCAACAAAATGTTATTAACGACGGTCATTTTGCTTGATTTTCACCATAAATACCTGTATAAATCTTCCGTTTGTGGAGCCATTATAGTATCCTAATCGATATTGCTCGTTTTCTCCTTTGCGATGGCCCACGTTATTAGCAAAGTTGGACAAATCACGCATAAACTCACATGCCATTCAGAAGGCATTAACTCATTTACAACCTGCAGATTACATAATTTTAATTTTGACGTGATTGGTTTTATACTGGTCGTACTCTCGATTTACATTAGTAAAATACTAAAATAAAGTGTGTAAGTTAGTCCCCTAATCACGTAGTCAAGGCTAATATATACTCCAAATGCGAAAGCCCTTCAATGTGCTTGTGTTTAGATAAAATCAAAAATATGCAAACTATGGTAGGCCCATGAACCTAAAGTTCGCTCTCTTGCGTTAAGATAATTGACCAATAATTATCATGGTTACGCCAGCAGTGACATAAGTGCAAGAGTAAAAGTGAGATGAATGTGCTTCTCATTTCTTTGGCATTAAGTAGCAATAAACAATAAGGTTTGAGATAGATCACTTTTTCAAGAAGATTGATCATTACCCGCCTCGGGTAATGGTGTACTGATTGTGAAGTTGGATTACATTTCTACGAAAACATTAGAGCTTTTTGATTTTCTAAAAGGACAGTGAAATATCTTCTATTATTCGTCATTTAGGGACTGTTGATGTAATATAATGGACCTATTGTCCGCGATTGCGTGCCTTGAACACGTTATTCATACTCTCATCAACAGAACAAATAACGCTGATGCATGTGTATGTCTCGGGGTTTTAGTCCAAGCCATCGATCATACATAAGTTAATGCCTGGTGACAGTTCGACGTCGGGCATAATGACACGCTAATTAACAGGCTAAGTAATATGAGTAATAAGCACAGGATGTATGCACCAAAAGGTAAGGTATGCTTAGAAATAATCCTACATTTTTATATTTTGATCTGCTTTTCCAGTAGATGGGTGGTTCCGAGAGCTGCTCGCTTTGTTTTGGATTTCTTGCTTAACAACAAATTAGGCTGAGATTCGTGGTTACACGATGATGAAAGGATGTTTAGTCAATGTTATCACAACAATGGTGATGATAAGAAAAATGTTCCTCGGTGTTTTAAGAGGCTACAATGAGGGAACATGTGAAGACTTACTAGATTTTCTGTCCTGACTACGCTTTCGGCAGGTACGGACGGTATGGGAGGGACCAACATGATATGCTTAACGTGACTAAGTAGATGTCAACCATAGTAATATATAAAAACATTTTTAAAAAAAACCCATATGATCCACATTAGTTTTTGTGTGAAGGGATCATATATATTCACTTCTATATCACTAACAAACACGGTCGTGAAGATATCAAATCCGATTTCATTGGTTGTTTGCATCATTGGGTAATGACCTGCGCAGTTACGGGAATGAAGTACTAAGTTAGTATGAGTGTATATTTGGTGCATCAAACCTATTGAAATGAGCGACATTGATGATTACAGCTGCATTACACTCCTTATTGCTCCTATGGTGGTAGCCACTATTGAAGTCATTACAATTCGTTTGTAAGAAGTTAGAGAAGCGACTGACATCAACGGACCGTTGGAGACACACCGCGTTCTTGGACCGATATTTCGAGTTGACAAATTACGTGCAGATCGCTGTGTAATTTCTGTGCGTTGATGCATGTATCATATACACTGTGGTTAACGTTTAACCGACTATTGAAATCACTAGGCGCTCTACCATCTGCAGCCTAAGGGTTAAACAGATAACGCCAACATGTCTGAGGTAAATTAAAAAGGGTAAGCTTGCAATGACATCCAGTTGTACAACATTCTACCCCCGCTGCACATTTTAACGGTTTTTTCTCAGTACCTGCGCATATTTTGCGTCCAGATTGGACGATGCATTGAGGTTAACTCACCACACTAACGTTGCAACGCCGCTACGACTCAACTCCGCAACGCCGCAATGCAGTATCCCTTGCTTTCAATATCAATGAGAACTGACAGAAACACGAAATTATTCTGGGAGTGGCATTACATAAATCTTCTCTGTGCTACTGATATGATAGAGATCCCGTTACAGCTGACTGAATACATGCTAACCAACAGTCATCTACCAGTAATATGGTTATGACGTCTGGTCCCGTGAGACCTCTCACGAATCTTTCGACATAACCATATTGGTCTTATACCACCCCATGTTTCACATTGGCGATTAAGCCAATATGTTGTAGGTATACAGTCTATTAACAAATACGTTAGAGTTTGAGTAGAGAGGGGTTTAGGAGGTCTAATTATGGAACGAGCGAGTTTATTAAACAAGCCGGGCTTTGCTGTACGTCGTTGGCGCTTTCGAAACGTGTTATTACACATTACCATACGCTGGATTTATGATGAGGAACTGCATTGAATCATCATAGTACTGAAGCTGCAATAATTGTAATGATTTATTCTAGTTGATGCGTTTTCAGTTGCGAGTTTAGCTTATTTTGCACTATATATATTTACTACTTCCATTACACAAAACAAAAAAGCGCGCACTGTTGCATGGTGCTGCAACAAGTACAGACGTATGTAAATTTGTCATTAATTACTTAACCGTTCCCTGGTAAGCTTCCTGTGATGTATCACCGAAAGTGCAATGCAATTTAACAAACAGGGTATTTACGCTCCATGTGTTGTTTGGCGCCAGGAAAACACAGAACTGTCGGCTGCTAGTTTTCTAATAATCCACATTTGACTAGACCTAACAGTATGTGTTCCTGATACAGTCATTTGAAATGTTCTAGAAGTAAGCGCTGCGGTGGTCCCAATAATTTCATTGTTCTACATCCTTGTGTGAATGACGACGGAGCTAGCAATCGGTCTGAATGGAAGGCTTGAGTTGTATGTCGTATTTCAGTTGTCGTTAATAACGTAGACGAATGTTTATTTTAACAATGCAAATGTAGTGTTATTTAAATAACAGAATAAACCCTGATGTGAAGCTTAATGGCCAAAACAAAGAGCCGATCATCGTTGAGGATTGCAAAATATCGGATGCCGACGAAGACAAAAGCTCACTGAACTGAGAGCCTATACCATATTGGGTTTAATTTGTTGCTCGTTCCATAAACTGACTGTAATTAAAAACTTATGGACCATTATATATGTAATGACATCAAGAAGTCGTCGTCGACGTCAAACTTACACTTTTAGGCAGCCCGGAACCATATGCATTCTAATAATAGGCAATAGAATGGGGCTATAATACAACGATTTTTAAACGAATAATTGCATGGACGTTATTGAAACGAAACAGTATATGTCAGAGGGAATGATGGTAATATTAATGGACCTTTAAGACTCTAACCGGTTACACCAGTAGAACTAAAGCCTCGTGAACGCATTTAAAGTGCACATGCTGTGAATTTCACCAGGTATCTCGCCTCAAGAGGATTATTTGGTGGAGGGCACTTAAGCATAGTGCTAATTCCAAAATCGTACACATTACGTAATCATAGTAGTGGCTACAAAGCACGCCCTTGTAGTTAATAGGATGTACGCACCTGTTTGCCGTAAGTTTGCCAAGCGGTACAGCCTACTAAACTAACTCTTCTAGGCAGGATAATGGTTTTCAATCAAAACATTTGTTAATTAATAGCAGGATCGTTTCTAATGAGCTGCTATATCCCCATCCAAACATTGTCATTTCCTGCTAAAAATGTCCTGTCCATTGGGGAGCAGTGCTTTCGTTATTTTTATCTATGATGAATAACGTAAAAACTCTTGATTACTTAACTCATCATTTGAACTCACACAAAGGAATCACGTCCAAAAGAAAATTGTCTTTTTGATAAATGTGATTAAAACTCATATTGCTCTTAACTTTGGCCTGAACCTACCGTATACTAGAAGGAGTGGCAAACAAGACGCATAGCACACCGTGGTCTTCAAGAAGCCCGTTCACCATATTACCTTGATCAAACCTATGAAAACAGCACAACCACTGTTAGCGGGTAAGAGGCTACAGCCCGAAATATGACTATTTGCACATATGGATAAATTTAACACGCTGCACGAAGCAATGTTATCAGGCATTTGCACGGCTTCAATTGACATGAAACAATCTTTATTTACGACATCAATCGATATAGTTCATTTATTGCCACGTTCCATGCAGGGAAAGCGTTATATGTTTTGAACGATAAGCTTTTTTATGGAGGTTTGTTTTAAGATTCAAACCGCCTTTTACCTACCAACACACCAACACCGCCACAGCGCTGATATTGATACTGATTCGACCGGTATTAACACATTCATTGCGACCTAAAGACTTTTCAGTCCGACTCACATATTTGTTTTGCTAAAACTATGATGACCGCTTGACCTGCACTATTCATCAAGCTTTATCTGGCGTATCGGTGATAAGGTTGATATTCAATGGTGGGCATTATGATGTGTTGTATTAATGCTATAAACAATGCAGGGACTGATATGCCAAACGGGGTTGATGCAATGATATGATTGCATCTCTGGGCCTGTTTGTGCAATATATGGCATTTGTCAGGCAATAATCAGATTGACATCTTAAAATGCAATAACAAACACTGATATTCAGCTGTGTTAAAAGTTATGAAAGCTAGTAAAGCTTTATTCAATTGTGTTATCATCAGCGTTCATCTCGTAAGGTGTGTGTCGTCGGCAGAAAATCCGAAGCGACCCTTTTGCACTGCCGTTAGCGGCATGAGATGAGCGATATAAGCAGTCCTTTTGTTCCGAGCTCCATTTGTCAATAAATCAATGAAACTTGCATTAACGCGTCCGTCATCTAATGTTATGCATATGCTTGTAGAAAATTAGACAAATATATCTATCGCGCATGAAAATGCAGCAACTGGAATTAAAAGAATGTAGGCCTGTGAACATAACATCCACTTGAGTTGGTTTATGGAACATATATAAACTATGCTAGTTGGTCTCTTCGTTTATCTACCTCACCTCTGACACGCCACCGCTTGAGTTAAGCAAAGGAATAATTGATGTGGCAAATAGAGTTCGGTGGAGAATTCAATTTACGCTGATGGATAGACCAGTTGGTTTTTGCTAGACCCTGATTTGCTCTGCCTTTTGGGTTTAAGTGCACGTCAAACAGTTACTGTTTTTAATTTCGAATATATCAATATTCTCAAGTTGTTATAATCATGCTTTTGACGGTTTAATATAACGAGAAAAATACTCATGAAGCGATGAATGCGGTCACAAAAAGGTGCATTTTTATTTATTGAATATTTCTCTCACGCGGATTATTAGCAAGCACTTCACCTAGGCAGAGTAAGCGTGGTATTGCAATTGATGATTAATCTTGCGCTTGCAGCATTAACAATTGAATGACTTAATCAATTGCGTAGGTATTTATAATGTTTTTGATCGGACAAAATAAATTAGTAATATATTCTAAACAAATTACCGATCGATATTTTACAGTGGAAGTGATGGAAATGGATATTAAATGTTCTTTGGTACGCATAAATATATCCATGCATAAGAATTAAGTCCAATGCCTGACTATCATGTTCAACATATTTAATTAAATGCTGTACGGGACAGCTGAAACGTTTGGTTAGATATTGATTCTGGATTGAATTGCTGTCCCTAAAATCAATAATAAACTTAATTTCTTGATAAATGCCCTGGTGTTCTCTGGAACGTCCGGGGTATATTATCCGGGTCAGTATTTGATACACAACGGTAGGAAAGAAACAATATTTAGTCTATAAATATAAAAGTACTCATTTAAAGGAACGGAACATGACCTTCTGGCCGCATGAATGCAGTGATTTGAGCACAGATTATCCGTAAAACGCCGTTTTCGAGCATTTTAGCTGATATAACTGATGCCCATACTAGCATTCAAACAAACGAATGGTGACTAATGGAGTAACATGCTCTTCGAATCTAATTCAAGGTAATGTGCATTTATAGGTTATTTGCCATGCCCACATTGCACGAGCAAGTAACCTACCGTAAATTGATTAACTGCCACCATGCTGTAAAAAAGACCGAAATGTGGCGAGTCCAAAAAATCTATATTATTTCCGTATCATAGATTTGATACGTATATTGTACCTCGTTGTGTATCAATAAGAAAGATCATCTGTTAATTCTGTATGAAGTAAAGTGATGTATTTGCACAGCTGTTTTATCAGCTCGCATTTGCAGCTCTATCGATAGACTAATGCTTGAATAGTTACATTTTAAAGGACTTATTTTATTTGAAAGGTAGGTGAAGATCGTACTATAACAACCCGGAGTTTGAGCCTTTATTGCTGCAGCCAACTTTTCTAATCGCACCGAGCCATTTTATTATTCAATACTTAAACAAATGTAAAAAAACTGTGCCCTTGCTCAAACATAGATTAACCTATTATGCATCATAATGACAGATAGTACTCAACTCTTGTTCTCGGCGCATTATACTTTTTTGGTGGTCATGAGGGCTGGGGAAAAGAAAGCACTATCTCGCCATAGTCGTGTCTAAGGATTGATTGAAAACGGTTGACGTGAATGACAGCCAGTTTAACATTTGAGAGCAACCCTCGGGCATTTCAATTATGTGTATCACAATTTCCACACCTGATGATATTAACATGTCTATCAATTATTTAGGTTTCGGGCAGGGTAGCGTTTCATATACTATACAGCTTTACCCTGCAGCAATAATTTCGGTGATCTATCTCTGATTTTGTCACATCAATTATGCATTGCAATATGTGAGTAGCAGGGTGCCAAGGTTACGATGCACAATCGGAACAACAGTGTAATTTGCCAGTATACGTTCAGTAATGAGAGAAACACACTTCCCGTGACAATAAACATATCCTTAGATGCAGTTATTATCACAACGAGGGCTTTGCGGACAACTTTTAACTTCTGCTCTCATTTCAGAAGCACTCCACCGTGATCCATAACCACCTTTAGCGCCTTTTATATTGTTGAATGATTTGTTTTGGTGGCACACTGACTGAGCATTCTCGCGCTAATTAAAGTTCGACTCATGTCCTTCGAAACCCACGAAGCCGTTCGTTCTTCGATCGACACTCTACATCTATCGTATTAGAAGCTTCAACTCGTTTGAACCCTTATTAATGTTGCCTAAATTTAAATAGGCTGGAAGATGACATATCAAAATTTGTGTTGTTGCAGCTCATGACAATTGCGCATTGCGTATTTAATGTCTCACTGCGATCATAATATCAATTATCATTCTTCCAAAAGATGTAATCGGCGTACGAGGCGTGCGTAAAAATTAAATATAATATATGTTTTAAAGAAATCTAGATGCAAGGCTCACTTGAATTACAAAACATATTTATAAAAACTAATTTACCAAAAACCTATTCCATTTATGCCAACGGAAACGATGGCGCGGCATAACTTCTCCATTTCCTAAATCAAATTGATATCATATTCCCATGACGAGTTAATGCAGATTGAATGAGGAAGTAGTTTTGCTGGACATGTGCGACTTGCCGATGTGGTAAATGATAAAAAATGTTGAGGAAAGGGACTCTATTGAGACACATGCGTATACATTATATATATATATATATATATATATATATATATATATATATATATATATATATATATATATATATATATATATATATATATATATATATATATATATATGCATGCATATATATATATATATATATATATATATATATATATATATATATATATATATATATATATATATATATATATATATATATATATATATATATGAATACACATATACATGCACAGACTCATAAATATACATATCCATATTCATCACATACACGTATGCATTGGCATACATACATAAATAAAGCTTCAAATATATATACACATACACATGCAATACGATAAGCATATGCATCGCTGTAGATGATGGATGACTTAAGTTTTTATGCCTTTGGAATATAGAAATTTTTCCATCATTTTTTTGTGCGTCTGCATTTGAAGATAAGAAGTCCATTTATGTATTAAAATATCAATAGTACGGAAGGTTTTGCCAAAATGCAATGAGCACGTTCCTCTTAAAACACCCATTTGATTTGGTGCGGCAGTCTTAATCTCAGTGATTATATGTGATATATGGCAAATATTATTCGGTGTAAAACCGTAGATTATGGTTTGGCTCGTAACTGGCTGTGCCAAGAGAAACAAAATAACAGAGTATGAATAGAAAAGAAACAAAGATAAAATATCAGTTCGTCGCATTCCCACAATAAATTAACACGTGTGGTGACATGATGGAACTTAGTGTGATGGGGTTCATTATCTCATTGTAAATCCAAGCCAATTTTGCATCTAGTGATGAGCCAAATTTACCGTAGTATCGATTACCTGGTGTTTAATTGAGCAAATAAGAGATTCAGTTAGGGATATTGAATGGGAACCCGCCGAACCCTAGCATTTGATACATGCCTCTCATAATATTGGCTTTATATTAGTATTTTGTCCGTATATGCATGTTACGTGTTGACAGCAGTCATTTATTCCCATATTCAGGCTAGCCTCGTGCTATATATATATATGTGGTACACATTTATACACGCTTAAGGTGATTGTTTGTTCGTTCGCGCTCCAATATTTTTGAGTTTGATTATGAAATAGCAATGGGCATCCGTGACGTTTCCGACAACATACAGTGATAAGAAAATAACAGTAACTGAACATATATGGTTCATTTGATATGCTGACGCTAATCATACAATAAACTGGTCACATAATAACAGGCGCAAGCTACTTGGATTAAGCCAGAGGACCGAACAGAGACATAACCTTGTTTTAAAATCATCGAATTATCCGAGTAAATATAATAGTGAATGTTGCTGTTGCCTGTATACGAATACGTTTTGTAGAAAGTCAATTAAGAATGTTGCAAAAGTCAGTTAGGTATCCCCTCAAGTATACAGATGGTAGTAAAGCACGCAAAAATGTATAGCATTCACTAAATCATTGACAATAATTGATAATATTTGAACAAATGAAAAACAATACTCCATTTAACTTTACATGATGAAATAAGTTAGGTGGATATGGAACAACTCTTTTCAGACATTCATATCTAGCATGTTTAACGATATATGCACACATACCATTGCACACAATCCTGGCTCATATTGCAACGGAATAAATCTGTAAAATGGAGGAGATAGTGTTTACCTTTATTTAACAACCCGAGTGTTATTGTGCTTGATGCAATTTATCAAAAAGAAAATATCCCTGTTCGGAGGATATCGTTGTCCATTTCCTCCCAATATCAATCTTGCAATTTTGCTTCCTTTGTTAAAGGTAAACACTTTATGTAGTCGTTACCAAGGCCATCTTCTTCCAAAGGTATCAATCAATTTGGAACGTCAAAGAGCCAAATGCGTCACGTATACAATAGTGTACATAAATCAAAGCAACCAATTACTGCAACGGACGCTACTACCTGAATGCTGACACAACAGATAACGCTCATATTTCGACTGTGGAACTGTACAATAAACAGTACCATAACATGAGAAGCTGCTGTAGTCAATCCGTAGCACAGAGCCAAGAATTTACACTGGTTCTATTGTGATTCATGGCTGTGCGATTGGTGACATAGAAATATGCCTCTACTTAACTGACGAGATTTCAGCGTGTGATTGCTCCTATTGCTTTCTTAAAGCTGGAAGATCTAAATCATTCTGATGCATTGTACACGTTCGTTGAGCGGATGATCTGTTTACTTATTAATCATCACGTCTTTCAAAATAGGTCGATAAATTGTACAAACGTATGTCGGTCACAGTCGTTCGATTAATACGCCAATTTAATCCTTAAATACGATTGATGACCAAAAAAGCTAGATGTAACTTTGCGCCTAAATTTTGATCAAAACTGAAGATATTACCTTAATTTTCATCTAGGATGCATACCAATGGTGGATATTGACGCCAAACTATTTGAAAACTACTTGTGATAACGAGGCTTGCAAAGGTTATGTCTCTTAGCCGCTACGACGGGCATCTTGTATAATCACGTCACTGTATGCTGCGCATGATACAGTTATAGATTAATCGAACAGAAGTTTCTTTTGCATGTTTTATGCAACATTTCTTTTTCCATGCAACGATACGTGATGTTGGCTGTAATTCTTATGTTACATGTTTGCTATTGCTGCCTGCAAAATTGCTCACATATAGAAGTCGGGTGGGTCTTGCTAAAGTAATGAGCATTAGTGGATAGCACGAGAGTTGCGTCAATATCTGTTTCATGACAATTAACCTCGTTGATCATATTTCGAACTTCAGAATGCCAACGGAAATTCGTAGGGTAGCAGGTTAATCCAACCGTGACATCTTTCGAAATAATCTTCAGCCTGACGATCATCACTTTTTGGGCATGTATCATAGTACAATAACAAACGTTAGCACAGAGGCCCAATAGAATCGCAACGGGATGAATTTAATGGAAATCATAATTATAGTAATAAGCAAACGTAATAAAGGCAAAGAGAATAGAGAATGCATTTTTAATGTAACTTGTTTCATACAAAGTGTCATTTTTGTCGGCGTTTGTAGGAAGTTTTGGGGAATTGCTATTTAGTAAAAGCTGAATGTAGCGAGAGCCTGGTGTGGGGGGCACTAATTGCCTCTAACAGCGTCCTCGCAGTTTACGATCCTCGATCCATCATGTCCGCACTGTGGATGGTAGTTTTAGATTGTCAAACACTGTCTGAAGCAAGGGACCTGAAATGGGGTCGACATTGACCTTTTTCGGCAAGTCAAAGGTGATATGAAGGTCTCGAGCGCGGAGTTTAAACCTTCGTCAAGCTGGGTGACGATTATAAAATTTCATGAAAGTCACCCTCGACGTCAGGCGGCGATAACATTAACTCAACAAAAGCACATGGTACTGTTCATTCAACGTCTCGGGGCTCGGCGTCTCGGGGCTCATCTGATTGTTAAATGCGACTCCAACTCCAAATCAAACAGAGGATTCCATTGGTTTCAAGAGAAGCTGACGCTCTGACAATAACGGTTAGGCTAACAGGTGGCGTCTTCACAAATTTCCTACGGCGGAAGACTTGAGAGACCGCTCTCATCGAAGCTATACATTATTTGGTACTATGTCCTGAATAACGACTAACAGCATTACATTATGCTTATAATACTGTGATCGTCGAAGTGCATCGATTTATGTTAATATATCCACGTTGATACGATAGCGTGTTGTATGTCATAACTTTTAAACACATCATACGGTCATTTGTTTACGATTCACGATAGTCCTGAGTGTAAAAACACATCCACGCATCCACGCTTGCGATCACCAACCAACGTCTGGACAAGGCTTTGCACTACCGAACAGATTATCAGATCAGTTGTAGTGGCAACATTCACATAAATAAGATGTTTCAATATCCCCATTACAGCATAGACACAGACATAAACTGATCGAGCGATACCACCTATTTTGCATGTGCATATATTGGCTTAGCCAAATACTCCGACCGACGATGTGGTTACAATCCAAGTCAACATTAGATGCTAACACAACACGCTATGCAGCTATAAAAGTTGGGCAATGAGTCTATCAGTCAGATAGATTATAGATCCCAAACCAACCGTTAATGCAAAATACATTTAGTGAGTCCTCAAACGTCTACTTGACCAACCTGAATTAATGCCACCGTCGAATATGGTGTGCATATGACCAATGGAGGCAATGTCCCGCTAAAAATGTTGCTGTCAGGACAGCGCTGACAGACTCTCGCCTTACCCAGTTATATTAAAGCCGGAGTGGTCTGTTTAATAGTGATGATAACGTTCAGAAACGCAAGGCGTCCATTGATATCAAGATCATCGGGAGATATCGAGGGCCTCATACGAGCCATAAATATTCATAAAGAAATACGCCTTCGATCTAAACGAGAGCTTTTATCTCGACGAGATTTCCCACTGAACATACAACCACTCAAAAGCAAAAAATAACAGTCACGATTAAGAAATGAAACATTATGTGTGACGCCATTAGCAGATATGTTGACGTTTGGACTATTGTTCCTAAATGGTAACCTAAAGATGATATGTGTCATTATTGTTGCTGTCGTTGGTCTAAATAACAACAGCTTGCCACACGTTTCGAATAAATAAAGAATGGCTTGTGTAACAAATATAAAATAGCGACGAAGATGCGGTAGTTCAATGTATACGCTGCCTTTATTTGTAAAGGATACATCGCCGCCGACGTGTTATTGCATATAGAGGGCCAGCAGTTAATTGGTAGGCAAAGCCATATGTAGAAATGTTATCGACATGCTTGACATGATATTGCAACTTCTGCCTTAAGCCTGCAATATGCCGAACGTTTGTGCGAATGCATATAAAGCTACACGTAAGAAAACGTGTGCATTCCATGCGCTATCGAAGAGAAGAATATTTAAAACAAGAAAGCTACCCCTATCGCTAGATAACTTGATTTTGGTGGACGTCAACTGCAATTTGTGCGGACGTGTACTCGAATATTACGAAACGTAAGCACCAATTGCCATATCTTGTTTATGATAAAACTGGAAGCTTCCGCCATTCCATCTCCTATGCTACTGTTGCGACATGGGCCCCATTTATTAACTGATGGCCAAAGTTCCCTACAAAATGTTATTCTCGACGGTCATTTTGCTTGATTGTCATCATAAATACCTGTATAAATCTTCCGTTTGTGGAGCCATTATAGTATCCTAATCGATATTGCTCGTTTCCGCTTTTGCGGTTGCCCACGTTATAAGCAAAGTTGGACATATCACACATAAACTCAGATGCCATTCAGAAGACATTAACACATTTACAACCTGGAGTTTACTGTACTCTCCATTTACATTAGTAAAATACTAAAATAAAGTGTGTAAGTTAGTCCCCTAATCACGTAGTTCAGGCTAATATATATCATGGCTACGCCAGCAGTCACATAAGTACTCACAAGAGCAAAGGTGAGATGAATGTACTTCTCATTTCATTGGCATTATGTCGCAATAAACAATAAGGTTTTTCCAGAAGATTGATCATTATCCGCCTCGGGTAATGGTGTACTGTGCAGTTGGATTACATTCATACGAACATATAAGAGCTTTTGTTTTGCTAAAAGGACATTCAAATATCTTCTATTATTCGTCATTTAGGGACTGATATGTAATATAAAGGACCTATTGTCCGCGATTGCGTGCATTGAACACGTTAGTCATACTCTCATCAACAGAACAAATAACGCTGATATAATTGTATGTCACGGGGCCTTAGTCCAAGCCATCGATCATACATTAGGTAATGCCTGATGACAGTTCGACGTCGGGCATTATGACACGCTATTTAACGAGCTAGACATGTAATATGAGTAATGAGCACAGGATGTATGCATGTTTAGAAATAACTCTACATTTTTATATTTTGATCGTTTTTACCAGGAGATGGGTGGTTCCGAGAGCTGCTCGCTTTGTGTTGGATTTCTTTCTTAACAATAAATTAGGCTAAGATTCGTCATTACCCGATGATGAAAGAACGTGTAGCCAATGTTATCACAGCAATGACGATGATTTGAAAAATGTTCCTCGGTGTTTAAACAGGCGACAATGGTGGAACATGTGAAGTCTCACTTGGTTTACTGTCCTAACTACGCATTCGGCAGGTACGGACGGTATGGGAGGGACCAGCATGACATGCTTAACGTGACTAAGTAGATGTCAACCATCGTAATTTATCAAAACATTTACAAAAAGAATTCGATTTCATTGGTTGTTTGCGTCATTGGGCAATCACCTGGGCAGTTACGAGAAGGAATACTAAGTTAATATGAGTGTACATTGGTTGCAGCAAACCTGCTAGAATGAGCAACATTGACGAATACAGCTGCAAAACGCTCCTTATTGCGAATTTCAATTCGTTTGTACAAAGTTAGAGAAGCGACTGACATCAACGGACCTTTGTGAACGCACCGCGTTCTTGGGCCGATATTTCAAGTTGACAAATTACGTGCAGATCACTTTGTTATTTCTGTGCGTTGATACATGTATCATTTACACTGTGGTTAACGTTTAACCGACTATTGAAATCACGAGGCGCTCTACCATCTTCAGCTTAAGGGTTAAACAGATAACACCAACATGTCAACAGGTGTCTGAGGTAAATTAATAGGGTTAGCTTGCGATGACATCCAGTTGTACAATATTCTACCCCCTCTGCAAATTAGATCTGTATTTTTTCAATACCTGCGCCTATTTCGCGTCCAGCTGATACGGTACGAAATGTCCATATCTTTTCGTTGCTGTTTGTCCATAGGAGCTTTGAGGGTATCGTATAATCACTGAAGTATTAATTCGACGGCTGAGACATAGGACAACGTGCTTGAAGTTCGCTCTCTTATGTTAAGATGAATAACCAAGATATATAATATTTACGCCAGTAGTCACATATGTGCTGGAGTGAAGGTGAGATGAATTTACTACAGGGCCGCATTGAAAAGCGTTACATTTGTTACATGTCAAGTTTTGTTTATCCTTACCTTGCTGGCCTTAACGTGCAATATCCACATGTTGCTCGGGTGTAAAATACTCGTAACTGTAGCAGGCCGCATCTTGCTATGAGATCTATAATTTATTACTACCGCTGACTGGATCATTTCGAGATCAGGTTACCTTTGCGAGGTTTATATAGCTATTTAAGGCAAGCAGTCGACCGACCAGAAATCCTTAATGGAAAACTCGTAGTTCAAATGATAAACACGGATACTTATGTTACATTGCTAAGAAAAACCAAACATTCATTTTTAGCGCAATTAACATCGGTAATTGTCCCGACGATAATCATTATGATGTCAACTCGTTCTCGAAGCTGGAAGTTGCTTATTTGTCGGAACAATATTGTGCCACGTCGATTTGCGTTGTTTTTGTTTAACACGCAGGGTAATAAGGCAGTACTATGTGTGGTTGCCGTGTTAAATTAGTGATCAATATTTGTATTATGACCCTCACACATGTTTGTAACGAATAAACCGTAACTATGTTTTCCCTGTTCCCACAAATTAAGCTCCATTTATCGCATATAACAGGACAAGCGTAACGTATCATAATACCAGCATGGCAACCTAATGCGGCTTATATACAATCACCAGAATGAGACCGAAGGTACATTCCATTCTAAATCTGGTTCTGAAGTGTCATTTTAAGCTGTTTATAATTACGACGCTATATCTTTACTCGCTGAGGCAATTTGTTCATTGCGTAGTGTCAATGCTTTAAGGTGCACTATCTGTTGAAGACTGTGGCGAACGCCATTAAATTTCAACTTAAAACATGAAAATGAATAGAGTTTTTATCGTCCACAGAAATGTTGGTGGAAGGAGATTATATCAAGTTTTATAATGCTTCAGTATCACTGTGATTACTGTGACATTCCTGCAATATCAGCTTTTGGGTGAGGAAGTATCGCTTGTTGATCACGTGCTATTAGATAACGTTAACATCTGATCGAGATGAAACATTTCAAGCTTTGAAATGGCCATTGTCCAATACGTTATTCACGCCAAATACTGAGAAGTATCAATGTTGGCATCCGGAAGAAATTGTAAACCACACAAGCCAGTCCACTGTTCCAGCATGTAATATATAGCTGTTAAAAGCGTTGCTATGATGAAATAGGAGGGCATCCAGCGAAACGTTTTCGTAAAATGTACGGATGATTTTGTTTTTATTGGTAAATTGCAATTTCCTTCATATCACTAAATGTTATACTTGCTGTGCTGCGGGGTCTAAATTGTGTTTGCTAGATTGTGTTTTTTTTTTATCAATATGCAATACGGCAAACGATCAGCGAGCAATGGACTGTCTGTTTACCTACCTTACATCAGCACTTTTGTTTACTTAACAGTGCAATCCCAGGGCAATTGCATCCCGACACGAAGGAAATTGTCTGTGTTTTGTAATCTTGGGTAAGTGAAATATATTAAGCAGAAGTCCCTTGGAGGACTTACCTGACGGAATATCACGCTTGTTAGCGAGCTGGCAAATATTTCAATATTATGGGAGGCGATTGTTGCATTTCTGCCGGCCACTGACGAAAAATCGTCAGTGCCTGCTTGTAGGATAGGCCAATGGAATCGCGCTGCGATCATGCTACATGACAAAGAAAAGTTAAAGCAGCTAGTTGTCGAAATATACAATGAATTGGCATTAATTGATATAGCTCATTTATTGCCAAGTTTAAATGGTGTCGAAGGGAAAGGGTTAACTGTATCCGACGAAAAGCTTTTCTATGGTGGTTTGTTGTAGTTACAAACCGTCTTTTACCTACCAACACACTCAGAGCTTTGATATTGACTTGACAGGTATTAACGCACACATTGTTACCTAGAGAGCTTATGCCTGAATGACGCGATTATTTGATTACTTTTTAGTTCGTTTCACATCTATGTTTTGTTAGAATTATGCTGACCGCTTAAACTGCACTATTCATCAAGCTTTGCCGTCCATATTGTCCATATTTGGTGTATTGGTGATAAGGTTGACTTTAAATGTTGGGCATTATGATGTGTTGTAGTCATGCTATAAACAATGCAGGTACTGACATTCCAAAAGTGGTTGAGGCAATGATATGATTGCTTTTCTGGACCTGTTGGTGCATTATATGGCATTTGTCAGACAAAAATTAAGGTTGACATCTTCAAAAGCAATAACAAATAATAATATTCAGTTGTGTACGAAGTTATTAGAGAGCACTTAAGTGTGAAAACAAGTACTGCAAAAGCTACATCGAAACATAAATTACGATGAATATCATTATATATGCATTTTATGAAGCCACAAATATCATCCACAAGGGTGGACAGCTGGCGGGCATGACAAGCGCTCATGTATATATGGTATACCACTGGTCATTCGTTATAAAAACGCGGATACGGTACGAAATGTCCCTACCTTTTTGCTGCTGTTATGTTCATAGAAGCTTGGGGCTATAGATATATATATATATATATATATATATATATCTATATATATATATAGATATATATAGATATATATATATATATATAGATATATATCTATATATATATATATCTATAGAGAGAGAGATATATAGATATAGATATAGATATAGATATAGAGATATATATATATATATATATATATATATATATCTATATATATATATATATATATATGAATATATATACATATATATACATCTATTTATATAAAACACATCAATATACATGTTTATATACATGAATATATATATAAGTATATATATTTATAAATATATATAAAATATATGTATATATATATTTGTTAACACTTATATATATATTTACATATATAAATATATATTTATATATATATATACACACACATATCTGTATATCTGTATATATATATCCATATATACATTTATATACGTATATAGAGTTATACATATATTTACATATATATATGATATTTATATATATACATATGTATATATACATAAATAAAATATATATACAATATATATTCATATATATATACTATATATATATATACATATATCTATATATATATATATTTTTTTTTTTTTTATTTAAATATATATATATATATAAATCTATATATATATATATATATATATATATATATATATATATATATATATATATATATATATATATATAGATATATATATAATAGTAAATATAATAGTGAATGTTGCTGTTGCCTGTATACGAATACTTTTTGTAGAAAGTCAATTAAGAATGTTGCAGAAAGTCAGTTAGGTATCCCCTTAAGTATAGAGATTGTAGAAAAGCACGCATAGTTATATTTGTAGTGCATTCACTAAATCATTGACAATAATTGATAACATTAGAACAAATGAAAAACAATACTTCATTGTACTTTACATGATGAAATAAGTTTGGTGGATATGGAACAAATCTTTTCAGACATTCAAATCTAGCATGTTTAACGATATATGCATACATACCATTGCACACAATCCTGGCTCACATTGCGACGGAATAAATCTGTAAAATGGAGGAGATAGTGTTTACCTTTATTTAACAACCCGAGTGTTATTGTGCTTGATGCAATTTATCAACAAGAAAATATCCCTGTTTGGAGGATATCGTAGTCCATTTCCTCCCAATATCAATCTTGCAATTTTGCTTCCTTTGTTAAAGGTAAACACTTTATGTAGTCGTTACCCAGGCCATCTTCTTCCAAAGGTATCAATCAATTTGGAACACCAAAGAGCCAAATGCGTTGCATATACAATAGTGTACATAAATCAAAGCAACCAATTACTGCAAGGGGCGCTACTACCTGAAAGCTGACACTACAGATAACGCTAATATTTCGACTGTGGAACTGCACAATAAACAGTACCATAACATGAGAAGCTGTTGTAGTCAATCCGTAGCACAGCGCCAATAATTCACACTGGGTTTATTGTGATTCATGGCTGTGCGATTGGTGACACAGAAATATGCCTATTCTTAACTGACGAGATTTCAGCGTGTGATTGCTCCTATTGCTTTCTTTATAGCTGGAAGATCATAATCTATGTGATGTATTGCACAATGTTTGTTGGTTTCATCTAGGATGCATACCACGTTGATACGATAGCGTGTTGTATGCCATAACTTTTAAACACATCATACTGTCATTTGTACATGATTCACGATAGTCCTGAGTGTAAAAACGTATTCACGCATCCACGCTTGCGATCACCAACCAACGTCTGGAAAACGCTTTGCACTACTGAACAGATTATCAGGTAAGTTGTGATGGCATCATTCACAAAAATAATATGTTTCAATATGCCCATTACAGCATAGACACAGACATAAACGAGCGATACCACCATGGCCTATTTTGCATGTGCGCATATTGGCTTAGCAAAATACTTAGACAGATGACATGGTTACAATCCAAGTCGACATTAGATGCTAACACCACACGCTATGCAGCTATAAAGGTTGGGAAATGAGGCTATCAGTCGGAGAGATTATAGATCCCAAACCAACCGTTAATGCAAAATATATTTAGTGAGTCCTCAAACGTCCACTTGACCAACCTGAATTAATACCACGGTCGAATATGGTGTGAATGTGACCATTGAAGGCATTGTGCCGTTAAAGCTGTTGCTGTCAGGACGGCATTCACAGGCTCTCGTTTTACCCAGTTATATTAAAGCCGGAGTGGTCTGTTTAATAGTGATGATAACATTCAGAAACACAAGGCGTCCATTGATATCAAGATCATCGTGAGATATCGATGGCCTCATACGAACCATAAATATTCATAAAGAAATACGCCTTCGATCTAAACGACTGCTTTTATCCCGACGAGATTTCCCACTGAACATACAACCACTCAATAGCAAATTATAGGAGTCACTCTGTGAGTCGTTACGATTAAGAACGGAGACATTATGTGTGACGCCATTAGCAGATATGTTGTCGTTTGGACTATTGTTCCGAAATGGTAACCTAAAGATGATATGTGTCATTATTGTTGCTGTCGTTGGTCTAAATAACAATAGCTTGAAATACGTTTCGGATAAGCAAAGAATCGCTTGTGTAATAAATATAAAATAGCGACGAAGATGCGGTAGTTCAATGTATACGCTGGCTTTATTTGTAAAGGATACATCGCCGCCGACGTGTTATTGCATATAGAGGGCCAGCAGTTAATTTGTAGGCAAAGCCATATGTAGAAATGTTATCGACATGCTTGACATGATATTGCAACTTCTGCCTTAAGCCTGCAATATGCCGAATGTTTGTGCGAATGCATATAAAGCTACACGTGAGAAAACGTGTGCATTCCATGCGCTATCGAAGAGAAGAATATTTGAGACAACAAAATCTACCCCTATCATTAGATAACTTGATTTTTGTGGACGTCAAACTGCAATTTGTGCGGACGTGCACTCGAATATTACGAAACGTAAGCACCAACTGCCATATCTTATTTATGGTGAAACTGTAAGCTTCCGCCAATCCATCTCCAATGGTACTGTTGCGACATAGGCCCCATTTATTAACTGATTGCCAATGTTCCCTACAAAATGGTATTCTCGACGGTCATTTTGCTTGATTTTCATCATAAATACCTGCATGAATCTTCCGTTTGTGGAGCCATTATAGTATCCTAATCGATATTGCTCGCTTTTGCGATTGCCCACGTTATAAGCAAAGTTGGACATATCACACATAAACTCACATGCCATTCAGAAGGCATTAACGAATTTACAACCTGCAGATTACATAATTTTAATGTTGACGTGATTGGTTTTATACTGGTCGTACTCTCGATTTACATTAGTAAAATACTAAAATAAAGTGTGTAAGTTAGTCCCCTAATCACGTAGTCAAGGCTAATATATACTCCAAATGCGAAAGCCCTTCAATGTGCTTGTGTTTAGATAAAATCAAAAATATGCAAACTATTGTAGGCCCATGAACCTAAAGTTCGCTCTCTTGCGTTAAGATAATTGACCAATAATTATCATGGTAACGCCAGCAGTGACATAAGTGCAGGAGGAAAAGTGAGATGAATGTACTTCTCATTTCGTTGGCATTAAGTCGCAATAAACAATAAGGTTGGAGATAGATCACTTTTTCAAGAAGATTGATCATTACCCGCCTCGGGTAATGGTGTGCTTATTGTGAAGTTGGATTACATTTCTACAAAAACATAAGAGCTTTTTGATTTTCTAAAAGGACAGTCAAATATCTTCTATTATTCGTCATTTAGGGACTGTTGATGTAATATAATGGACCTATTGTCCGCGATTGCGCGCCTTGAACACGTTATTTATACTCTCATCAACAGAACAAATGACGCTGATACATGTGTATGTCTCGGGGTTTTAGTCCAAGCCATCGATCATACATAAGTTAATGCCTGGTGACAGTTCGACGTCGGGCATAATGACACGCTAATTAACAGGCTAAGTAATATGAGTAATGAGCACAGGATGTATGCACCAAAAGGTAAGGTATGCTTAGAAATAATCCTACATTTTTATATTTAGATCTGCTTTTCCAGTAGATGGGTGGTTCCGAGAGCTGCTCGCTTTGTTTTGGATTTCTTGCTTAACAACAAATTAGGCTGAGATTCGTGGTTACACGATGATGAAAGGATGTTTAGTCAATGTTATTACAACAATGGTGATGATACGAAAAATGTTCCTCGGTGTTTTAAGAGGCGGCAATGAGGGAACATGTGAAGACTTCTGTCCTAACTACGCTTTCGGCAGGTACGGACGGTATGGGAGGGACCAACATGATATGCTTAACGTTACTAAGTAGATGTCAATTATAGTAATTTATCAAAACATTTTTTTAAAAAACCCATATGATCCACATTAGTTTTTGAGTGAAGGGATCATATATATTCACTTCTATATCACTAACAAACACTGCCGTGAAGATATCAATTCCGATTTCATTGGTTGTTTGCGTCATTGGGTAATGACCTGCGCAGTTATGGGAATGAAGTACTAAGTTAGTATGAGTGAATATTGGGTGCATCAAACCTATTGAAATGAGCGACATTGATGAATACAGCTGCATTACACTCCTTATTGCTCCTATTGTGGTAGCCACTATTGAAGTCATTACAATTCGTTTGTAAGAAGTTAGAGAAGCGACTGACTTCAACGGACCGTTGGAGACACACCGCGTTCTTGGACCGATATTTCGAGTTGACAAATTACGTGCAGATCGCTGTGTAATTTCTGTGCGTTAATGCATGTATCATATACACTGTGGTTAACGTTTAACCGACTATTGAAATCACGAGGCGCTCTACCATCTGCAGCCTAAGGGTTAAACAGATAACACCAACATGTCAACCGGTGTCTGAGGTAAATTAAAAAGGGTAAGCTTGCAATGACATCCAGTTGTACAATATTCTACCCCCTCTGTACATTTTAAATGTATTTTCTCAGTACCTGCCCCATATTTCGCGTCCAGATTGGACGATGCATTGAGGTTAGCTCACCACGCTTACGTTGCAACGCCGCAACGACTCAACTCCGCAACGTCGCAATGCAGTATCCCTTGCCTTCAATATCAATGAGAACTGAAAGAAACACGAAATTATTCTGGGAGTGGCATTACATAAATCTTCTCTGTGCTACTGATATGATAGAGCTCCCGTTACAGCTGACTGAATACATGCTAACAAACAGTCATCTACCAGTAATATGGTTATGACGTCTGGTCCCGTGAGACCTCTCACGAATCTTCCGACATAACCATATTGGTCTTACACCACCCCATGTTTCACATTGGCGATTAAGCCAATATGTTGTAGGTCTACAGTCTATTAACAAATACGTTAGAGTTTGAGTAGACAGGGGTTTAGGAGGTCTAATTATGGAACGAGCGAGTTTATTAAACAAGCCGGGCTTTGCTGTACGTCGTTGGCGCTTTAGAAACGTGTTATTACACATTACCATACGCTGGATTTGTGATGAGGAACTGCATGGAATCATCAAAGTACTTAAGCGGCAATAATCGTAATGATTTATTCTAGTTGATGCGTTTTCAGTTGCGAGTTTAGCTTATTTTGCACTACATATATTTACTACTTCCATTACACAAAACAAAAAAGCGCGCACTGTTGCATGGTGCTGCAAGTACAGACGTATGTAAATTTGTCATTAATTACTTAACCGTTTCTTGGTAAGCTTCCTGTGATGTATCACCGAAAGTGCTATGCAATTTAACAAACAGGGTATTTATGCCCCATGCGTTGTTTGGCGCCAGGAAAACACAGAACTGTCGGCTGCTAGTTTTCTAATAATCCACATTTGACTAGACCTAACAGTATGTGTTCTTGATACAGTCATTTGAAATGTTCTAGAAGTAAGCGCTGCGGTGGTCCCAATAATTTCATTGTTTTACATCCTTGTGTGAATGACGACGGAGCTAGCAATCGGTCTGAATGGAAGGCTCGAGTTGTATGTCGTATTTCAGCTGTCGTTAATAATGTAGACGAATGTTTATTTTAACAATGCAGCCGATCATCGTTGAGGATTGCAATATATCGGATGCCGACGATGACAAAAGCTCACTGCACTGAGAGCCTATACCATATTGGGTTTAATTTGTTGCTCGTTCCATAAACTGACTGTAATTAAAACCTTATGGACCATTATCTATGTAATGTTATCGTCGATATCAAACTTACACTTTTAGGCTGCCCGGAACCATATGCATTCTAATAATAGGCAATAGAATAGGGCTATAATACAGCGATTTTTAAACGAATAATTGCATGGACGTTATTGAAACGAAACAGTATATGTCAGAGGGAATGGTGGTAATATTAATGAACCTTTAAGACTCTAACCGGTTACACCAGTAGAACTAAAGCCTCTTGAACGCATTTAAAGTGCACATGCTGTGAATTTCACCAGGTATCTCGCCTCAAGAGGATTATTTGGTAGAGGGCACTTAAGCATAGTGCTAATTCCAAAATCGTCACATTACGTAATCATAGTAGTGGCTACAAAGCACGCCCTTGTAGTTAATAGGATGTATGCACCTGTTTGCTGTAAGTTTGCCAAGCGGTACAGCCTACTAAACTAACTCTTCTAGGCAGGATAATGGTTTTCAATCAAAACATTTGTTAATTAATAGCAGGATCGTTTCTAATGAGCTGCTATATCCCCATCCAAACATTGTCATTTCCTGCTAAAAAATTTCTGTCCATTGGGAGCAGTGCTTTGGTTATTTTTATCTATGATGAATAACGTAAAAACTCTTGATTACTTAACTCATCATTTGAACTCACACAAAGGAATCACGTCCAAAAGAAAATGTGACTTTTTGATAAATGTGATTAAAACTCATATTGCTCTTAACTTTGGCCTGAACCTACCGTATACTAGAAGGAGTGGCAAACAAGACGCATGCACACCGTGGTCTTCAAGAAGCCCGTTCACCATATTACCTTGATCAAACCTATGAAAACAGCACAACCACTGTTAGCGGGTGAGAGGCTACAGCCCGAAATATGACTATTTGCACATATAGATAAATTTAACACGCTGCACGAAGCAATGTTATCAGGCATTTGCACGGCTTCAATTGACATGAAACAATCTTTATTTACGACATCAATCGATATAGTTCATTTATTGCCACGTTCCATGCAGGGAAAGCGTTATATGTTTTGAACGATAAGCTTTTTCATGGAGGTTTGTTTTAAGATTCAAACCTCCTTTTACCTACCAACACACCAACACCGCCACAGCGCTGATATTGATACTGATTCGACCGGTATTAACACATTCATTGCGACCTAAAGACTTTTCAGTCCGTCTCACATATTTGTTTTGCTAAAACTATGATGACCGCTTGACCTGCACTATTCATCAAGCTTCATCTGGCGTATCAGTGATAAGGTTGATATTCAATGGTGGGCATTATGATGTGTTGTATTAATGCTATGAACAATGCAGGGACTGAGATGCCAAACGGGGTTGATGCAATGATATGATTGCGTCTCTGGGCCTGTTTGTGCAATATATGGCATTTGTCAGGCAATAATCAGATTGACATCTTAAAATGCAATAACAAACACTGATATTCAGCTGTGTTAAAAGTTATGAAAGCTAGTAAAGCTTTATTCAATTGTGTTATCATCAGCGTTCATCTCGTAAGGCGTGTGTCGTCGGCAGAAAATCCGAAGGGACCCTTTTGCACTGCCGTTAGCGGCATGAGATGAGCGATATAAGCAGTCCTTTTGTTCTGAGCTCCATTTGTCAATAAATCAATGAAACTTGCAGTAACGCGTCTGTCATCAAAAATGTTGCATATGCTTGTAGAAAATTAGACAAATATATCTATCGCGCATGAAAATGCAGCAACTGGAATTAAAAGAATGTAGGCCTGTGAACATAACATCCACTTGAGTTGGTTTATGGTACATATATAAACTATACTAGTTGGTCTCTTCTCTTATCCACCTCACCTTTGACACGCCGCCGCTCGAGTTACGCAAAGGAATAATTGATGTGGCAAATAGAGTTCGGTTGGGCATTCAATTTACGCTGATGGATAAACCAGTTTGCCTTTTGCTAGACCTTGATTTGCTCTGCCTTTTGAGTTTCAGTGCACGTCAAACAGTTAATGTTTTAATTTCGAATATATCAATATACTCAAGTCGTTATAATCATGCTTTGGACGATATAATATAACGAGAAAAATACTCATGCAGCGATGAATGCGGTCACAAAGAGGTGCATTGTTTTTTTATTGAATATTTCTCTCACGCGGATTATTAGCAAACACTTCACCAATGCAGTGTAAGCGTCGTATTGCAATTGATGATTAATCTTGCGCTCGCAGCATTAACAATTGAATGACTTAATCAATTGCGTAGGTATTTTTAATGTTTTTGATCGGACAAAATAAATTAGTAATATAGTCTAACCATATTAACACGCATGCATATATCCATGCATAAGAATAGAAAAAGTAAAACATCATCCGAAGACCTCACATATTAGGTATTGTAGTATGGCCTGGTATATGTCTGTATTTTCAACGAATTATATATCTGCGTTTTATTTATGCAAAAATATATAGATATTCTGTCGGGTTTGATCAACCAATATCTCGGTCGAGTTCACCTCCTATTCACTGATATCCATGTCAGTGTAGGTTTCAGTAAGCTATTCAAATATTTCTATGTAGGCGACATTAATAAGGGTTAAAACGAGTTGAAGCTGCTCATATAATAGATGTAGAGTATCGTCTAACGATAGGCTTCGCGGGTTTCGAAGGACATGAGTAATATTTCAAAGCGATATCGAGGTTTAAAAGACGGTTGCTTATATATGTCAAGCTTTAATTATCGCGAGAATGCTCAGTCAGTGTGCCACAAAAACAAATGATTCAACTCAATATAAAAGACGCGAAAGGAGGAAATGGGTCACGACGGAGAGCTTCTAAAATGAGAGCTGAAGTTAAAAGTGGTCTGCGAAGCCCTCGTTGTGAAAGTACATGCATCTAATGGCTATGCTTATTGGTCACGGTAATTAATTTGATATGCTGACCGCATATTACGAAAGTATGATTCCCTCATTACTGAACGCATACGGGCAAATTACACTGTTGTTCCGATTGTGCATCGTAACCTTGACACCCTGCTACTCGCATATTGCAATGCATAATTGATGTGACAAAATCAGAGATAGATCACTGGAATCATTGCTGGTAAAGTTAGAAGTTTATAGTATGTTAAACTGGCTGCCATTCACGTTAACCATTTTTCCATGTTCAAACAATCCTTAGACACGACTATGGCGAGATAGTGCTTTCTTTTCCCCAGCCTCCATGACCACTAAAAACGTATAATGCGACGAGAACAAGAGTTGAGTACTATCTGTCATTATGAGGCATAATAGGCTAATCAATGTTTGACCAAGAGCACAGTTTTTTTACATTTGTTCAAGTATTGAATTATAAAAGGGCTTCGTGCGATTCGAAAAGTTGGCAGCAGCAATATAGGCTCAAACACCAGGTTGGTATAGTACGATCTTCACCTACCTTTCAAATAAAATAAGTCTTTTAAAATGTAACTATCCAAGCATTAGTCTATCGATAAAGCTGCAAATGCGAACTGATAAAACAGCTGTGCAAATACATCACTTGACTTCAAATATATATACTATGTCAACTACACGGAATTTACAGCTGATCTTTCTTATTGGTCCACAACGAGGAATAATACACGTATCTTATCTATTTTATAGAAATAATATAGATTTTTTGGTCTCGCCACATTTTGGTCTGTTTTAAAGCATGTTGTCAGTTAATCAATTTACCGTAGGTTACTTGCTCATGCAATGTGGGGATGGAAAATAACCTATGAATGCACATTACCTTGAATAAGATTCGAGGAGCATGTTACTCTATTAGTCACCATTCGTTTGTTTGAATGCTAGTATGGGCATTAGTTATATCAGCTAAAATGCTCGAAAACGGCTATTTACAGATAATCTGCGCTCAAATCACTGCAATTATGCGGCCAGATGACCATGTTCCGTTCCCTTAAATGTTCCGAGCAGACTACTTTTATATTTATAGACTTAAATATAGTTTCTTTCCTACCGTTGGGTATCAAATACTGATCCGGATAATATACCGCGGACATTCCCGAGAACACCAGATGATTTATCAGGAAATTAAGTTTATTATTGATTTTATGGACAACAATTCAATCCAGAATCAATATCTAACCAAACGTTTTAGCTGTCCCGTACAGAATTTAATTAAATATGTTGAACATGGTTGTCAGGCATTGGACTTTATTCTTATGCATGGATATATGCATGCGTATCAAAGAACATTTAATCTACATTTCCATCACTTCCATTGTAAAATATCGATCGGTAATTTGGTTAGACTATATTACTAATTTATATTGTCCGATCAAAAACAATAAAAATACCTACGCAATTGATTAAGTCATTCAATTGTTAATGCTGCGAGCGCAAGATTAATCATCAATTGCAATACCACGCTTACTTACTTAATTTTCTACTATCGCATGATACATTATTTCATTCAGTTTATGTCAGAACAACTTTGTCCTGTCGGTGTTCCTGTAAGATGCATTAACTAAGCAGAGATAACGTTTTTCGCCCCATCACACGATTATATGTTATATGATATGGATTACATGCACACATGAAATTACGAAGACGCTACATCAGTAAAATTGGGTGGCTACGAAGATAGCATTAAAATACCAAAAGCTACTCAATATCGCTGCGCCAAGAAAGTATTTGTCTTGGTTAACTTCATATGCATCCATTTTTACCTGGGTTAAAAATTTTCAGCGGCAGCATTGTTTAAGACGTTTGCTGCGGAAAGCTAGTCTAAAGCGTTATATTTCGTAAATTTGCAATGACTGTGCTATTTATTTGGCAAAACAAGCCTGCAACCGGAGATTAGCTACATATTGTTATATATTTGCTTGCTTGAATGCTCGATACAGTGACTATTGGCTTTCATAAATTTCGAGTCATGTCATTTAACAAATTCATTAGAAGGTACAGAGTGCACAATTGTACAGCAATGGTAGACACGTGCGCTCACTTATCAGCCGATAACAAGTAGAGACGCTTTTCAATTTCATAATCATGTAGATTGCTACCAACATAGGCACCGTCTGTGATTGTTAATGCGTAGTCTATTTGGTTAAATAGGATATAATTGTTTTCAAAACGAGTGTGACATTCATGCCAAGCTCTTAATGAGGATGATAGCACATACATAACTGCATGTTAAGACAGTAACAACATAATGAAAGGCTATGACACAGTTGGTCATTAAATTGCTGGATCTTTTTGAATCTGATGCGTGGCTGATACGAAGTGCGATATGCGAATTCGTTGGACGGATTTGTCGACAGATTCTTCCACATATCAATCGCACTGCTTTGTATTGCTTGTAATGTTGTCAGAGACGGATATCATTGCCAAGGCCACCTTAATTCGGAAGTATCAATCACATTGGCATGCAGTTTGAGCCCATAGTTGTCTTGTCAAGCATAATGTAGCGCATACATATTTGAGAAAAAGATATGGTTGAGGCTTTCAAGTGCTGCTGCCTTTAACAAAACGTTGCAGATTACTCATATGGCTCGACGTAAGAGCGGAACATCGCACGGCATGTACAATATGCTAAGTATTGTGACGAAAAAGACATTTCTCGGATAACCTCCTCCATTAGGGTGGAAAATAAACACTAAATTTTATAATGTGTGGTAGGTATGCCCTTGAACAGGTCTGTTTCTTCGCGATCCTTTGTGCTCAACTGTGAAATAGAATTTAGCAGGCAACATATTACATACTGTTGGTGCTCGATCGGATACGACGACTAATTTGCATCGATAATGCCCATAGAGGCAGATAATGATTCTCTCCAGGGGAACTTACATTTATTCCCCCAAAAAACCACGGCATTAGGTTGGATGTAAGCTTCAATGGCGGTAACTCACTTTCCCTTAACAAAAAACACGTGGTTAAACTTTGCTAATGGAAATCGTTGGTGTTTGATAGAAGCTTGTTTTGCCAAATAAATAGCACAGTCATTGCAAATTTACGAAATATAACGCTTTAGACAAGCTTTCCGCAGCAAACGTCTTAAACAATGCTGCCGCTTACAATTTATAACCCAGGTAAAAATGGATGCATATGAAGTTAACCAAGACAAATACTTTCTTGGCGCAGCGATATTGAGTAGCTTTTGGTATTTTAATGCTATCTTCGTAGCCACCCAATTTCCCTGATGTAGCGTCTTCGTAATTTCATGTGTGCATGTAACCCATGTCATATAACATATAATCGTGTGATGGGGCGAAAAACGCTATCTCTGCTTAGTTAATGCATCTTACGGGAACACCGACAGAACAAAGTTGTTCTGACATAAACTGAATGAAATAATGTATCATGCGATAGTAGAAAATTAAAAAGTAATGGAACTGATATGTTGCAGTATTTCAGATCATTGCGAATACATTTGGTAGTGTTTTGATCAGTGCAGTGACCACAGAATATGCTAGTGGTTGTCATGGCAGTGTATTTCTTTGAATAGCCCTCGCGAACATAACTTGTTTGGGCCTTAATAGTTTTTGAGTCAGAAACTTTCCGCCAAATATTTCACTTGGTGCTTGTCATTTCATTGGCATTAAATCGCAATAATCATTAAGGTTGGAGATCCCTTTTTCAAGAAGATTGATCACCATCCGCCTCGGGTAATGATATGCCTATTGTGCAGTTGAATTACATTTCTGCGAATATATAAGAGCTTTGTAATTTGCTAAAAGGACATTCAAATATCTTCTATTATTCGTCATTTAGGGACTGATATGTAATATAAAGGACCTATTGTCCGCGATTGCGTGCCTTGAACACGTTATTCATACTCTCATCAACAGAACAAATAACGCTGATATATGTGTATGTCACGGGGCCTCAGTCCAAGCCATCGATCATACATAAGCTTATGCCTAGTGACAATTCGACGTCGGGCATTATGACACGCTATTTAACGAGCTAGACGAGTAATACGAGTAATGAGCACAGGATGTATGCATCAAAGGGATAGACATGCTAAGATATATATTGTTATATTTTGATCGGCTTTACCAGCAGATGCGTGGTTCTTATAGCTGCTCGCTTCGTGTATGATTTCTTGCTTATCAGTAAAAAAGGATTAAATTTGTCTTTATCCGATGATAAAAGAACGTGTAGCCAATGTTATCACAGCAATGATAATGATTGGCAAAATGCTCCTCGGTATTTAAAAAGGCGACAATGGTGGAATATCACAAGACGCACTTAATTTACAGTACTAACTGCTCATTCGGCAGGTATAGACGGTATGGGAGTGGCCAACCTGACATACCTTATGCACCGGCTGTAACATTATTATTTGCAACCATCGTGATTTATCAAACATTTACATAAAACTCCATGTGGTCCACATTATTTTTGGAGTGAAGGGATCACATATATTCACTTCTATTTCACAAACACAACCATGTCGTGAAGATGTCCAATCCGACTTCATTGGTTGTTTGCATCATTGAGCAATGACCTGCGCAATTATGGGAAGGAATACTAAGTGTAATATGAGTATATATTGGGTGCAGCAAACCTGTTGAAATGAGCCACAACGATGAATACAGCTGCAATACACTCCTTATTGCTCATATGGCGGTAGCCACTATTACAGTAATTACAATTCGTTTGTAAGAGGTTAGAGAAGCGACTGACATCAACGGAATTTTATGGACGCACTGCTTTGTGGGCCGATATTTCGAGTTGACTATTACTTGCAGATCGCTTTGTAATTTCGGTGCGTTGATGCATGAGTAAAATACACTGTGGTGAATGTTTAACCGACTATTGAAATAAACAGGCGCCTAAGGGTTAAACAGATAACACCAACATGCCAACCGGTGACATAATAGCGCCAGCTTGCCATGACATCCAGTTGTACAATATTCTATCCCCCTGTGCACATGTAATCTGCATACCTGCGCATATTTTGCGTCCATATTGGATGCTGCATCGGGATTAACTCATATCTATCGCTTACGCCGCGATGCAGTATCACATGCCTTGAATATCAATGAGAACAGAACATTGTTCTGGGAGTGGCATTACATAAGGCTACTCTTTGCTACTGATATGATAGAGGTCCCGTTACAGCTGACTGAATACATGCTAACAAACAGTCATCTACCAGTAATATGGCTATGACGTCTTGTCCCGAGAGACCTCTCATAAATCTTCCGGCTTAACCCCTGATGTGAAGCTTAATGGTCGAAACAAAGGCCCTATCATCGTTGAGGATTGCAAAATATCAGATGCCGACGAAGACAAAAGCCTACTGAACTGAAAGCAAATAGCCAAGGATGATTCACTGGGATCACATATCGCGCTATTTACTTGAACGGTATAGCACCGATGCTCAATTTAATCTTCATTCAAAGGGGTATTTATGTTGAGAATTGACGAAGTATTTAATTTGCTGTAAGTTTATATTATATGTTAATACAATTGAATGATATACTTGTCAATGTAACAACACAAGAATATGTTCTTGAATAGTGTATTTATTGCAGTTAAAGGTGGCATTTATGTCCATAAATAGTAAATATATATATATATATATATATATATATATATATATATATATATATATATATATATATATATATATATATATATATATATATATATATATATATCTATTAACATATATTTATGTATATATTTACAAAGCAGCAGTGTTATCAGGCTTTTGCACAGCTTCAATTGACATGAAACAATTTTTGTCTACTGCATCAGTTGATATACCTCATTTATTGCCAAGTTTCAATGGTGTTGCAGGGAAAGCGTTTTATGTATCCGACGAAAAGCTTATCTATGATGGTTTGTTTTTAAAATTCAAACCGCCTTTCACCTACCAACACACTCAGAGCTTTGATATTGACTTGACAGGTATTAACGCACACATTGTTACCTAGAGAGCTTATGCTTGAATGACGCGATTATTGTATTCCTTTTCAGTTCGTTTCACATCTATGTTTTGTTAGAATTATGCTGACCGCTTGACCTGCACTATGCATCAAGCTTTGCCGTCCATGTTGTCCATATCTAGTGTATCGGTGATAAGGTTGATATTCAATGGTGGGCATTATGATGTGTTGTAGTCATGCTATAAAC
>CM067357.1:18878278-18930778 GCA_034190875.2 Urechis unicinctus
TCCCCTATGCATGGATCTAACAGATTTAGAAGTATCCGAGAAACGATCGACTATTCATCAATTACGTTAAATAATACCGTATGCAAAATCATGATTAAGAGCTACCATAGACCCTGGGAAATAATATGGAACCACAGAAATATGTTTTATTGCTGTGTTATGAACTGGAGCAACTTAAGATAGGAGAGATGCAAAGTTTATGCGACTCGTGCATGAAGTTTTCGCCTAAAACATTCACCAACCTCGCTTAATTCTCTTATATGGAAAGAGATTTGGTTCGAAATCCTAACATGGTTGCTTTTAGAAATAAATATTCGTCTGAGCGTCAGTTAAAAACAAAGTAATGCAGGTTCTGAACCTCTATCCATCTATTGCTGTTTTCTTTAGCAAGGGCATAATGCCTTTTTGCTAATCGATATATCAAATAAGCAAACAAGCTGATATAATAGCAACGTTTTTTAATAATGCACCGATGTCATTCATAAGCGTTAGCGACTTGACGGTGCGGTTTACCGTGTCTCATGCATTAGCAAATGTACCATGCGAAGCGAAAATTGGTTAAAACGCAATCTCGCAAAAATGGAATGATTTATTTTACCCGCATGAGACTAGCTTGCTTAACATAACATATAATATATTGTAATATTGATTTCGTCTGCCTCCAATGCAGGCCGCAAGTATTTTGTTCTTACTATTTGTTCAGAAGAGGGTAAACAGTATGTGATAAGTTCAATAAAAGCAAGGATATACAAACACATCACTACTATGTGGATGAATATTATATTGGAGCGCCATATTTTGAATTTTTTGAAGGGAACAGCACGATTTAGTGCATGGGGCAATGTCGTTTATCAGTAGCTGTTGTTGTCGGCGATTAAGCCCAGTGCATTCACGAGTACCTCTAATGGTTGCTAGCAAGTATACGCCAACTTAAGCAGCTACATCCAAACCTTAACTCAACAATTATATATTATCGATAATGTCACAAGTGTTTTTAATGTCATATTCTGGTATCTAATATGCCAAACACGTGGTAATTGAGTCTCTAGTAGATTATTCATGCATGTCCTTAAATCGCCGGTAGGCGATGTGGTGGTTTTTGGGTACATTTGCATTGATAATCTATTAATAAAATGTAGTTTGCCAACTTGAATGCCTTTATTGATGCCTGTGATATCAGCATGATTATTTTGCAGTGGCATTTAACACCTAATCGTTCTGTTTAGCCCGCTTTAGTCCCTATCAGGCAGTTACCAATCGGCTACCTCTGCATAGCAGCTTCTTCAGACGAATACTCTATTTGAATATATCTTCCTAGCACAGTAACTGGCCCATGCATAGGCTGAGGTAGTTTTATTCTTATAACCTTGTAATTGACGATCTGCAAGCTCGGCTACTACCGACGTCGATAGCTTAGACGTCTAACCTCTACTCCCCGAATAACCTTGTGATAATAAAAACAAATACATTAAGATTAACATAACAATCTGAAATCTATGAGAATAACTTAAGTATTCCTGCAAGTACACAACAACGGAGTACTCCCCCATACCCCCCCCCCCCCCCCTCCCCCACCGGCGAGGAAGCATGATACTTATATTACCGGACCGTGAATAGTTATCTGAACACGGTGGGCTTTAGATATAGGTTATTCATTACGTACTTTTGGTGTTGTGTTATGCTCAACATGATCAATAGAATGATGCTGATATTATCCGAACGTAGCCTCAATGCTCCTTACATATATAATTAATTATATCAGCGGAACTATCATCTTATGAGATCAGTGGCAGATACGGGAATTATAGAAGAACCGTTGATAGGGGGTGCTTCGTAAAGATAAGCCAACGGTGTCCTACATGACAACAGTTAAACTATGATGTTGCATTATTTAGTGGATTGTATATCACATGTAAAACCTACCACTCTTGATATTCAAAGAAAATAATATAATAGTCAAAAGTATTTTGTCGCATAACGCCACAAGCTTCCAAATCAATATGATTAATATTTAGGTCACACTATTAACGTAAGGGAAAACAAGATTAAACCATCATTTCAAAAGAATTCGCCGTCTAGTCAAATCACCGTATCATAAACCTAGATTAACGCGACTTACAGAACGGTACTTAGTATAGCTTTCGATTGGGTACGCGGTATTTGATGTTAAAGGCATGCTTGAAAACTCGCCATAGACTCATAGAATGCCAGACTTGGTGATAATGATCAATTTGGCAATGTCAGCCAACGCGGAAATGGGGGAACCATGTAGCATGAAAGAGACTGATAAGATAAGTATACTTGATATCGCAGGAGTTTGGTCCCGATCGCTTTCTTTTATCTATGAAACCCATGTCTCGGTATCTAATAGCAGACGATCTAGAGAAACGGGCCTTGCAGATTAAATTCAAAAGTTATCGCAAACAGACAACACGATACGATCTCAGACAATACTTACCTATTATACTTTCTGCACCAACAGCCTTATTGACTGCTAGAGTCCCATACTGTGCTTTGCTGATGAATCTGGTCCAAAAGCAAAATATTATAAATCAATTCAACTAACATTATCTCTTTAAGCATCGTCTTCTCGTTATTCTAGTTCAGATTCAATTTGCGCATAGGTGTGTCGACTGTTAATTATCCAGAATGTGTTAAATTAAATATAACAAACATTGAAATGACATATATATATATGACATATATTATATATATATATATATATATATATATATATATATATATGTACATATATATATATATATATATATATATATATATATATATATATATATATATATATATATATACATATATATAGATGTATAGATATGTATATATAGATATAGATATATGTATATATATATGTATATACATATATATATATATATGTGTATATATATATGTTATATATATATATATTATTATATATATACATATATTTTCTATATAGATATATATATAATTATATATAATTATATATTTCAATTGAAATAAATATACATATATTGATATATATATATATATATATATATATATATATATATATATATATATATATATATATATATATATATGATATATATATATATATAATAATATATATCTCCTCTATATATATATATCTATATATATATATATATATATATATATATATATATATATATATATATATATATACATACGAATGCGACTATTATGGACTCGTAGCATTGGAGGCGACGAAACATATATTCAATATGATGATCAGTTCGTATTTGCTGTTGGTCTGTCAGTAACATGTTTTGGTTTCGTAAACTTATTTTAGATTTTCATTGTTTTATTAAACTTATATATTTTTTGTACCAAAAAGGGTGTACCGAAATGGTTTGGGTATAAGGGACACGTTAAAAACCAACTATTGTGGAACATAGCAAAAAACCAACTATTTTGGATAATGATATATCGGATAATATCGAGAAACAAGCTGTTAAAGGCAGAGTACCAAAAAGGTCGTCGGTCCGATATATAAAATTTTTCAAACACCCCTAACCAATTTCTGCGAGATGTATGAACCAAAACCTTGCAATTGATAAAAATGAATGGTGATAATGTACAGTGTAGCATCAATTTAAATAGGAAATTGTTCAATAAAGCACTCAAAACGGTCTTGACCGTTTCGGAACTCAAGTCGTGTGCCAAGATGTGACTGTGTTCCAAAAAAGTAGGTCAATTTTCTCAAAAAGGTTGCATTCGTATATATATAATATATATATATATATATATATATATATATATATATATATATATATATATATATATATATATATATATATATATATATATATATATATATATATATATCCTAATATATATTTATATTTATATGTATATGCATAACCCCTGGATTTGATAATTACGCCTCACACATGGAGAAAACCATGAGTTAGTAAATCCATTCGACATATTGCCTGTCGCGATGCACTTGCCGGGAATAAATCACAATCAGGATAGTTTATATGCTCCACCATAACAGCCAAATGGGCCGTTTACGTGCTGGAATGGTAAACATGGAATGCGTGCCGTAAAACGGTGCCGTTCGGTGGTAATGATCGACGGGGTTGCTTGTTTGCATGCAAATTTCTTAACTTTTTATACACTTCTTGTACTGGAGTATCATTACCCAATTTTTTTATTATTTTTATAAAGATTAAAACCCACAAGATCATATAATTGAACAATCGTTCTAATTAATGATATTTCTATGAAAAGACGTTACATTTGTATGTACGCATGACATCAATAATTCCTTTTTTGGACGCGTTACCAAAAGCAATGTTGTCGTCTACCCCACTATCTTTACTAGGTGACTACTCTTTAATATATAAAACCACTCTGACTCCCAACCGCTCATCTGCTTACTCAGCAGTTGTTTCTTCCCAGTCCGTCGCTAAATCAATCCGATGAATACTAACTCATTCACTAAGTCACAATTTGGTTCTTCCTTACTCACACACTCGCTCTCTAACTCACCAGTTAACTGTCGCTTGCTATCTTTAATACAATTTCAGAACGGCATCCAACATTATTTATCCATCCTCCTCTGTTCTCAGCTCTAAGTTATTTAAATGCTTATTGATGTTTTATCACTAATGCACTCTCCACCTCACAAGTGCATTGACTACTTACACAGTAACCATCAATCAGATAACATTCTTGTTGAGTCAACCGGTCATCCATTGCATATTAGGGCAAAGAGTCACTTGCTGCCTACTCTAACCCCATCGATCCTCAAAGCCGATTAAACCGATTACCTGTTTCTATCTACTTTCTTACCAATAACCCGCTGTTATATTTTGTTTGCAGAAGTATTGTTGCAACGAATCGATATGTTTGTAGAGGTGCGTACAGCAGTTTATCTAAAGGTATTTATATGCGTGTTTTTGGAAGCTTAAGCCGGTCCAACGAAGCATATTGTTAACGCTAGCGTACACGAATCAATCGCATTAATATGAACAAGCTCAGAGCATTTAAAACAAAACTTTGTACCGTTAAATATCTTTGTTAGGAGCCAGCATACTTATCTTATTAGTAAATGCGCAGAAGAAAAAAAATTGATAATGAAAACTGGCTATTGTAAGTGTGATATTCTTGTATGATGTCAGATGCTCCATTTCATTTGCGATGGACATTCAGAAGCCAAGTTATACCTGCTTATCCCTCTGCCAACAAGATGATGAACTAGCTTTTGAAGTTAAAGCAGTCTTACAGAGCACGGTATGTTATTCTATTACCAACATGCATACTTCATAAATATATAACGAGTAATATAATGCAATTCATTGCAAATATGTATTGTCTCCAATGATATTCAGGAAATTGAGTTTAAAAGCAAATGCAGAAATAGATGTTGATGATGTTAAAGGAAACATAACAATGCATTGTTAATTGGTTATACGACATTACTTTCCTTTTCGCATAGAAATACCTCGGTACAGCGAATGTATGTTTTGCCGAAGGCCAGGGTGAATATTTCTTGTCTTTTTTGGAAGAGTCGAATGAATGAGATAAGATATGTCATGGTGTCAATGTGATAGTTTGTGCCTCAGAGATATTATTATTATTATTTCACATCAACTATAACAGAGCATACATTTAAAAGTTTATTTTTGCTCACAACAATATTTCCTAACCTGTGTGATATACAGGATCATAACATGAGACAAACAAATTAATACATTAACATGAGTGCATGTGATAATCTTGAAGCACATCGCATAGATACACAAAAAATGCAGAAGTAATCCTTACTTGCCATGATAATGATCAACTAAGCATTGATTTAATAAGCACGTTATGATCACTATCCAAAAATGTCGTAATATAATGTGTATAGACTATTAATTAATTAACAACGAAACAGCACGTTCCTGCGGTGACGAATGGATGAATGATTAGCTAAAATAAAATTTTTATTTTATCGTAAAGTATGGATCGGAGGTGAGTCAAGCTTAGAGGCTGGGATATCTCTAATGTCCAATGGTCTAAAGTTCCCTCAATACATGTTAGGGCATAAGAATGGAAAGCTCGGAGTATGAAAGTGTCATAATAAAACCAAAGGCTACCGCTGAATACAGTCGCGGATTCAATTCCTTCAATTCCTGGTGCAAATATATATTACATACATTATAAAGAGCCATCATATTTTGTATCGGCAGAAATTTAATATTCTTCCGAAATTATCGATAGTCTTGATAGCGCCCAGGATAATTTGTTATGCCACATCTTGGTGTCCATGCAGATGGCAACAAAATATGCACTAGTGAATCAAGATATGATATTTGCAAAGACCATATATTTGTATTGCCTTAATATCGATGCCTCATAAGGCGCTTTAATCAATACCCATGTATTATTTAAGAACAACGGCTTGTACTCCAGGTTATGATGCTCCGAGATAATATTGAACCTGGACGTCACAATATAGCCGCAAGCAGAGCAAGGCTTCGCAGATGTGTACATACGCAGACAGGTCAAACAGTCATCAAAGGAATATTGGGGCAAGCCGGGTGCCGATCAACACAAGGGGAGGCGACTCGAACAGCAAAACCTCAATTCGAGAACATTTTTGCTGCAAAAGCGTGGTAGCCAGAGAAAATATCCGTACCTTGTGCTTTGCGCATTCAACGTAGCGTGTCTGTAAATATTATATTTGTTTAAGCTCAAGTAGCTGCTTTTCTCACAACTGTTGCACTTATGACGCAATTTCACAGAAAAGGTAATAGCAACGATGATAGCATTCACGCAAGCCCCCGTTCGAGCAACTATGGTTCAACGCCACCTGTGATTCACGTGCTGCTTTGGCTTTGTCATAGCGTTTCTACACATAGGATAAATACGAAGAAGTGGTCGCCTCGACCAATCGGATGAGTCAACACTGCTATATGCATCTGGTAATCTCATGGTATCGTGCGTAGCGATAAACTCCTTGATTGCACAATCAGCCCGCTTCGCAAAACAAAATGTCAAAGGACAAGACTGTTTCACGTTGTGAATCGACATGTAGTTAGACAGCAGAAGGATAGGACATAGTAAAAAAACAATTTGCAGTAATTGTTAATGTCGAAGTCAAAGATAAATGCAAAATAAAGGCGGCTTAGCTAAATTTCGACCAATGGCATTTGTATTCATTAATAATAATGTACTATAACCAACCGATCACTATCATATCATCTTTATCACCGTGGAAGGGATCACTTAATTAGGAATGGAATGGAAACAAAACGGCAACATGTATTACTTCCAGTAACACATATGAGACAATATCCTGCTTCTTAAGCTATAAAGATAACATCGCTCGGAATGGCTATTAACTTTATCGGAACTGTACTTTATGCGACATGAATTCCTCGAATCTTTCTCTGGGGATCGTCGTACGTATTGGTACAGCTTTTGTTAAAGGAATGGCCTTCTTCTGACTGAAGCCCATAGGTCAGGTGTAATCGTTCAGCATCTTAATACTGCGTCAAGTAAATCTTGGTTAGCTTCAAAATAACAATCTGACGTTAGAAATCCTTGGATATGCTTGTAGAATTGGCTTGCTAATATGTATTCGTATGAAGCAGCCGTCAAGCAAGATCACATCGTGACAATGGCCAAAGGTGTGTGCGAAATTAACGCAAAGATACAGTCAGATATTTTGTAAACTCATTAATGCACCTATACATATTTAACATGTACAACCGAACGCATTCATTGAGGATACAATATCTCAATGATAATTAATGAATACCGTTGAATAACAATAACGCATATGCGCACAAACACACACAAACACAAAAAATTCATACACATTATATAAATACACACACATATATATATAATTATATATATATGTATATTTATATATATATATACATATATATATACATATAAATGTTATATATACATATATATATATATATAATTTTGTGTATATTAAAATATATTTATATATATATATTAGGATCAGGCGTTCAGAAAACATTTGATTGTTTGAATTCAACCCCACAAGCCAATTCGTAATGTATACGAAACGATATGAAGCGAAAAAGCAAATGCAAATACGCATTAGCGTACCACACATAGAATTTCAATTGCAAAGCGAATTTTTGCACGAATATATTGTTAAATGAGGCGTTTACAAATTCGAACATCACTGCCTCCAGTGACAATCTCGTAATCGGGCATCATATGCATCTTGTTATAAAGTTTTGCAATCAGATCATCTTTAGTTTAAACATTGTGTATCTGTTAATCAAGTATCCATGACCAAAATACTGACCTCTCAGTTGCCAGAATCTTGCAATTTTCTGAATGCCGCCTAGCTACTAATTTTTCAACCTCTTACGATTAGCTCGACTGACATCATAGGTACATATGGTGACGGTTTCGAATGTTTGATAACTGTTAGAGCAATACACGAATGTCCGTTTCCTATAATGGCATATGTGCGTCGATCAGCGCCACATTGCTATTCGTGTGTTGCCTCGACATCACCATGATAATTGTCCTCGCAGGCCGGTAGTGTGTAATAATTGGTTTATGCATGAAACTGCAATTCTAATAGTCTGTACCGGTAAACTAATGAGTGGGATATTAACACAGCCCTCCGAAGCATCATTGCCCTGTCGACTGGTCACTTGATTTGCCTTATCTCAAAAGGTAATGGCTGGTTAGTATATATATGGTACTGAACGGTAAGTGAATAAAGTTTACTTTGACTGGGCACGTAATTGGTGAGCCAAAACCATGCGTTGATATTGCTGATGATTGACACGGCCAGTTTGACAGCTGGGGAAAATTGAAGTCCGCAAGAATAATCTGGCTGCTTAATTCAAATGCTTCATTGGATGAACCATTGCGGTAGTTTGTTTAGATGAATGAGGAGAGATTAATCGATCTCTCGATTCTTTTATCGCAATAAGTGACATTGCATCCAAACACCGAATATAGAAGTGATTTAGACGCTAAAAATATGATAGAAAACTTGTTGTCTTTAATGCGATATTAGGTACCATAAGAAATGCATCAACGCTATGCATTTTGCTATAGCTTTCAAGGCAATTTTAGGAACCGCAACTGCTATATGATGAGCGACCGTTTAATTCCTTCATGATGAGCATCAAGGCTCTGCTAGGCAATATGTACTTCTGCACAATTGGATGACATAAATGCTTTATCATTATGCCGATTATCATTTCTCATAAAGATTTGGTATCTGCATCCTTAAGTTCCACATGTTTTCATATGTTTTTTTATATGTTTTTTTAAGGCTGATCATTGCTCCCACAAAAATTAGAGTGATTAATAAAATCCATATATTTGACCATACTTCTCAAATGAACGGTATTTTGTCTAAGTGATGACGTTACAATACTACCAGCGTCTGATTGCATTCCACTCGGATTTAATCCCCCCTAAGATTGATCGCTTTAACTTATTTTCTTTCGCATTCCGCCTGTGCCTCCAGTGATTAGTTAATTGAATGCGCATGCTTTACAATAATGATTCGTTGCAAGCTGTCTACTACTTGTGCCGGTCGATTTTAGGAAAGTTGCGTAACATACGTCTTCCAGTCCCGGCATTATAACATATCTGACACGCTTGATAATAGACATGCTATACATGGAGATCGACTACTGTAGATTTCCTATTCTGAACTATGTTTGCATAGCTTAAGCAGCCAGGTCGGCTAAGGCTTGAGATTAGTAAATGTTGGACATCTTGAGACGGCCAACATTTATTACTCTGCCTAAGTGCGGGTTTTGTAACAAACTACTCGATTGAAGTTACATAGTAATGTTCAGACGGTTTTAGAATTCCCAACATCAACAATCAATAGACTGCATTCACATTTGGCATCCCCCACTAATGTCACCTACGCAGCCATTTATAATAGCAAGTAATGCCGTATCCTATCATTTTCCTTTGTTGACAAACTCTGATAGAAGTGGATTATCGACATGATGTATGCTCGCGAGTTAACCACCACCATAATTAGCCACCACCATCGTTTTTGATTGCATACATATTCCTGCGACAACAAGCCAAGTACGTGATATTCACGTGTACAAACGATTTATAGCTGCAGTCGTCTAAAGTAAACACAAATAACACACGAGTTACACACCATGGTTAACTAAACCCTGAGAATGCACTCTATATATTTCAATGATCACCCCATAGTAGTTATATCTCCATCTTACCTTATCTACTGAACAGCTGCTGCAGTAACCATGATACATCAAGCCCATTCATCTTAATATTGCAAAGTGAATTCCAGCCAAATAGCCTAGAAGCTGATGATTAATGCAATATAAAAAACTTCTCTTTATTTCTTCAGCCTATTCGACTCACCGACTGATCGTACCCATCAGCCGGATACTATTTCAGCTTTTGCACAATCACAAATGGCGCTCAAGCGCATCGTAGACTTTCACGTAACTACTGATCTCATATGTTCAGGTAAGTCACGAATAAAAACAAAACTGAATTCACTATATATCGGACAATGAATTCAGAGAATGTTGCCGCCTTTTTGTAGAGTGGTGCATGTTTTTAGATCGAAGTGATCTAAATATGTTTTTGTAATTTCCCGAAAATAGCAGACACCTACTCTTCAAATTGCAAACAGATTAGCTCAATGAAACAGTTGTAGTCCAAACACAACAGAACGTATCGTCAGAATCAAATATGCACCTTCTATACTCTCTTTGTTGATGCATGCAATGACACAACATAAAACAGCAGCTGCCACCAATTGGATGCAAGAGATATGGATGTGACTCGACGCAGTAGAGGATACTTCGACGGTAGCTTTTGTGGAACGACCTTTAGTTTTATATGGCACGTGTGATTAATGAGCCAAGCCCAATGCAGAAATGTTAACAGTTCCACACTCCAGGGAAATGATGTTCTAGCGTTTCCTACGGGACATTTTGTGACATTCACTGCAATTACGCTATGCCATTTTAAATTCCATATAATTAACATATCTTATAATGTGACAAGCTGCTGAGATTTTTCTAACGTAAGACTCGAAAGTCATTTAATACTACTAACGCAGGTCCTGTGCGGCTATGTCATGTATGTTTCTGGCTCTGTTTCGAGCATGCCCGAACGCTTAGGACGTTTATGGTCAATCTTACTCGTCGCCCCACCTCCTTGATATAATGGATGCATTCCAGGTTATTTGGTTGTATAAAACGCTAGCGTGTTTTCTACGCACTAGCCAATCAGTGGTAAATTGAATCGGCGTAGGTAGTGCCTCAGCTTTACTGCAGCTCAGGCAATTAATCAACTCTAGTTGCACCATTGAGTACAACCTTTGTTCTCACATGAATATACCGTGATATTAATCAGCAAGAGTCCTTGAATACTTTTACAAGAAGCAATCAAGATTTCTCCTGTGAACTAACATAAACCTAACTAGAACAAACCTTGTTCCGCTACCTTGCTATGGATGAGAAGTTCAATTCAAAGCTGCGAGACTCGTAATGGCCTGGCATTATATGTGAATGCCTGTGAATACGGCATTCTCCGAGATTTAGTTAATGTTACTGGATGCAATAACTATTCACTCGGTGATGCACGTTTGGCGAATTCGGGGTGATTTCATAGATATATTTGCTGGCAGACGAAGTCTGTTAATTGTTCTAGGACGAGATGATCTCAAGTATACAACATAAATGAGGCTCTAATTTTATATATTTTTCTGTGTGGAAGCAGCAATCTTACGTTTTACAAATCTCGCAGGGCTATCATGATAAGCTCAAACGGATCTGTGAAAATCAATTGATGACGCTGGCATCAGCCATGCTTGTTTTGTTGGCAAATTGTGCCTTGTTTGGTGAAAGAATTACCTATGAATATATATAGGTGATAACAGGCTTTCTTAGTGTCATTAATCAATAAGAAATAACATATAATGGCAATCCAATGGCTATACGCATATTTATGCGAAATGAAGGTCAATTTTGCTCGCATATGTTTACAAATGTACATGGTCTCTCAGAGCAAATGACCAATAGCAGCCAATTAGGATCAGATATGTATTGGGCGGTGCGATATTGTGTAAGCCTTTCTCTTTCGGTTTGAGATGTGGCCAAGATGTGGTGGTTGCAATCTGCTAGTAAAAGATAAACAGAAATGACTGCTGTACTTGTACAATAGCTAGGTACAGCACAAAATTTAGCATAAATAATCCATATTCATTATGGTTCCTGTCTATTACATCATCATCAAATAATCGATACACAGGGAGGAAAATCTCAATCATTATACTTAGGTGGTCAAGGTCACTTAACGTATATATGGTATAGCGTTGTGACTAACAGGGCTATGATACTTTTGAAGCTCTGAATTGCTAGATATTTGGCTAAAGAACTACAGTAACATGGATGGTGCACCAGTAATTATATCCAGTTTTTCTGATAACTGCGCTTGAAACAGAATTATCATATTATGGATTTTGTACAGCCGGTCGTTTAATAGAGGGTAGATGTTGGCGACGCAAGCAATTTCGTAGTTTTGTAGTAGAATTATTAGCTGTTGATTGACTATTACAATGAATAAAATACCGGGGAAATATAGAATGCAGTAGGTGGTGAAGAGTCAAATAGCGTAGCATTGGTCGTACCTGCCTGCTGCTGGAATGCACTATTAACATTCGGAGATATAGTCTTATTCTGCTCCCCAATACTTCAAAGCTAAGTGGCACAGGAAAGCTCTAACGGACCCAGTCTTATTTCATAGTAATTTATGCTAACCGTTGTTATGTAACTACTCTCTATCGAGTAGGGTAGAGCGGAATGTCCCTGATCTGCTCGTTTCTGTTAATCGCATGGAAAAGATCATAATGCGCGTTCACAGGAGTGTATAAGGACGATTGCGACGTTAAAAGAAACCGTTCATATTAACAGTATAAGTAGATGCTTTCAAAGGTGATGACGTGACACATATGATCAATATTCTGCTCCAACATGATTGGTTATATATGCAAATATTGACGTTCGTGGAGTGCTTCTTCCGAGGGAAAACAGAGAGGCGTTCGACACTGCTGATCTTTATATTTCAATATGCGGGTGGTAATACGCCTTGTGAGTAATTCATTGGCAATGTACAATGCGCGTCTGTGAGCGAAATGTTGAGTATCATTGTACAGGTAATTTATACATTTCATGCAAAAATAAAATCAACGCTTGAGTAGATTTGAACATCCATTTGTCACAAAGTATACCACAGGCTAAGAAAACCTTAGGATCTAGATGAATAGCTTCTTGTAGATAATATCAATGTTTAATATTGACAGTTTATATTGCATGAGAAGATAAATATGTCCATTGTCCACAATTGCAACTAGTGCAAACCTATGATTAGTGTTATTGCACTGCATATTCAAAGAATGAGCAATGAAAATAATACGAAAGTCGTGTTTTCTGAAAATGCATCACGCTATGTTATTCAGCTGTCTTCAATAAACCTGTAGTTGGATTACAGTAAATGCCTTGTGTAAGATGCATGAGGTGTAAAAGTACGTCAATAAATTAAGTTATACCTAAGGCGTCTGCTGGATGCAGCTGAAATATCATGCGATGTATTCTGCTACAGACATCCGTTACATGTAGCACGGATTACACATAGCTATCACTCGAGCCATGTTTGTCGAATAACGTATGACCAAGTACAAGAAAGCATATCGGTGTAATAACGAATATTCTTTTCAATTCATCAAATTATTACTCTATTACAGTGAGCCATGTTTGTCGAATAATGCATGATCCGGTGCAAATACTGTACCCTACATGCACCTCACCCTTGACGCCCCGCGAGTCGGCTACTGCAAGCGCGTAATTAATGTGACAAATAGAGTTAAGTCGCGCAACCTGCCAGTGCTCTTTGAAATTCTATTTTGCGTAACGTAAGACCTACATGTGTGTCACCAGTGGAATCAGAGCCAAAGGAAGAAATGCTTATCTATAAATGATGTCGATATTTAATTGTGATTTGATTCATATTGAACAAGCTTAATGGTAAAACTTTTTAGCAAATGCACCAACAAAGAAAATCACAGCGTTTTGCAGGTTTTAGACATACGAACTATCCTGTGAAATTCTAAAAGTCGTTGGAAACAATCTTGGGAGAGGTGCGATGACACTGTTATATCGTTACTGTCTCAATTGTATCACATCGTCCACAACTTAACGAAAAGTAATTGAGCGGATGACGGCATGCGCTACAAAGCAGCCTCTCTTGTTTCATATATTAGCAAGCAAACGGCTTAAACTTGAATGAAGGGCATTTACATGAGACTGCTCTGTGTTATTGATGAAATCAAAAAATTACTGCTGACAAAGGCCTCGCTGATTGAACGATATGACCCTACTGAGTCGTACCTTGTTTGCTTTGATAAACGTTTTTCATCTTGCCTCATAACTGATCTATAGTAATCAAAAATCACACGTACCGTTTCACTAAGCAATCAATCAAATTATGTAGACGATTGCAAAACATGCTGGGAGTGACCCATTTGTGATTAACACTTGACAAATACAATTATATATATGGTATTTTCACAGCGTCAGATCCTTTGCAAGGTCTACTATCGACGAATATCATGCTTTTCGTGAAGTAGCATTTTGTTTTTTTAGATTGGATACTATTGCATGTCTACGTCGCAAAAGCATCCATCAACCATCCAATGTCATTGCGTTTGAAGTTGATAGGTCCCAGGAAACACACGGAATCGAAGAATCAACAGAAGACCAGTTTTCCTTTAAGTGTTGATAGTCAGTGAAGGTTCCGTGTCACAATACAATCAGGTTTATTTACAATGCACAAAACGAGCAAATTGTTCATTGAGGACTTCCTGCTATTGGGAGTGAACAATGTTTAAATAGCCATCGAGGTACGGTTAAGATTATTCTATGAGGAAGGTGATCGACGATGATCGAATAGTGTATGTAGGTTAATATTATAGCACGACTCAAATGTATGAAACAAATAAGTTACAATGACTCTTTCAAATTTGAATTCGAAACACAATGCATGGAAGTGGAACTTCAAGTCATCCTGCGCAAACACTGAATTTCTGCAACAAAAACAGTTCTGTTATCGCATTATTTCGCAGAGTATGTCATAGGTTATGACAGTCGCTATGTCCTCGGTGCACGCTTGAGGTCATAATGGCATCATTGTTATACCCAAAACGAGCAAATGCACTAAATATTTCCATAATCGTGCATTTGTATTGCACTAAAGGTTGTAATGGCTCGGGCAGATTCAATATCCTAGTCTGCTTAGGCAAAATTCACTAGTTCATGCATATGACTGAACAAGCGAGTTGCAACTAGTTCGTGCCACAGTATATAATACATTCCTCAAACATTCATGGCTGACGATAAGCATGCTTTAACTTTATTTATGAATGATTAGCAACCAATTAAAAGACTGTTGTCATCCTATCATAAATGTAAAACGTGCTTGCTCTTTATCAGTTAATGACAAAAACGATTGGAAACACATATTTGTGTATATGTCATGGTTCACTTTTATATATATATATATATATATATATATATATATATATAGAGAGAGAGAGAGAGAGAGAGAGAGAGAGAGAGAGAGAGCAAGAGAGAGAGAGAGAGAGAGAGAACGAGAGAGAGAGTGAGAGAGAGTGAGAAAGAGAGAGTGTGAGAAAGAGAGATAGAGACAGAGAGAGATATAGACACAGAGAGATAAAGAGACGGCGAAATAATACAGAGCGCAATAAGATAGAGAAGAAAAGATCGTGAGTAGAATACAATGTCTGCCGTGTCAAAAAGGGTACTACTTGCCATGTCAAATATGGCAGGTAGACGTATGTTTGTGGATGAAGAAATAATTGATCCTTACAATCCAGAAGGACAATATAACCCAAATGTTTATAAAATTCATAATACTGTGGTAAATCAGTACGCTGCTGTATGCATTTTATATTTGCAAATGCCCCGAAACATATACCCCCACAGTGCATAACTCAATGACGTTATATTATCTGCGTTCATATGGCTCCCGTAAAAATGAGCGCTTTGTTTTTGGGGTTATACGAATAGCCTGAGTTCCCATTAGGCGCTGTTAAATGCACTCCATGATATCCCTGCCAAGGCCGTCTGCTTGCTTTACTATTTACCATCTTGGAATGCGTAAGCCCGATAGCATGCATTAAACATGAAATAAGACGTGGCTAAACAACATCTATCGCTCGCTAATGAAAGTCACAAGCGCTTTGAAAGGGCATTTATTGCGAAAACAAGCGACGGTGGACCACGTTAGGATGCACGAACAAATTTTCATGCCTTAAGGAAGTTTGCTGAGTTCACAGTATTTTACGATGGTGTCCCTGTTTATTATCTACAGAACGTGTGGCAAATGTCTTTAACCGGTGACCTCCCATGATCCACGTTAAGCTAAGTGATTCTCGTATGACATTCGATGCGGTCGCCAAAACAACAATTACAAATCTTTGATATGCTAGTGCTCTAAACCTGTGGACAAACATTGCAACCATGCAGATGAAAAATTAAAGACCATGCATTTAAGACAATAAAGGTTGAAAGGATATTGATGAGAAAATGCCTTTGAAACTAGAAACGCGCAGTTATTCCAGTGTTGCATTGCGCCGCAGTAGTGAATTGTTGGGACTAAATAAATAATACGAATAGTGACAACAAAGGCCACGGCCTCAGGTGCAGATATATTTGTATATATGTATTTATTATATATATATATATATATATATATATATATATATATATATATATATATATATATATATATATATATATATATATATATATATATATATATATACATGCTGATGCAGCATGCCTCTTTCTATAGTGCCTTTGTGTTTTGCATAAAATTCATGTTTTTACCCAATTATATGTCTATCATATGACATACACGGCTGACAGAACGTTTTCATATGAGAAAAAGAACTTCATTACGAAGCCAGATTATTAGTGACGTCACCGAATATAATGCTAACATGCTTTCATTAATGCATGCAGTTTACGTGTTCAATTTGTTTAATGGCTCCACAAATTACGCTGAAACATGAATATTGCCATTTCACCACAGCTAAATGCGTTTGCTTAAACATGTAAAGCAGATCTGGCAATCTTGTCGCGTCCGTGCGTTTTCATCCGTTTTCTTCATTAGCTTTGTACCGTGCAAATAACACATTTGGCTATAGTGTATATCTGGGGATGTTCTGTCTAATTATTGCTGGTGTGCAAACTGCTACATTATAACTGGAATGCTGCTTCCCACCTCTGGTTTCGGCGTGAAATGTGTCACTGCGGCTTGTCAACTCCCATGTAGATCACTGTAAAATGTAAAATTGAATTGGAAAAAGCAGAATTGCATGTAAAACTGTCAAACTACAGACGCAGTAGATCTTCATAGCATACATTAGTTATAATCAGTAGCATGTAGATCATTGAAAAGGACCATTGTAATATAAAACAAACACTACAACGACTACGACATTCACGAAAATTGATAATATGAACTTTATATCACGTGGACAGGTGGTCAAACAATGATTCCAGAGGATAAATGAAATGTTTTGTTGAATGAGTTACCAAGCCCGTTACAACATTGAAGGTGCCAAAACGGAATTATCTACTTATTTATGTTGCCAAATGACGTCTGCAGCGACGATTTCGTCAAACAATAATACCGGATGCACTCTTAGCAGATGTGGTGCGTAAGTCGTTGGAAGACTAAACGAAAAGTACAGCACATATTTACGATTCCCCGTCTCACCCAATTCAAGAAAAGGTGAATTTTCCGCGATGTATTGTCGCAATATGACATCGTGTGTCTGCTATTGTAAGAAGGATAAGGTTGTCGCATGGATTATAAATTACTAGGCTCTACATGATCAGAACACTGTCAGCTCTTTCGGTTTGTTATCAGTAAGACGTTTTGCATCTGTTATCCAGACCAGATCAGCAAGCTACGAAGTGTGCACGACTTATTCCTTCAGGCATGGGTAGCAATGAATCATTCTCCACCCGCATCACCTAGCCGACCGCAACTAAGCCTTGTTATTCTACATGGTGAAATTTTGTTTAACGCTTGACCACTTACTTCGGTGTTTAGAGGGCACATTGCTTTAGTGAACGTTAGTCCCTAAGATTTGGTCCTTATCATTATTCATCACCACAATACAATCAGGGGCTAGCTTTAGGATGAACATAATGCCCACGACAACAAAACACTATGCTAGCGTTACCATGGTTACCACTCCCAGAGTATTATAAGTCATATAAAATTCACATTAGCCTAATAGAACTATCATGTATATCTGTTTAGTGGTTGAATGCGATAACGTGACAAAACGTGGCGTGGCTCTAATTTTAACGTCCGCATTCATTATTCATGGACATGTTGTGGCTTGCTGGTCAATTCCTAGCTCATATAATTTTAGCTATGTATGTGCCAGCTTCCACTAGCGGCCAAGTTGTATTGCAATCTTTTTTTCAAAAGTAAAAAGGTTGGCTGAAATAGTTGCAAGGGGTGTTTTAGTTTTTGCATCAATTCCGACCGATGCACTGTCGAAATTTCATTTGCAATGTTCATGCACACCATTGTGGTCACAACAAAACGTGCTGTTTAATACAATTTTTCACGCCAGTTGAATCTCCACAAACGTTTGCAAAAATCTTTCGCCTGATCCTTGTTGTAATACTTGTCCTAATGCAAGACGTACGTCGCAGGAGCCAATGCATATGATATTTGTAATTATACGCACATGGATTACAAAATGTGTTTCGGTCATTTTACTGATTCAGAGAGGTAAAATGATAAGCAATCTCGGTAATAATCAAATGGATGTCGTAAAATTATTCAGTATTCATTCACAAATGTACAGGCTTTGAGCAATGCATGAATTGCTACACCTGTTTATTGGATAGATTACGAGATTTGCTAATGGTTACAGAGCAGTCTGGGAACGATATCAATCAATTGATTAGCTGCATATTTAAACGTATTGAATTGTGCCTATGACCGAGTACCAATGTGTGTTGGTCGACTCGTCCCATTTCTAATGACAACTTAGCATTAACACAATTACGTAATTTGCAAACCACTGATTAACACATGAACGGGTGCTGATTACAATTACTAATTCACATTTTTTGCATTTTTGTTGCATTATTGTGTTTTGTCTCCTCTGCCAGTATGTTTTGGTATGAATGTAGCGCCTGAATAGCTCATGAACGCCTTCGCCATATGCACCATCGACTGCGACGCGACATGTCATCTGCGGCAAAATAATAAATGTAGTTGAAGTACACACTTCGTCGCAAAATAATTGCAAGTATGAAACACGATAAATACATATCTATCACTTTCTGGACTGATAACTCGATGTCCATCCACGTAATGGTTAAATTGTGTTCAAAAGTGATATGATTCAAGCAGTCGCAGACACATATGACATTCGGGCAAGATACATACATACTAACTAATCGGCAATGGCCAAATGCTTCAAAGGCATTATGTTTTGCAGCGCTGATATCCCTATCAAGCGCCGTAAACACGACCTAATCGGCCACCGCTAAAAGTTTGTCATTTTTATTCACCCCAATCATGGGTTTCCAAATGTAGTCATTTAATTCAGTTTGAGACAAATTGGTAGGTTCAAGAGAGGTAATTTACAAGAGCTTTTGCCGAACACATATCTCTAACACATGGCCCAGATTAAGTCAACCAACTTAAATGGAGTAGGGAATCGTCGCCTTCTGGTAATCCACTTACACATAACTCAGTTACCTCAAAAGGTATAAAGACAAATTACCGCAAGGTACAATGGCAAATATTTCACATCCGTTAAACGGGAAATTTTATTTCAATCCATTCGACATACAAATGAAAGAAATCGTCGACTGTGTTTAATCCGCCTGTGTAAACAAATGCATACATTAACTAAACACTATGAAAAACCGGTAAAATAACTATAAGGACGTTACCAATAAATCCTCTTTCTGAAACCATTATCACCTTGTGCATGTGGTTGACGGATCTTGTGATTCCCTCTTTCATTCAGGATCTTAACACAAGATACGCCGTCTGTTGCCATGTCGGACACAGTGTTCTCAGATATATATGGACTTCAATTCTAAGGCCTTGTGCGTTGGTAGCAAAGTGTGGTATAATTGAATGGTGGTGATCCGAGTATGTGTCGATGTCTCTTGTATGGGCGTAACACATTCGGTAAGGATCACAATTTATACATCAATTTATCATCTGTCGGCTCTCTGTCGAACGTAGATTGTCAACGATGATATATTCTTGCTATATGCTACAGCTACGATTTCAAAAAGCAACTTCTAGATTAGTATGTAACCCCTAGAAATGTTGCCAATGATGGTTATTGTTGGATCATGGTTCGCTATGAGATGGCAAGCAATGAGCAAATCGTGTCAAGTGATTAGATCGTCTCTGGATTCTATAGTATGGTACACATCGTAATGTTACATTTGGTTTCTGAGAACACTGCCGTTTGCACAATATGGTTGCACGCCTTGCTTATGTTCATCTTCAAGATATCGGGAATAATAAATATGCTGACCGGTCATATTACTCACGTTACCTTTGTCAATAGTTTGTTACAATGAAAAAGTGACCTATGGGAATAGGCCATAGAATATATATGGCTGAGGACGAGGACACGCGTATGACCAAGCCAGAGGAGGGATTTATATGCCTCGCGATTGGATTAAAGCAACTGCATGCAATACCGGAATTTGTTTGCATTTCGGCATCTTTCAAAATATATAAGAGGTGTTGAGTCGAGTGATCTGAAAAAAAATATTAATCCTATGCTATTGTTGTTGAATGTTAATTGCAGTAACATTATTGATGATTGAAGGCGGTTATTCTTTGTCAACTGTTGCTGCAAGTAACGCGTATAAACAAAATATCAGTATTGTTACAACAGTATTTGTATACGGTACATCTGGCAATGATAATCGTTGCCTCAGGCGCAGATAATTGAGGAAGGGGCTGCTTTGTGAAACAAATTGAAGTGACATGCAACCAGGAATCTAATCTCTATATATAGGGGATGAGCTTAGTCGTTGTCTAATATGCATACCACGTGTAAACTGCAAATACATTATAAAACCTCAAATTGGATAGCCTGGTATGTAATTATATCATCCCGATTGTAGGGAAATAAATGCATATAATCCCGATAAGGGATCAGTTAAATACCATGACAACAGACCAACAGGCATTGTTCTTGATGCTCACCATTGCTAAACTCTAGATACAATGAATGTGAATAACACGATGACAACTTTGTATTTGCTATTGGTTCTATTATAGCCACGAAGACAGAATATCAGTAAAACACACCTACTCCTTGTATATATATTGTACGCTATATGTTTAGGATATTGTGGCGTTGCTAAAAGCATCAAACATTCTTTTGTAATGTTGCATGTTATTTAACGCAAGTTCGAGGCATGAATGATATAGTCAACTAATTAATGCACTTTTTACAACCAGAGTGTAAATATAATTTACGTCTCATATATCCCATATACGTTATTATGATTCGACTAAACTGAACGGACGCTGGTGGAATGTATGAGTTGATATAATGCGTAGCATCTGGTGTTTAACGCCTGGCATGTAACAGGCGATCCTGTCACCGGCGAACCTGAGCTGTCACGTTGTTTAATAAGGGAGCAGTAGCAATACATAAAACGTTATTGCCATGTGACACTGCGGTCAATGTTGAATACGCGTTTTGGGAACATATAGTCCGATAGAAAAAAATTCAATCCGGATTCAATTTATCTAAATAATAGAAGTTTGCTTTTAGCTGGCAATTTCAACAGGTAATTTTACCAGCAACACACTAAACTATTCTATAAATGTGCTCGCAAATAGTTGTTTCAAGTGCATCATGACACGCTAACAATAGCCTCTGTAATAATGAATGAACGCATTATAAGTATTATGAAGGCGAACCCGCCAAAGTTATTCCCCGAATCGAAGTATGTTCTAGCATTATCCTTAACAAGGGTCATTGTACCTGATTTCCTATTGCACAAGACGTATGATTAAGTTCCAAACGACGCGTACGACTGTGCATGGCTAATTGACATGGGAAGCAATAACAATTAATAACAGTTGAATTTAAGTTTTTATTTAATGCCCGATGACTAGTTGGTCAGAGTTTCGCTGACATAAGGAAATATTTCCTAGATTTGAATTTACCTTTTGACATGGAATAAACGCAATTAATTTATGTCGTTAGACTTGAGCCATGACATAATATATCACTAGTTATATATCAAGAATTGAACCAGATTATACCACACTGTATTGTTATATAAATCGACCAATGCAAATACTGAGAAGAATGTCGGTTAGAAGCACAAACAAATTGTGATTGGATTCGTGCATAAATGGGAAGAGATAATATTTGGGTAAGAATATGACAAAATAGGATCATAAGCAATCTTGCTACACTCAAATCACTTATAGGTAAAATAATCCGGCTACACAACTGGCAACCCAAAAGTTCATTTCAAGCTGTGCATAATGTGATAGTCCCTGATGCATTACTCAATTAGCGCTGCATCGGCTTGAATTTAAGCTAAAACTACGTGTTTTTCCAAATTGTTTATATGAGAGACAATATCGACAAAAAAATTTATCAGATGGTTTGTTGTTCGACAAACGCATTATATCCAGCGTAGCTACTAGTACAACTAGGTAGTGTTTGCACGGTGCCTCAATTGTAATCGCGATGACACCTTGAGTTCCACTTCGATAATCAAACAGAGTAAGAAGATGACCCATACTGCCATGTCGATGCAAACTCGCTATCATGGTGACAGACTGAACTGATGTGGACCATTGTCGAATTGTAAACTCAAACCGACGTATTAGATGATGTAATTATTTATAAAGCCGCAGTGATGCATAATATGCAGGGCACTACGTACACATGAATATATATTGCTTCCCCTATGCATGGATCTAACAGATTTAGAAGTATCCGAGAAACGATCGACTATTCATCAATTACGTTAAATAATACCGTATGCAAAATCATGATTAAGAGCTACCATAGACCCTGGGGAATAATATGGAACCACAGAAATATGTTTTATTGCTGTGTTATGAACTGGAGCAACTTAAGATAGGAGAGATGTAAAATTTATGCGACTCGTTCATGAAGTTTTCGCCTAAAACATTCACCAACCTCGCTTAATTCTCTTATATGGAAAGCGATTTGGTTCGAAATCCTAACATGGTTGCTTTTAGAAATAAATATTCGTCTGAGCGTCAGTTAAAAACAAAGTAAGGCAGGTTCTGAACCTCTATCCATCTATTGCTGTTTTCTTTAGCAAGGGCATAATGCCTTTTTGCTAATCGATATATCAAATAAGCAAACATGCTGATATAATAGCAGCGTTTTTTAATAATGCACCGATGTCATTCATAAGCGTTAGCGGCTTGACGGTGCGGTTTACCGTGTCTCATGCATTAGCAAATGTACCATGCGAAGCGAAAATTGCTTAAAACGCAATCTCGCAAAAATGGAATGATTTATTTTACCCGCATGAGACTAGCTTGGTTAACATAACATATAATATATTGTAATATTGATTTCGTCTGCCTCCAATGCAGGCCGCAAGTATTTTGTTCTTACTATTTGTTCAGAAGAGGGTAAACAGTATGTGATAAGTTCAATAAAAGCAAGGATATACAAACACATCACTACTATGTGGATGAATATTATATTGGAGCGCCATATTTTGAATTTTTTGAAAGGAACAGCACGATGTAGTGCATGGGGCAATGTCTTTTATCAGTAGCTGTTGTTGTCGGCGACTAAGCCCAGTGCATTCACGAGTACCTCTAATGGGTGCTAGCAAGTATACGCCAACTTAAACAGCTACATCCAAACCTTAACTCAACAATTATATATTATCGATAATGTCACAAGTGTTTTTAATGTCATATTCTGGTATCTAATATGCCAAACACGTGGTAATTGAGTCTCTAGTAGATTATTCATGCATGTCCTTAAATCGCCGGTAGGCGATGTGGTGGTGTTTGGGTACATTTGCATTGATAATCTATTAATAAAATGCTTATTGATGTTTTGTCACTAATGCACTCTCCACTTCACAAGTGCATTGACTACTTACACAGTAACCATCAATCAGATAACATTCTTGTTGAGTCAACCGGTCATCCATTGCATATTAGGGCAAACAATCACTTGCTGCCTACTCTAACCCCATCGATCCTCAAAGCCGTTTAAACCGATTACCTGTTTCCATCTACTTTCTTACCAACTAACCCGCTGTTATATTTTGTTTGCAAACGTATTGTTGCAGTTTATCTAAAGGTATTTATATGCGTGTTTTTGGAAGCTTAAGCAGGTCCAACGAAGCATATTGTTAACGCTAGCGTACACGAATCAATCGCATTAACATGAACAAGCTCAGAGCATTTAAATCAAAACTTTGTACCGTTGAATATCTTTGTTAGGAGCCAGCATACTTATCTTATTAGTAAATGCGCAGAAGAAAAAAAATTGATAATGAAAACTGGCTATTGTAAGTGTGATATTCTTGTATGATGTCAGATGCTCCATTTTATTTGCGATGTACTTTCAGAAGCCAAGTTTTACCTGCTTATCCCTCTGCCAACAAGATGATGAACTAGCTTTTGAAGTTAAAGCAGTCTTACAGAGCACGGTATATTATTCTATTACCAACATGCATACTTCATAAATGTATTACGCTTAATATATTGCAATTCATTGCACAAATGTGTATTTTCTCCAATGATATTAAGGAAATAGAGTTTAAAAGCAAATGCAGAAATAGATGTTGAAGATGTTACTTTCATTTTTGCATAGATATACCTTAAAGAGTCGAATGAATGAGATAAGTTATGTCATGGTGTCAATGTGTATTATTATTTCACATCAACTATAACAGAGCACACATATAAAAGTTTATTTTTGTTCACAACAATATTTCCTAACCTGTGTGATATACATGATCATAGCATAAGACAAACAAATTAATACATTAACATGAGTGCATGTGATATTCATGGATACACAAAATATGCAGAAATAAGCCTTAATTGCCATGATAATGATCAACCAAGCATTGATTTAATTAGCACGCTATGATCATTATCCAAAAATGTCGTAGTATAGACTATTAATGAATTAACAACGAAACAGCACGTCCCTGCGTTGACGAATGGATGAATGATTAGCTCAATTAAAGATTTTGTTTTATCGTAAAGTATGGATCGGAGGTGAGTCAAGCTTAGAGGCTAAGATATCTCTAATGTCCAATGGTCTAAAATTCCCTCAATACATGTTACGGCATAAGAATGGTAAGCTCGGAGTATGAAAGTGTCATAATAAAACCAAAGGCTAACGCTGAATACAATCGCGGGTTCAATTCCTTCACTTCCTGGTGCAAATATATGTTACATACGAACTCATTATAAAGAGCCATCATATTTGGTATCGGCAGAAATTTAATATTCTCCCGAAATTATCGATAGTCTTGATAGCGCCCAGGAGAATTCATTATGCCACATCTTGATGTCCATGCAGATGGCAACAAAATATGCACTAATGAATGAAGATATGATATTTGCAAAGACCATATATTTGTATTGCCTTAGTATCGATGTCTCAAAAAGCGCTATAATCAATACCCATGTATTATTTAAGAACAACGGCTTGTGTATGATGCTCCGAGATAATATAGAACCTGGACGTCACAATATAGCCGCAAGCAGAGCAAGGCTTCGCAGATATGTACATTCTCAGACAGGTCAAACAGGCAGCAACATCAAAGGAATATTGGGGCAAGCCGTGTGCCGATCAACACAAGGGGAGGCGACTCGAACAGCAAAACCTCAATTCGAGAACATTTATATCTGTACCTTGTGCTTTGCGCATTCAACGTAGCGTGTCTGTAAATGTTGTATTTGTTTAAGCTCAAGTAGCTGCTTTTCTCGAAACTGTTGCACTTATGACGCAATTTCACAGAAAAGGTAATAGCAACGATGATAGCATTCACGCAAGCCCCCGTTCGAGCAACTATGGTTCAACGCCACCTGTGATTCACGTGCTGCTTTGGCTTTGTCATAGCGTTTCTACACATAGGATAAATACGAAGAAGTGGTCGCCTCGACCAATCGGATGAGTCAACACTGCTATATGCATCTGGTAATCTCATGGTATCGTGCGTAGCGATAAACTCCTTGATTGCACAATCAGCTCAATTCGCAAAACAAAATGTCAATGGACAAGACTGTTTCACGTTGTGAATCGACATGTAGTTAGACAGCAGAATGACATGACATAGTTAAAAAAAACTCTACAGTGATTGTTGCTGTCGAAGTCAAAGATAAATGCAATAATAAAGGCGGCTTAGCTAAATTTCGACCAATCGCATTTGTATTTATTAATAATAATGAACTATAACCAACCGATCACTATCATATCATCTTTATCACCGTGGAAGGGATCACTTAATTGGGAATGGAATGGAAACAAAACGGCAACACGTATTACTTCCAGTAACACAAATGAGACAATATCCTGCTTCTTAAGCTATAAAGATAACATCGCTCGGAATGGCTATTAACTTTATCGGAACTGTACTTTATGCGACATGAATTCCTCGAATCTTTCTCTGGGGATCGTCGTACGTATTGGTACAGCTTTTGTTAAAGGAATGGCCTTCTTCTGACTGAAGCCCATAAGTCAGGTGTAATCGTTCAGCATCTTAATACTGCGTCAAGTAAATCTTGGTTAGCTTCAAAATAACAAACTGACGTTAGAAATCCTTGGATTTGCTGTTTATGCTTGTAGAATTGGCTTGCTAATATGTATTCGTATGATGCAGCCGTCATGCAAGATCACATCATGACAATGGCCAAAGGTGTATGCGAAATTAACGCAAAGATACAGTCAGCTATTTTGTAAACTCAGTAATACACCTATACATATTAAACATGTACAACCGAACGCATTCATTGAGGATATAATATCGCAATGATAATTAATGAATACCGTTGAATAACAATAACGCACATGCGCACAAACACACACAAACACATAAATTCATACACGGTATATAAATACACACACACATATATATATATAACTATATATATATACATATAAATGTTATATATACATATATATATATATATAATTTTGTGTATATTGAAATATATTTATATATATATTAGGATCAGGTGTTCAGACAACATTTGATTGTTTGAATTCAACCCCACAAGCCAATTCGTAATGTAAACGAAACGATATGAAGCGAAAAAGCAAATGCAAATACGCAATAGCGTACCACACATAGAATTTCAATTGCTAAGCGAATTTTTGCACGAATATATTGTTAAATGAGGCGTTTACAAATTCGAACACCACTGCCTCCAGTGACAATCTCGTAATCGGGCATCATATGCATCTTGTTATGAAGTATTGCAATCAGATCATCTTTAGTTTAAACATTGTGTATCTGTTAATCAAGTATCCATGACCAAAATACTGACCTCTCAGTTGCCAGAATCTTGCAATCTTCTGAATGCCGCCTAGCTACTAATTTTTCAACCTCTTACGATTAGCTCGACTGACATCATAGGTACATATGGAGACGGTTTCGAATGTTTGATAACTATTAGAGCAATACACGAATGTCCGTTTCCTATAATGACATATGTGCATCGATCAGCGCCACATTGCTATTCATGTGTTGCCTTGACATCACCATGATAATTGTCCTCGCAGGCCGGTAGTGTGTAATAATTGGTTTATGCATGAAGCTGCAATTCTAATAGTCTGTACCCGTAAACTAATGGGTGGTATAGTAACACAGCTCTCCGAAGCACCATTGTCCTGTCGACTGGTTACTTGATTTGCCTTATCTCAAAAAGTAATGGATGGTTAGTATATATATGGTACTGAACGGTAAGTGAATAAAGTTTACTTTGACTGGGTATGTAATTGGTGAGCCAATACCATGCGTTGATATTGCTGATGATTGACACGGCCAGTTTGACAGCTGGGGAAAATTGAAGTCCGCAAGAATTATCTGGCTGCTTAATTCAAATGCTTCATTGGATGAACCATTGCGGTAGTTTGTTTAGATGAATGAGGAGAGAAAAATCGATCTCTCGATTCTTTGATCGCAATAAGTGACATTGCATCCAAACACCGAATATAGAAGTGATTCAGACACTATGCATTTTGCTATAGCTTTCAAGGCAATTATGAGGAAGGCAACTGCTGTTTAATGAGCGACCGTTTAATTCCTTCATGATGAGCATCATGGGCCTGCTAGGCAATATATACTTCTGCACAATTGGATGACATAAATGCTTTATCATTATGCCGATTACCATTTCTCATAAAGATTTGGTATCTGCATCCTTAAGTTCCACATGTTTTCATATGTTTTTTAAAGGCTCATCATTGGTCCCACAAAAATTAGAGTGATTAATTAAATCCATATATTTGACCATACTTCTCAAATGAACCGTATTTTGTCAAAGTGATGACGTTGCAATACTACCAGCTTCTGATTGCATTCCACTCGGATTTAATCCCCCCTAATATTGATCGCTTTAACTTATTTTCTTTCACATTCCGCCTGTGCCTCCAGTGATAAGTTAATTGAATGCGCATGCTTTACAATAATGATTCGTTGCAAGCTGTCTACTACTTGTGCCGGTCGATTTTAGGAAAGTTGTGTAAAATACGTCTTCCAGTTCCGGCATTATGACATATCTGACACGCTTGATAGGTGACACGTTATACATGGAGATCGACTACTGTTGATTTCATATACTGAACTATTCTTGCTCAGCTTAAGCAGCCAGGTCGGCTAAGGCTGGAGATAATTAAATGTTGGACATCTTGAGACAGCCAACATTAATTACTGTCTAGGTGCGTGTTATGAAGCACGCAACTCGATTGAAGTTACATAATAATGTTCCGACGGTTTCAGAATTCCCAACATCAATAATCAATAGACTGCAATGACATTTGGCATCCCCAACTAATGTCACCTGCGCAGCCTTGTATAATAGCTAGTAATGCCGTATCCATTATAATCTTTTGTTGACAAACTCTGATAGAAGTGGATTATCGACACGATGTATGCTTGCGAGTTAACCACCACCATAGTTAGCCACCACCATCATTTTAACAATTCCGCATACATATTCATTGTGGCAACATGCTAAGTACGTGATATTCACGTGTACAAACGATTTAAAGCTGCAGTGTTCTAAAGTAAACACAAATAACAAACGAGCTACACATCTTGGTTAGGGAAACCATGAGAATGCACTATATATATTTTAATGATTGATAACATAACCCCATAGTAGTTTTATCTCCATCTTACCGTAATTTACTGAGCAGCTGCTGCAGTAACCATGATACATTAAGACCATTCATCTTAATATTGGAAATCGAGTTCCAACCGAAGAAAATAGAAGCTAATGATTAATGTAATATAAAAAAAAACATCTCTTCATTTCATCAGCCTTTTCGACTCAAAGACTCACTGATATGTTCAGGTTAGCCACGAATAAAACCAAACTGAATTCACTATATATCGGACAATGAATTCAGAACGCATCTTTAAAATCAAATTGGCAACTTCTCTACTCTCGTTGTTGATACATTCAATGGCACAACAGAAACCAGCAGCTGCCCCCGAGTGGATGCAGGAGATATGGATGTGACTCGACAAAGCAGAGGATACATTGATGGTTGCACATGCGTAACGCCCTGTAGATTTATATGGCACGTATGATTATTGAGCCAAGCCCAATGCAGAAATGTTTACAGTTGGCACTAGAGTACCACGCTCCAGGGAAATGATGTTTTAGCGTTTCCTTCGGGACATTTTGTAACATTCTCTGCAATTAAGCTATGCCATTTTGAATTCCATATAATTAACATATCTTATAATGTGACAAGCTGCTGAGATGTTTCTAATGTGAGACTCGAAGACATATACCACTAGCGCAGGTCCTGTGGGGCTATGTCATTTACGTTTCTGGCTCTGTTTGGGGCAGGCCCGAACGTTTAAGACGTTTTTGGTCAATCTTACTCATCGCCCCCACTCCTTGATATAATGGATGCATTCCAGGTTATTTGGCCGTATAAGACCCTGCCGTGTTTTTTACGCACTGGCCATTCAGTGGTTAATTGAATCGGCGTAGGTAGTGCATTAGCTTTACTGCACCATTGAGTACAACATTTGTTCTAACATGAATTCAACTTGATATTAATCAGCAAGAGACTTTTACATGAAGCAATCAAGATGTCTCCTTTCAACTAACATAAGCCTTACTGGAATAAACCTTGTTCCGTTACCTTGCTGTTGATGCAAACCTGCAAGACTCGCATTGGCGTGGCATTATATATTTATGCATATGAATACGGCATTCTTCGCGATCTAGTTAATGTTAGAGGCTGCAATAACTATTCATTCGGTGATGCACGATTGGCGGATTCGGGGTGATTTTATAGATATATATGCTGGCAGACGAAGTCTGTTGATTGTTCTAAGACGAGATGATCCCTAGTATGCAACATAAATAAGGCTGCAACATTCTATACTTTTCTGTTTTTATCAACTTTGCATACATATTCCTGCAACAACAAGCTAAGTACGTGATATTCACGTGTACAAGCGATTTATAGCTGCAGTCGTCTAAAGTAAACACAAATAACACACGAGTTACACACCATGGCTAGGTAAACCCTGCGAATGAACTATATATATTTCAATGATCACCTTATAGTAGTTTATATCTCCATCTTATCTTATCTACTGAGCAGCTGATGCAGTAACCATGATACATCAAGACAATTCATCTTAATATTGGAAAGCGAATTCCAGCCAAATAGCCTAGAAGCTGATGATTAATGCAATATAAAAATCTTCTCTTTATTTCTTCAGCCTATTCGACTCACCGACTGATCGTACCCATCAGCCGGATACTATTTCAGCTTTTGCACAATCACAAATGGCGCTCAAGCCCATCGTAGACTTTCACGTAACTACTGCACTGATATGTTCAGGTAAGTCACGAATAAAAACAAAACTGAATTCACTATATATCGGACAATGAATTCAGAGAATGGTGCCGCCTTTTTGTACAGTGGTGCAATGTTTTTAGATCGAAGTGATCTAAATATGTTTTGGTAATTTCCCGAGAATAGCAGACACTTACGCTTCAAATTGCAAACAGAATAGCTCAATGAAACAACTGTAGTCCAAACACAGCAGAACGTATCGTCAAAATCAAATATGCACCTTCTATACTCTCTTTGTTGATGCATTCAATAACACAACACAAAACAGCAGCTGCGGCTAATTTGATGCAGGAGATATGGATGTGACTCGACACAGTAGAGGATACTTCGACGGTAGCTTTTGTGGAACGACCTTCAGTTTTATCTGGCACGTATGATTAATGAGCCAAGCCCTAATGCAGAAATGTTAACAGTTGGCACTAGAGTAAGTACCACGCTCAAGGGAAATGATGTTTTAGCGTTTCCTACGGGACATTTTGTAACATTCTCTGCAATTACGCTATGCCATTTTAAATTCCATATAATTAACATATCTTATAATGTGACAAGCTGCGGAGATTTTTCTAACGTAAGACTTAAAAGTCAGTTAATACTACTAGCGCAGGTCCTGTGGGGCTATGTCATTTATGTTTCTGGCTCTGTTTGGAGCAGGCCCGAACGCTTAGGACGTTTATGGTCAATCTTACTCGTCGCCCCCACTCCTTGATATAATGGATGCATTCCAGGTTATTTGGTTGTATAAAACGCTAGCGTGTTTTCTACGCACTAGCCCATCAGTGGTAAATTGAATCGCGTTTTGTTCTAGGACGAGATGATCCCAAGTATACAACATAAATGAGGCTCTAATTTTCTATACTTTTATGTGTGGAAGCAGCAATCTTACGTTTAATAAATCTCGCAGGGCTATCATGATAAGCTCAAACGGATCTGTGAAAATCAATTGGTGACGCTGGCATCAGCCACGCTTGTTTTGTTGGCAAATTGTGCCTTGTTTGGTGAAAGAATTACTTATGAATATATATAGGAGATAACAGGCTTTCTTAGTGTCATTAATCAATAAGAAATAACATATAATGGCAATCCAATGACTATACGCATTTTTATGCGAAATGAAGGTACATTTGGCTCGCATATGTTTACAAATGTACATTGTCTCTCAGAGCAAATGACCAATAGCAGCCAATAAGGATCAGATATGTATTGGGCGGTGCGATATTGTGTAAGCCTTTCTCTTTCGGTTTGAGAATAAAACGCCTTCTCTGGCCAAGATGTGGCGGTTGCAATCTTCAAGTAAAAGGTAGACATAAATGACTGCTGTAAGTGTACCGCACAATAGCTAGGTACAATACAAAATTTAGCATAAATAATCCATATACATTATGGTTCCTGTCTATTACATCATCATCAAATAATCAAAACACAGGGAGGAAAATTTCAACCATTATACTTAGGTGGTCAAGGTCACTTATCATATATATGGAATAGCGTTGTGGATAACAGGGTAATGATACTTCTGAAGCTCTGAATTGCTATATATTTGGCTAAAGAACTGCAGTAATATGGATGGTGCACCAGTAATTATTTTCAGTTTATCTGATAACTGCGCTTGAAACAGAATTTTCATATTATGGATTTTGTACAGCCGTCGTTTAAAAGAGGGTGGATGTTGGCGTCGCAAGCAATTTCGTAGTTTTGTAGTAGAATTATTAGCTGTTGATTGACTACTACAATGAATAAGATACCGGGGAAATATACGATGTGGTAGGTGGTGAAAAGTCAAATAGTGTAGCATTGCTCGTACCTGCCTGCTGCTGGAATGCACTATTAACATGCGCTGATATAGTCTTATTCTGCTCCCCAATACTTCAAAGCTAAATGGCGCAGGAAAGCTCTACCGGACCCTGTCATTAATTTGATAGTAATTTATGCTAACCGTTGTTATGTAACTACTCTCCATCGAGTAGGGTAGAGCGGAATTTCCCTGATCTGCTCGTTTCTGGTAATCTGACGAAAAAGATCATAAAGCGCGTTCACAGGAGTGTGTAGTGTCGATTGCACCGTGAAAAGAAACCGTGCATAGTAACAGTAAAAGTAGATGCTTTCAAAGGTATATATGATCAATATTCTACTGCAACATTATTTGTTATATATGCAAATAGTCTGTTGAATATTGACGTTCGTGGAGTGCTTCATTCAAGGGGAAACAGAGAAGCGTTCAATACTGGTGGTCTTTATATTTCAATACCCGGGTGGTAATACGCCTTGTGAGTAATTCATTGGCAATGTACAATGCGCGTTTGTGAGCGAAATGTTGAGTATATTTGTACAGTTAATTTATACATTTCACGCAAAAATATAATCAACGCTTGAGAAGATTTGAACATCCATTGGTCACGAAGTATACCACAGGCTAAGAAAACCTTAGAATCTAGATGACTAGGTTCTTGTAGATAATATCAATGTTTGATATTGACAGTTTATATTGCATGAGAAGATAAATATGTCGATTTTCCACCATTGCAACTAGTGCAAACTTCTGATTATTGCTATTGCACTGCATATACAAAGAGTGAGCAATGCAAATTATACCAAAGTCGTGAAAATGCATCACGCTATGTTATTCAGCTGTCTTCAATAAACCTGTAGTTGGATTACAAGTAAAAGCCTTGTGTAAGATGCATGAGGTGTAAACGTACGTCAATAAATTAAGTTATTGTATTTGTGGTATTGATGATTAAATTTGAATGGATATTTGTGTCTCATTTATTATATATCTACCTAAAGTGTCTGATGGATGCAGCTGAAATATCATGCGATGTATTCTGCTACAGACATCCGTTACATGAAGCACGGATTGCAAATAACTATCACTCGAGCAATGTTTGTCGAATAACGTATGTTCAAGTACAAAAAAGCATATCGGTGTAATAACACAATATTCATTTCAATTCATGAAATTATTACTCTATTACCAGTGAGCCATGTTTGCCGAATAGCACATGATCCGGTACAAATACTGCACCCTACATGCACCTCAACCTTGACACCCCTCGAGTCGGCTACTACAAGCGCGTAATTAATGTGACAAATAGAGTTAAGTCGCGCAACCTGCTTGTGCTCTTTGAAATTCCATTTCGCGTAACGCAAGACCTACATCTGTTTCACTAGTGGAAACAGAGCCAAAGAAGAAACGCTTATCTATGAATAATGTCGATATTTAACTTGTCTTAATTGTGATTTGATTCATATTGAACAAGCTTAATGGTAAAATTTTTTAGCAAATGCACCAACAAAAAAACGCACAGCGTTTGGCTGGTTTGAGACATACGAACTATCCTGTGAAATTCTAAAAGTAGTTGGAAGCAATCTTAGGGAGAGTTGCGATGACACACTGTTATATCGTTACTGTCTCAATTGTATCACATCGTCCACAACTTAACAAAAAGTAATTGAGCGGATGACGGCATGCGCTACAAAGCAGCCTCCCTTGTTTCATATATATTAGTAAGCAAACGACTGCAACTTGAATGAATGGCATTTACATGAGACTGCTCTGTGTTATTGATGAAATCTAAAAATTACTTGTGACAAAAGCCTCGCTGATTTAACGATTTGACCCTACTGAGTCACACATTGTCTGCTTTGATAAACGTTTTTCATCTTGCCTCATAACTGATCTATCGTCATCGAGAATCGCACGTACCGTTTCACAAAGCAATCAATCAAAGTATGTGGACGATTGCAAAACATGCTGGGAGTGACCCATTTGTGATTAACACCTGACAAATACAATTATATATAAAATATTTTCACAGCGACAGATCCTTTGAAAGGTCTACTATCGACGAATATCATATTTTTCGTGAAGCAGCATTTTTTTTGGTTTAGATTCGATACTATTGCATGTCTACGACGCTAAAGCATCCATTAGCCATGCAATTTCATTGCGTTTGAAGTTGATAGGTCCCGGGAAACACACGGAATCGACTTGACGAAGGCAAAAGTTGAATTTCAACAGAAGACCAGTATTCCTTTACGTGTTGATAGTCAGTGAAGGTTGCGTGTCACAATACAATCAGGTTTATTTACAATGCACAAAGCGAGCAAATTGTTCATTGAGGTACGGTTAAGATTATTCTACGACGAAGGTGATCGAAGATGATCAAATAGTATATGTAGATTAATATTATAGCATGACTCAAAAGTAGGAAACAAATAAGTCACAATGACTCTTTCGAATTTGAGTTTGAAACACTACAGAACGTGTGGCAAATGTCTTTAACCGGTGACCTCCCAAGATCCACGTTAAGCTGCGTAGTTCTCGTATGACCTTCGATGCGGTCGTCATAACAACAATTCCAAATCATTGATATGCTAGTGCCCTAAACCTGTGGACAAAGATTGCAACCATGCAGATGAAAAATTAAAGACCATGCATTTAAGACGATAAAGGTTGAAAGGATATTGGTTAGAAAATGCCTTTGCAACTAGAAAGTTGCATTGCGACGCAGTAGTGAATTGTTGGGACTAAATAAATAATACGAATTGTGACAACAAAGGCCACGGTCTCAGGTGCAGATATATTTGTATATATATATATAAATATATATATATATATATATATATATATATATATATATATATATATATATATATATATATATATATATATATATATATATATATATATATATATATATATATATATATATATATATATATATATATATATATATATATATATATATATATATATATATATATATATATATATATGCTGATGCAGCATACCTCTTTCTATGGTGCCCTTGTGTGTTGCATAAAATTCATGCTTTTTCCCAATTATATGTCTATTATATGACATACACAGCTCACAGAACATAATGCTAACATGCGTTCACTAATACATGCAGTTTACGTGTTTTATTTGCTTAATGGCGCCACAAATTACATTGAGACATGATTATAGCCATTTCACCACTGCTAAATGCGTTTGCTTATACATATATAGCAGATCTGGCTATCATGTCACGTCGGTGCGTCATCATCCATTTTCTTCATTATCTTTGTACCGTGCAAATAACACATTTGGCTTTAGTGTATATCTGGGGATGTTCTGTCTAATTATTGCTGGTGTGCAAACTGCTACATTATATCTAGAATGCTGCTTCCCACCTCTGGTTTCGGCGTGATATGTGTCACTGCGGCTTGTCAACTCCAATGTAGATCACTGTAAAATGTAAAGTCGTATTGGAAAAAGCAGAATTGCATGTAAAACTGTCAAACTACCGACACAGTAGATCTTCAAAGCAACATTAGTAATAATCAGTAGCAAGTAGATCATTGAAAAGGATTACTGTAATATTAAACAAACACTACAACGACTACGACATTCACGAAAATTGATAATATGAACTTTATATCACGTGGACAGATGGTCAAACAATGATTCCAGAGGATAAATGAAATGTTTGGTTTTATGAGTTACCAAGCCCTTTACAACATTGAAGGTGCCAAAACGGAATTATCTACTCATTTATGTTGCCAAATTACATCTGCAGCACATAATACCGGATGCACTCTTAGCAGATGTGGTGAGTAAGTCGTTGGAAGACTTAACAAAAAGTACAGCACATATTTTCGATTCCCCATCTCACCCAATTCAAGAAAAGGTGAATTTTCCCCGATGTATTGTCGCAATATGAAATAATGTGTCTGCTATTGTAAGTAGGATAAGGTTGTGGCATGGATTATAAATTACTAGGTTCTACATGATCAGCACACCGGCAGCTCTTTCGGTTTGTTATCAGTAAGACGTTTTGCATCTGTTATCCAGACCAGATCAGCAAGCTTCGAAGTGTGCTCGACCTATTCCTTCAGGCATGGGTAGCAATGAATCATTTTCCACCCGCATCACCTAGCGACAGCCAATAAGCCTTGTTATTCTACATGGTGGAATTTTGTTTAACGCTTGACCACTTACTTCGGTGTGTTTAGAGGGAACTTAGCTTTAGTGAACGTTAGTCCCTATGATTTGGTCCATCTATCATTATTCGTCACCACAATAGCATCAGAATTGATGGGCGCTAGCTTTAGGATGAACATAATGCCCACGACAACAAAACACTAAGCGAGCGAATTATGATGGAGTGTGGTGCTAGCGTTACCATGGTTACCACTCCTACAGTACTATAAGTCTTATAAAACTCACATAAGCCTAATAAAACTATCACATATATCTGTTTAGTGGATAAAAGCGATAATCTAAGTGACAAAACGTAGCATGGATCTAATTTTAATGTCCGCATTCATTATTCATCGACATATTGCGGCGTTTTTGCTGGTCAATTCCTAGATCATATAATTTTAGCTATGTATGTGCCAGCTTCCACTAGTGGCCAAGTTGTATTGCAAAATTTTTCAAAATAAAAACTTTGGCTTAAATAGTTGCAAAGGGTGTTGTAGTTTTTGTATCTATTCCGACCGATTTATTGTCGAAATTCCATTTGCAATGTTCATGCACACTTTTGCGGTCCGAACAAAACGTGTAGTTTAATTCTCTACAAACGTTTGCAAAAATCTTTCGCCTAATGCTTGTAGTAATACTTGTCCTAATGCAAAACGTACGTCTCAGGAGCCAATGCATATGATATTTGTAATTATACGCACATGGATTACAAAATGTGTTTCGGTCATTTTACTGATTCAGAGAGGTAAAATGATAAGCAATCTCGGTAATAATCAAATGTATGTCGTAAAATTATTTAGTACTCATTCACAAATGTACAGGCTTTGAGCAATGCATGAATTGCTACACCTGTTTATGTGATAGATTACGAGATTTGCTAATGGTTACAGAGCAGTCTGGGAACGATATCAATCAATAGATTAGCTGCATGTTTAAACGTATTGATTTTTGTGCTAATGACCGAGTACCAATGTGTGTTGATCGAGTACCAATGTGTGTTGTTCAATTTCTACGCCAGATCATTTGTCTAATATCTGCGAATGGTGCATGCTTATTCGAATGCATACGCGTACGCAACAGATCGATCAATCATAGTTTTTTGGAATAACCTCTAATGCATATCCCAATTCTCTTTAGTCTCCTTTGCCCATCTCGTTTCACTACTAGCCACAATATCATAATGTCCTATCAGCCGATAACATAGATCTATTACTTGGCATACAAAAGCAGCATAATCGTCGTGAAAGGACGCATGCAGGCATGGTTTTATTACATAAGCATAATCAAGTTTTCTGCAAGATAATACGTTTTATCTTGCCGATGATTTAAGACATCAGGTGTTTGATCCATCTAAAAGGGTCTAGCTACGACCAGGTAGCTTAGAATATAATTCTAAATTAAAGTGGCTCGCGAAAAAAATACGGGAATTATTAGCATCACACAGAGTTTCTTACTAGCATATAGTATGAAATACTACCAGTTTGTCACACCATGAACCGTAAGGGATTGCTCACTTTACAACGATCTGGAAGCTATGTTTATCATGTGACACATTAACCATACTCTTTGGACTTCTGGACATAATGATAGATCATTTGTCGCCTGGCAATTCCGTATACATACATGCAAATGAGGCCTCTAGAATATGCATATATCACAAAGGGGTATGTATATAAACTGTGGAAGACCAAATATCGTTTTCCCCTCATTTGGGCTTCTGTACTGAATAATGCCATTAAGATGTATAGAACTGATAAATGTGTTCATTGCTTAGTGAATAAAAAACGTGAACGATACTCAAAATCGAGAATTGTTGCATCTGCAGCACCAGAGGATACAAAACGTATTAAATTCCAACATTGAACTCTTTGATGGACCAAGTCTAGGGTGTTGTTGATGCCAATGAATGCAAATAGCTAGCTTGTCATGGCATAAACATATACTTCGGAGAGGTTTATTGCTGTTTATGGAAAGAAATAGAATTCTGAGAAGAAATACTGAACACCAAAAACTGAACGCCTCAATTGCATCTAACCAATACGCCTGTTAAGACAATCGTACTAACAATGAAGCATACTTACGTGCAATTGCTCTAAGAAAAGCTGATGCATAAAAAATCTAATGACAACTGAGTATTAACACAATTACGTACTTTGCAAACCAATGATTAACACATGAACGGATGATGATTACAATTACTAATACATTTTTGCATTTTGGTTGCATTATGTGTTTTGTCTGATCTGCCAGTATATTTTGGTATGATTGTAGGGCAAGAATAGCTCATAAACGCCTTCGCCATATGCACCATCGACTGCGACGCGACATGTCATCTGCGGCCAAATAATAAATGTAGCTGAAGTACACACTTCGTTACAAAATAATTGCAAGTATTAAACACGATAAATTCATATCTATCACTTTCAGGACTGATTACTCAATGTCCATCCACGTAACGGTTAAATTGTGTTCAAAACCGATATGATTCAAGCAGTCGCAGACACATATTACATTCGTGCAGGATACTTACATACTAACTAATCGGAAATGGCCAGGAGGTGTCTAGGCCTCGCAAACGTATTAGTTATGTAGAGTTAATATATTGAGAGTAGAACCAGACCGAGGCTTAATCATACAATTTCAGACTGCTGGCACCTGCCTTCTTGCCAATGTCACAAATGAAACATGTGGCGTTGTCAACAACTAGTGGTTGGTGTATTGTCACCCTAGTGGAATAGTATGAGGTTAGGAACAAGATCTACGGACTTCTGTTCGTTGTTGTAAAATACTCGCGGCTTTATAAAGTTCTATTTGAGCTAAAATTGTGGTTCGTCTGACAGGCGCACTGTTTCGTGGTGCTTCTGGTATCAAGTAAGTTATAGTCTCGGAAGTGTACCTTAGGCGTGTAAACATCGGTAATGTGTGCCTGGAGCGTAACTCATTTGAGCGCATGTCTTATGTGTGTGATAATGTTGTATTTGTAAGTGTTGTTTAAAGTGATGAGCTGTGATTGGCGGTGAGGAGCTAAGTTTTATTTGGGCGAAAGCTACAATTACCAAGAGCTCTTAAAAGATAACATACAGGCAGTTATCTCTTTTTCTGTGAATTGATGAGTACAGAATATTTACTACAAATGACTCGTTTAAAAGCGGTCCGGCGCGTTACAACTTCTTCAAAGGCCTCTACTTGTGACAGAAGGATTTCATGAATTGTTATTACAATTTATTTGGTACGCATAAAAACGGAAGAATATTATAAAGTACATTAACAGTGCGTGCCTCCACTCTCAATGTTGTGTATGCTTGAAAGGCATTATGTTTTGCAGCGATGATATCCCTATCAAGCGCCGTAAACACGACTTAATCGGCCAACGCTATAAGTTTGTCATTTAATTCACCACAATCATGGGTATCCAAATGTAGTCATTCAATTCAGTTTGAGACAAATGTGGTAGGTTCAAGAGAGGTTATTTAAGGGAGCTTTTGCGGAACACATATCTCTAACAAACGGCCTGTATTGGGTCAACCAACTTAGATGGAGTAGGAAATTGCCGCCCTCTGGTAATCCACTTACACATCACTCAGTTACCTCAAAATGCATAGAGACAGATTACCGCAAGGTACAATGGCAAATATTCCACATCCGTTAAACGGGAAATTTTATTTCAATCCATTCGACATACAAATGAAAGAAATCCTCTACTGTGTTTAATCCGCCTATGTAAACAAATTCATACATTAAATAACCATTATCAAAAAACGGTAAAATAACTAAGAAGACGTTACCAATAAATCCTCTTTCTGAAACCATTATCACCTTGTGCAAATGGTTGACGGATCTTGTGATTCCCTCTTTCAGTCAGGATCTTAACACAAGATACGCCGACTGTTGCCATGTCTGACACAGTGTTTTCAGATATATATGGACCCCAATTCTAAGGCCTTGTGCGTTGGTACGATGTCTACCCAAATAAGAAATATATTACTTGATTAAGCTGATAACAAATGTCTTAATAGTCATCAACTCTAAGTACTCATTAAATGTCTGATCTATCCCTGCGTCAACATTAACACACATTATGCCATTAGAACATATTTAGATGTGCGAAGAAGTGCGCGAGTTATGCAACATCCAGTCATGATTTCATAATATTTGTGCCTTTCATGTCGTGATTTAAATTATTTCTAATATCGCTGGCGCACTATTGTAACGCAGTATTATTATGTCAGAATTCTAAATAATCCATCCATATATTCAATCTGGTGATGTATGTCGACGACAACGCAGGCAACCATATACGTCTTAGGAAAATGACAAAGAAATACACTCCAACTGTTTACGGGCCGCCCATATTCCTAGGAATACACATGAGCACTTTTGTAGTCCACGTTGTCAGTAATCCGCCTAGTTAATCAATGACACAAGCAGGTTTAATAATTCATTGTCCAGTACTTGTTTGGTCGGATTCTAAATAATTCATGACTGGCGTCGTCAGCGGTTATGAAGAAAGTTGCATTTTACCTAGCAGCAATGGTTCTAATGCATTGTTGTTTTGAACTCACTAACGTCACAGTCCTTAGTCATTCACCAGCTGTCGCTGATCCAGTATTGATCGGTCTAATCTAATTGAACCTTGCTGAGTGTTCTCCGTTCACTGTTTACTTTGCTCTATAATTGATACTCTCGACGGTCTAAACGTTCAACCAGCAAGAATACACTTCTGAAATACTGGTTAAAACGTAGCCATTGTTATCTGTACATTTATATGAATTTAATATATACATTCAAACGCAAATATAACCCTGTACGTAGAGATGAACGCAGGCTGATCATTTACTATCGTTGCATTTATCGTGTCAATTAAACAAAACAAAGGGAATTCAAAAGATGATTCGGTCGATGACATCCAGCTTTTGCAAAAGCCAAAAAAGAACATCACTATAGTAAACTTTCTAAATCACGGGCCATTTAATGCCATTTAATTTCAATCAAAAATAACGATGTTGAGCAGCATTCTATGGTAAACTGTGCGTATTTGAACACCGCAAGCGGGCGAGGGACCGCATTGCTCCGTGGCGCCGCGTAGCGTATTACAACTTGAGGTCTCTCGTTGGCTAGACCGGCCTAACATTGACCAGGTTATAATTCAATTCAGAAATGGTCCTTAGGCAGCCACATTTCTCACGCAAAATTAGGATGACGATGGGTTTTAGTGTGCGACTGAATGGAATGTACAGTAAAATCACCACAGTTGGCAATTCCCATATGACGACTGTGAGGCTAGCAATGTTCATCATGACTGACTGTATGTGAGCAATTCAGCCTACTATATTATCATGTGGTGTATTGTCTAACACAGGTTACCATTTGGTCGCATTATTGTCGGCGCATCATCAAAGGCGTTAGAGTTGAACTTGAGCACAAGTACATTGTCACTGCGACAGATCCGAGTAACGATCAATAACTTGACACAAAACAACTTCCTTGTTATATCCAATGCTCTTTTAGATCTATCACTGAATTTTAGTTTCAACAAGAGGTTTGTTTACCAACATGTGAATCAATACTTTCTACCATACCGCACGCACAAACAGCTGTTGTTGACATTCCCCTGAGATCACGTGGAAGGCACTACCTACAGCGTATACCTAACTCAAAACAAGGTGAGATTCGAATATTGCGGTAAATAAGAACTTGATGTCGCTTAAAACCTGATTATATAATGGTCTTGCGGATGATGTTACCCCTAGTTTGCGGCTTACTCCAAACAAGGGCTGATTCGATCGTTGTGATGCAGAATGTATGATGTCCCCTGAAGATGGATGAGCATTTAAGCTCTGCGGAATCGTTGAGAAATGGAAATATTCGAAAGGGACGATGCATTAGACGGGTACAATACAAACTTTACAAACGTTGTGAAGTAGTTATGATTCATCTGAGGATAAACGGACATGAACGTGCTGCATATACGATTCGTCTAAGTTGTTATTATCACAGCCGACGTGTATATTACGGCTGAGTTTGAATGTGGTGTTCGCGAACTGCAGTAGTTATATAATATACATATGTAATGGCATAGTATTGTGTCTTACTCTGTACTTATGGATGCATTCCGGTCGTTACGGAGGAATAAAATACAGAATATTAACCGCAATACGCGAGTAAAGCAACTCCACTGGGTGGCAATGGACACATAAGTTATTGCGAGCAGGTGTAGAATTAATGTGTCTGTAATTTTTGAATGTAAAGCGCTATAAGCAAGTAGGTAAACCCTTTCTTGCATTTATTTTGATAAGCATTGCAAATATATATGGCGATTGTGTGGCAAGTTGTTAAACATGAATGCATGTGCTGACTGCAGGTCGTACATTACACTTACTCCACATTCACCGTACTATAAGTAGATGTGGTTGTGTACAAATTTGACATATTATTGACGTGTTATATAATAACGGAACTACCCAACCTGTTCGAAAAAGCAGCTACGAGAGTTGGCAAATTAAGTAACAGTAAACCGATCCAATAGATTTAATATTTTCTTCTGAATTTCTCCCCGGCACTGTAGTGAAAAATTGCATCGTTCCATGAAATGCAAATATGATGACGCATCTCTAGGTGATGTTCTAGGGTCACAAATGTTATCCACTAACTGGTGCCCTGGTTTTATTATTCTATCAGCACACATCCGTTATCAATTATCAGCAAACTGATAGATAACTGGCAAATATGATTGACAATAGCATCATGACACCATTGTGCATATCGTCCACAGTATACTGGTGGTTAAGAGCGACCACAATACATACACGCGCATATGGGCGAAACTATAAACATAGACACTTAAAACAGTTGTCTGTTGTTGTTAATCATAGAAAAATAAATGTACAAGACGCATTTATATGAATGAATATTATGTGCCATTAACGGCAGATGCGGTTTAACAAAATGAAACAACAACATACAATGACAATGGTCATGAAAATGTAACTTTATCTCCAGCTATAAACAAGTTTGCTTTTTTTGTCAGCAGGGGATATAATGTAGACCATTCATAATGCCCACACAACGGATCGCAACTCACTGACGAAATGCAAATACCGATTCAATATTTAATTACTTATAAGGCCAGCATTCATCAACAGCTGCAATTTACTTTTACATTCTGCAAATCAACGTGCGGTTTTTGTTCCATATTCTATTTTATATTCCATAATAAAGAACATTTATTCTAAACACAGTCACATTACCGCTTAGATGGCAGGATATTGCGAGGTTGGGTTCCATTGGTTTATGGAGTGAAATCTTGGAGCATAGCTTGAAATGTTTTCAAGAGTATCCGTTCGAATGCTAGCTTTGATACTGACTTTATAAACGTTATTATTTTTCAGTAACAATATACATTGAATCGTTGAACAACTTGTTGACTGAATCGCTATATCTACTGAGACATATTAACAATGATTATAGCGCAACCCAATTGAATATATGGCAGCAATTCTTTTCACATTGTATTCCTCTTTTCGTGATCGCGTGCGAATGCACTCAGCTTTAAGGGCTCTAAACCTACATAACATGTGATGACGCATTCCAGCGTATGAGCGAAGCAAAGCTCTATGATACCCTTTCTAGGATTGCTACAACATCTTGTGACGTCCGACCATATCTTTGTTATCTTTGCGATGGAGTGATAGCTATCAGACGGAAATGAAAAGATAATCATCTTGAAGCGGAAGAGCTACCATGTACCAACACCACAGTGTGACTTAAAATAAGTCATCGAATTATCAACTTGTGCGTGATTCTGCTCCCTTGCTTGCTTGGCAAATGTCGTGCTTAAGGTTCATTATTAAAATTAGCTTCAGTGAGCGATTAATAAACCAAAACCCAATCCACATGAGGCTATCAAGATGAATATATCAATGTTCACCGAGCGTAAAAAAAAATTAAAATATTTATTTATTTTTAAATTTTACAGATGAAAACGTTATTTTTCTCCTTATTCATCAATCTACAACATTGAATTTGAACGCGAAATGCTTCCAATGGTTCATATTGATCGCATCTACAGCAAATATTATGTTGCTAATCTACGATGATTAAAATCATTTAAAAATATCAGGATCCCGCAATTATTCGAAGATATATATAGGCAACCAAAGCTCAGATTTATACGTATAAATTAGAGTCTTGACCTTTCGAGGACCAAAAGTATATACCAGTAATAAAAAGTGACAAAAAGATTTGTATTCGCTTTGAACTATTTCATTTTACCAGTTAAAATATGCCGAATAAATAATTGATAATTGTTGATAGCAAAAATGTACTATAAAAATTTGTCCACGAATGGTTGGAGTCAATGGAGGGTTGTAATCGTCACTATATATATATATATATATATATAGATATATATATATATAGATATAGATAGAGATAGAGAGATAGAGAGATAGATAGAGATAGATCTAGATAGATATATATAGATATAGATATAGAGATAGAGATATATAGATAGATATAGATAGATATATATCTATATATATATATGTATATATATATATATGTATATATATATATCTATATATATATATATATATATATATATATATATATATATTTTTTCTCTGATGACCCCTCCAATACAATATATATATATATGTATATATATATATGTATATAAATATATATATATATATTTGTATATATATATAAATATTGATATGACTATACGCTATTCGAATTTTATTTCCTATTTTCATGATGACAATACTCACCCTTACACATAAGAGGGGTTATATTTTGAGATGGGGACCTCGATGATATGCAAACATGTGCGTGCCTCTACTCACAGTGCTGTGTGTGTATGGCTCATGCTTGACAGGAATCATGCTTTGCCGGGCTGATATCCGTATCAAAAGCCGTAAACACGATTTAATCGTCACCTCTTTTCGTTTGTCGTGTGAACACACTCCTATTATAGCTGCTCCAATGGTGTCATTGTAATCATTTTGAGCAATATCGGCAGCTACAAAAGCAACGTGCCTGGTGGTTGACGCAAAAGTAAGGGTATATTGATGGTGGGATGTTTTCGGGTGTTTTATTATGCTGTTATCTCAAGGCACCTGCATGTATCTTGGACTAGCATAAGGTAAATTACTGGAGCTTTAGCCCTTGCACATATCTCACTGACCTCAAAATAAATACATACAATCGCAAATAGTCCACTTCAGTTAAATGTGACATAGAGCAAGTAAATTGGGTTTCAATCCTTTCGAAATGCAACTGAAAGAATTACCCAATTTGTTTAAGCTGTCTGTGTTATCGCATTATTACATCAAAGAAGGCAGATTAATCGGTCACAGAAACATTAAGGCGTTACTAATAAATCCTCTTTCCGAACCTAATGTCATCTGGTGCCAGTGATTGACGGATCTTGGATTTCCCTTTTTCACTCACGATCTAATCACATGTTACTCCGGCTGTTGCCGCGTCTTACACAATGTTTTTGGATGCTATTTAATCGACAAAACGTCTTTGACGAAAAGGAAGAATATTACTTGGTTAAGTTAATAACTTTTCAAAGGCCATCATTTTCAATGACTGATGAGCTCATGCTTCGATGGTTCTCCCGGGTTAACATGCAATATGGGTGAGCGCAGATGTGCGTGAGTTACGCAATATGCGGTCATGATGATATGTTTGTGGCATTAATGTCGTGATTAAAATTAGCTCCAAAATCGTTGTTGCACTCTCGTAATGGCTATTGAACAAATTCATCCATATTTCCGTTCTGGTGTGGTAGGTCGACGACCAAGAAGGCAACAATATCAACGAATATTAAACAAATAAGCTGTTTCAAAACGTTTATATCATCGCACATCGTCCTAAGAGCACTTTTACGTCCACTTGTCAATAATCTGACTCTGTAACGCATGACATAGGCAGGTGTAAAGATTCATTGGCTTATCCAGTTCTCTTATGTTAGGATTATAAATAATTCATCGCTGGCGACGTCGCCTACGTCTGCGGCTATGAAGATAGCCGTATTTTACCTGGCAGCAAGTGACCTAATGCACTGCCGTTCTGTATAACCCCACGTCATATTACTATCATTACATTTATCATGTCATTTAACAGAGAAAGGTGAATTCAATATATGCCTTGGTCAGGGGATTTGGGTTTAACTTAAAATATGCATCTAACACGAAAGGCTAAGGTAAACGCACTTAGCAAGCGCTCCATATGGCATATCATTGCATTCAAGTAACGGTTAGTTAACACAAAACAAATGTATTCTGTCCACCTGCGAGCACAAATATTAGTTGCTGATATTTACAATGCTAATATGTTCGATAGACAGGCCTTTCCGTCTGTTTATAGTAGTCCAAGCAAGGTCAGTCATATCAATCAGTATAGGGAAGGGCTTTTGTTTAAACTCTGATACCTCCAAGGAATAAACAGTCATGTGTTCAGGACCAACAGTGCATTGAACAAATAGCTGCCAGGTATAATGCACTCGTCACCGCTGTACAAAAAACAGTGGTAAGGATTATTGGCAGGCCGAGCACTATAACTGCGTGAGGGTCTCGTGTTTCAGGAAATGAAACCTCTCTGTTGTATAATTATGTTGATGACACGCAGAGCTTCAGCAGATGACGAGTACTACCCCTTTCCTGCTGTTGACGACGCGGAGGGAAATAACAGCGTTATGTAGGTTAATGTACAACGCAAAAGTTGAATGCAAATAAAATGATATGGCGAATACTCCATTCGTTTGAAGACATGTTCAGTCCGTCTAATGCAGTTCCCTTGTAGAAGGTGCCCATATAGGTCAGCATCAGGAGAGCATTGAAGTGATTAGGCAAATAACGAAACAGGAGCGGGTTACCACATGGGCTTACGCCATTTGGACATTTAATGGGGTGCGACATAAGTCGGGGTTATCATAACGATTCAATTTATCCATGCACATAACATCAATCACGTGTTATAGCAGGTGGAGGATGTTTTCTTTTGAAGCGATGTTGTGACTCAATAGGAAGTACCATACTAACAGACTAGTAAAATTCCCTAGATTCTATATACGCAAATGTCAAACATGACCGCATCCGAACATTAATTGCTAAACAAATCGTTGAGAAATATCGACACAAACAAATATCTTATTAATCTTTCAGACATTGTTCTTTGTTTAATATATATCAACAGAAATTGCACCCTGAAGTTAGAAATAGGGTGTTATTCAATTCAGGTTATCGCGCATGCTACCACAAAGCAAATCCGCGTCGTTACTTGCTCTATGTAGATGTGACTTTGCGCACCCATTTGCCGTTGATGAGCATGCCAATAAAAACAACAATTAGCTGCTAGTGTGAAATATACTTATAATACAATCAGTCTTTATTTCAATAGTATTCTTCAAAGACCCTCCCATCGGACGAATGCGAACGCTTTAGAAAGGTGTTAAATGTTTTGGCATAGACTAAACAACATGTTCATGGTAGGATCAATAATTGCAAGAACTCTCCTCGCACATATGCCATTACATGGTTGTGTAATCATCACACGTCTGTGTCAAGGCATTTGTAGAAATAGCTGAAAACTGAGAGATAATTGGGAAGCAACAGAAACTGTCATTGCAGGAAATAGTGAATATTTTAGTCATTTTGACCATTCACTCATATTGACTTAACGCAATGCGACGACCGGCGGTTAGTCTTGACTATCAGCTTCAATTAGCTGATCATTAAGCCGGACCATTGTAGGGGCAATGATTCGCAACAAAGATGAAGACTCAATTCTGTGAATTAATTTCGTGTGCCGCTCGTAGCGGATGGAATATCAACAACATGCAACGATAGCCATTGAATGAATGTACGACTTCAGTAACAGCTATTACCGAGGCAATATGGTTTGGGGTATTAACCACGCGCTAACAGACTTATGTGAATTTGAGATATTTGATCTCTACAGGATACATACCCATGTGATCAATAACAACAACTTATTAGATAAATACGGCGTGTTATAAAACGCACCTTAGGGACGCTGACATCGGTGATTACGAGGAATGGTTCATTGCACACCATGCAGAATGGAACAGGATTTCAACAACTAACAGTTTGATCCCGTCCAATACATGAATGTGGCACATCCTCGTTGTTTTGGTGCTGCAGCCGAACACTTGGGTTGATCTGGGACGTAACACCGCTAATACATTCTTAGTTGACAGGTGATGTTTATTATACAGACAATGGGGTTGTATTTTACGAAGATTTTCTGAAGCATGCGACATCAGTGTTGATGTTTGTGTGTATGCAAATTACATTATATTGCTAGTGGCATTCGGTTGTGCAACAATAATCCGTTTACGCAGGCAAACCTATTGTTACTTACGCAATGCCATTTCATGTGTATCTTTGCGGACGCCTTTGTTTAACAATCTCTAATGACGCGTCTAATGTTAGACCTTTTGTTGGGTGCTGCAAGAGGTTATAGCGGCACTACGGATTTTCATAGACTGAGCCTGAGAATTACGGTTACTCCCAATTGCATGGCAAGTACCCTAGTCTCTTTAAAAAAACAAATTCCTATTGGAACATCATGGCGTGTGCGTTAATGAGATAAATCCTATCTACAAAATCAAACAATTGGCAGGACAGGTTTAACGGGGACTGGGTAATAATTTAATCCATGAGTCCATAGCCAGGCGCAGCTGTCGCATAAAACAAGGTCGGTCGGTTTTTCAGTTTTTGACTGAATAGAATGTACAGAGCAATCAACAGAGTCGGCAAATCCTATATGACAATTACGAGGCTTGCATGTGAACATGACTGCATGTGAGCAATACAGCCTACAATGTTGCGATGATGTCTGACACAAAGAACCAATATATGTCTCTATCCAGTCTCATTACTGCTAGTGCTTCATAAGGAAATGACCGCAATTTGCCGGCGATCCTACCGTTATGAACCACCGTGATTTACATATGCATTTCAAAGGTTTAATTGACAACATTGTTCATTTTACTAAGTACATCATAAAGCAGCAAATACGAGCTGATTGGTTGTTGTACTTTTACACTAACTCTACACTCACCGTTCTATAAGTGATGTGTTTGTGGATGCATTAAATTTGCAATGGTCATATTCAATAGCGGCGGAACTACTTAACCTGCTGTACCTGCAGCAGCTTGCATCCACGGGACTGAAACACATTAGGCATTGTTAACGCGCTTTGTGAGTGACACTAAGAGTAACGGGATAGCACTGAACAAAATCTTACATATCATTTTTTCCTACGACTGCTAACTGTCACTATTGCACTTTGTATATCATGTTAATTAATAATTAATGCAGGGATTCGATTTATTTGGATACCTCAACAAGTGATCAATGGCTGAGTTGGTTGCCGAGCTTGCTAGGTGTAGTTTTTAGCTATATCAAACAACACTCAAGCATAATAGCATCTGCAATGTCCCTGAACACCATTTTAACCCAAATAACGTGCAACACTGCGCATAGAGAATATGTTAATAGTCATCAGGTTCAAATAGTACACTCTATTTGCGTTATCCGGAGAGATCATTGTTGCACTATTGAATTCGTAGCGCTCTTTAAAAGCTGTTCGTTTTGTGTCCATAGTAAATGATATTACATGATACGCATGATAAGACGCGGATCTCTATTCAAATGAATGTACTGGCACCTTATTCACAAATTATTTTGATACTGGCACCTTATTCACAAATTATTTTGATACTATAAATTTACCACGAGACATGAATCCAAATTGTGTTATCTTCAGAATCTTTGGTATTGTCTGGGTCGACAAAACCTTTTCATGCTTCTCTTGTACTGTTTCGAATAACTCATAGCAAGCATATTGCATTGTTGAACCATGCATTTAGAACCGGTTAGCGACAATCTACGTTTAAAGGAGATCCGATATATATCAATAATGAGACGTGGAATGATTTAGATGGTGGCATAAATGAAGAAGTTAAGCGGAAGTGCTCCTTGACACGAAATTTTACTTGTTTTTTTCGTGAGACAAACTAACCACCAGATCGGTTATTGTGATTCATTTATGCCTTCAATGCGCTCCTTTAGAAATTTATCTCCATTCCGAATGCGTAACGCCCATCTAAGAGACGCCGACTCATACGAGGATCACCAGCTTTCAATTATACCACACTGTCCTTGATGACCTTTCAGACGAAGTCAATCATCATCTCTCATTTCCAGCAAGCCCGCAATGAACAATTTGCTCTTTTTGTGCACTATAAATTAAGCTGATGGTATTGAGAAAAGGCACGCTCTCCGGCTATCAACACGTACAGTAAAGCTCGCCTTCTGTTGAAGACTCACCTCGTCCTCCGCAAAATCGTCCCGGTGTATTGCGGATGACCTTTCAATTTGAAACATGATAAAAATTGACAGCTGTTAGCGGCGTTATGGCATGCAAATATCAGCGTATCCGAAATAAATGTAGCATTAAGAGTAAAGATATTCTCTCCGGCGGTCAGATTATGAGATGGTTCATTAGGCCTTTCGAAGGTCAGACGCGGTAAATCAATCAGAAGTACTAATTAAACAGGTCGGCTAGATTTTGTTTGCTTACTCGTTGTCAAAAGATATCTGCAATTATGGTCTAATCAAATTACACCAGTTACGATAGAGTACTATGGAATATTGATGTTCAGTGTCGAACTCAACTATCCCCACTGCGTTCGGTTTATTATTAATATAGAATAGTTGCATGAAATAAAAACAGGGAATTATGCCGGTGAGCACAATTACAAGGGGAAGTGTATTAACCAGTAAATCACTGTGTGGTATTTGATTAAGACACAATGTAACGAGAAAACGATCCTTCAAGTGCGGCGACTGTGCAAAACATAACGTAAAAAACATTAAGAACGATTAGCGATGCTTCTTATATACCGTGGATCATTCCCTTAATATCACGCTTTCTACTACACTAACATTTGTATCCACGTTTATGGCTGTCTGTCCATGGAACGAAGGAGCCACCTACTGTATATCATCGGAGACTTATGGTGGATCGTTCAGTTGACATGGTGCTAGCAATATATATAGAATGACAGAATGCAGTAAATTGAAATATTTACCTGAAACGCATCAATCATCATTCGTGACATAGTATTGGGGTTATAACTACCGATTAACTGCTTTACATACCTTAAAGTATGAATGTATCCTGCCTGTAACATCACATGTTTTATATTACGGTTATAAATTGTGCATTCCAGCACCAGGCGCATATGTATTACGTAAGTGTAATATTGTGGATG
>CM067357.1:18935778-18950778 GCA_034190875.2 Urechis unicinctus
AGGTTAGCTCTAAAAACCGGGGTAATCAGAAATATTCTTCATCTTGTGAAATTGTTGCAAAAACAGAATAATACAATAAACAATCCCATTAAATCTATTTCGATTTGCATAACTCACCTTGTATCTAAAAGTATTCAAATGTCAACATTTGCGTTTCTTTAAAGAGAGCGTATATAAAAAGGTTAAACTATTGTTCCAGCGGGCGCTTGAGAGTTCGAAGCGATTGTGTAATTATTCAAAGTTGCTCTGTATATTTCACTTGCAAAATTTCCTGGTTGTTGTATCGAGTATGTCGCTCCAAGTGGTTTTTACCTGTACTCGTTCAATTCAAGAGTACTATACTGGAATGCATTACGCTTTGCTGCCTTTGGTGTTGCATCTACCAATGTATTCGCGATTTTGAATAACACACATGTGTATTTCCTAATTGATTCGCTTAGCAATAGACACATCGATCATCGCCATATATCTTAGTGGCATTATTTATGTAGCATTCAAGTTGCGGAAGCCCATGTGAAGGGAAACTCGAAATGAGTTATCCCACAGTTAATGCAACCCTTTTGTGATGGATGCATATTTTCAAAGCCTAATATGCATATCAGAATAGTTGAGATTGAATAATATCTGGTCTGGCAAAAAACCTCTCTCATTGTGTCTACTATGAAATACGAGTATAGTTGATGTGAATGAGACCTAATGTTTCCTGTTAAACATGCCTTATTGCTAATAATTCCCGTGTTGTTTGCGTTTGCCGTTTTAGTTAAGGATCATATTGTTGCTACCTGGGCTGTTGTCATGGTTAGATATCATTCAATTGATCACACACCTTAGGTCTTTCAACATTTGCATCATAAAATGTGTTTGCTGGCAAAAAACAGACATAATTGGATCGTCCTGATGTAATGAAATATCCCTCCTCTAAAATGAAGATTTCCTAATGGTGATTGCATTTTAGGAACTAGTCACGCTCATATTTAGTGTAGTATTTGACCCCACATGCATGCCTCCATTCATGATGGTTATGCTGCTTTTGTCTGCCACGTAATCGGTATAAGTCATCGGCTGATAAGACAATATAGTCTTGTATATGTGACAGACAGTGATGCGAGATGAACAAAGTAGACTACTGGAGATATCTGCTATGCGTTAAGTGGCTATTAAAAAACGAGAACGTTCTACCGATGGTCCAATAGTAATTCTTTTTGACGCTGTGGCACAATGTTTAATGAATTGCGACTGGAAAATAATTGAGTGCATATGATTAGTATCAATTGTAGCATTTAAATAGTTGAACCATGGTCGACCGAAAATTAAACGCTGTGGCATTCAATTAAAAAAGCCATTTAATACGATAGGAGCATTAAGTGGACGTGTTATAATGACCTAATGACTCGTAGAGTGACTACATATACTATGAACAGCAACAATAAAGAGTACATGACAAATGATGATCATTGATTGATAATTTCCCTCGAGCGACTCAAATATAAGCTTTTAATTGATGCCCTTGTGTCAAGCTGCATTAAAAAAGGACAGGTAAAAATTCAAACAAATGTAGGAAGATTGGACTATTGATGATGTTAGGTGGTTTGCTCGTTCTGACAACCAATTTATATTGGCATTTCTCTCTACTACAAATAACTGACATATCGACCGCAGCATGCTGCTGTGAACGACAAATACCGACTAATACACAAATATATGATGTAATACAAGCATTGTGTACCTCGTGTTTGTCTTATTCATGTCTACCGTACTGTAGTACACCAAACATATCTTCGAAAGCCAAGTAAGTAGAGCATTGATATTGGCAATAGAAACACATAGCAAGCCTGCTATGGCATTGATATGGGCCTCGGCAACTTGTTTATGAAACGTTACGGAACGAATCGAAGATTCTAAATGACTTGTTTGGACCATACAACTATCGCCTCACGATGGAGTATTCTGCATTCTGAATATCTATGACTAAATGTTCGAAATAATTGCCCATTCATGTTATATATAAGTAACAGCTGAACGTAAAATCATCCATGTACTTTGTATCAACTATATTTAGCGCAGAGAAGATTGTTGTTTGTATTTACCAATTAACCGTTATAACGTATTTGTCATTATATATCATTTTTCCACATTTCCATATTGATCGTTTTCTATCGCAGCTGCCGTTATGATATGCTTGGCAAATGGTCAACTGTACTGTTGGCCCTTTCTAGTAAATACATCAATCATTAGGTGAAAATATTGAAGCCAACTAACTGTCTGTTCCGTTTGATTACTTTGCCAAGATTGGGCCCGGGATAACTCATATAAGCGAGGCAGCATGTTGTATGGCTGCATCTTCATCCCATGTGAGTCATGTTACATGCCATTCATTAATGGTTCATTACACAAGTTTGTCAGATCTCATATCTACATCATCACGTATACCTCAAAATGGTGAAGGTGCTTTTCCCAAGCTACTCCATGTACATCATTTATGAATAGACATTGCGCGTGTCTTCGCAGAATATTCTCGGCTCAACATACAAGGTTCCATCATATTAGATAGGTCTCTTATATGCCTGTGTGGGGTATCCGCTTCAACCATGGCTAGCAAGTGCTAATTGTTCAAGTAAGGTCATCTTTGTACGCGGATACATTTGTAGGGGTGAATAGAGGAAATGCATCTGATTTACGAACACAATTGTTAGGCCTTGATACAATTCGTGTGTAGGACTTGAAGCAACAGTTCCCTAGGCTACAATTTCAAAATCCTTAAAACAAATAATGAGTGTTAAAATGAAAGGTATATCTGCGACAATCATTGTTATTCGAGCATCTGCTCCCTGAACTAAGAATAAGAATTTAGTAACAAAAACAATGTTCCCCTGTATTGCGTTGCGTCTCTTATGCAAGTATTAACCACCGATGGCCCAAATTTGTCAATTTTACTCTCGATAGGTAAGTAACTTGTTAGGTTTTTGATTTATACACGCAAATGCCAAATGTCATTGCACTTTTATCACAAACATCATTATGACCAGCAGCCAATCGAATACACCGTCTCTCATATCTTGTTTCCCGAATACCTTTTTTAATATTCATGGGCCTGATGACCATGCAGATAAGATAATGACAACAACGGGTGAATTCGCTGAATGTTCTCAGTAATTGGGAGCTGCTACATTGTATTAATGACCACGATGACTGCTATCTTATTTAACAAGATGTCGATGTTGATGTGCGCTATCCCATGCACGTCATGCAGTGTGTACACTTGTAAATTAATATATCGACAGTCGCATTCAGTATATGGAATACGAAATGAAATATTACTCTTTATGGATAAACACAATTCACGATTACGTATAGGATAAGCCGCTCGTTGATAGATGTGGAAGCAGACAGAAAAGGCGTTTTAGTCATTATGCGTCATTTTCCTATGTCCATGTTGACGATCGGTTGCTGCTTTTGTTGCGCAATCTTCTTGTACAAAAAATGTCATGCATCAATATTGCTCATGGCGGATATCGCCGATTGGTGAACACGTGGGATACGTCCAAACACCTCGATATGACTACAAGTTTGCAATCCAGGTTAACCAAAAGATAAGTCTGGGGTAATAATATAATTGTATATTATGCTCGGCTAGGATAGCACGCTGATTAACACGACAATGTACTGGTTTCAAAAAAAAGGATGAACATCGACATGTATGCAATATTATAACCTTCTCTATTTGGCAGATGCAGATCCATCTCATTTATTTTATTGCTTAATTCTGAATTTTGCATTGTTTTCCTACCTAAGAAGGGCGACATTGGTAAAAGAAGAATCTTGTTTGCGATGATATGCTAGGCTACTACCAAATTTTTACATGAATGTGAAAGGTCGTGTCATCATTTTACTTGACCGGAACTACAGCTGTATTGATAATGGAGGGATATCGGAACATAATAAAAAACTGCTTGTTCTTTCCATTCGCTATGATGACTGCCAAGAAACTATTTCTGCCCTACAAAACAAATCTTACACCTCTTATTTGGAAATGCGCTATCCTCTCAGAAACGTATCAAAATATGAAAATGCACTGCATTTGATCCTAGTTTGCATTATCAATATGCACAGCCGCCGATTTATGCAGACACTATCACTCAAGTAACCTAAAGTTTCGCCCAAGATGACTGAGCGCAAAGGGTTTATCAAATAATAATCGTTTAATCATTGCATAATAAATAAACCTTAAAGCAAACAATCTTGACCTGACATGTATGTTTGGCTTCAAAACATGACCAAAAGAGTTGTGACATCTCCCAAATTTCTACTTTCAAATTCTGAGGGCAAACACTGTCCGGGCAATAATGCGTCTTCACTCTTCATTATTAATCAATCACAGGTTAACACAAGGACCATAAACTAATACATAGACCACAACTTAACCGTCGTATTTTTAAAGGCATTTTCTCTTCAACGTCGATTCAGACTTGAATGCCTTTAATATACAGGCAACATTTTGTTCAGCTAAGACATATGGTATGTATAATTTTTTCAATCGGGCTAACGAGATGGTACATAGTGAGACGAGAAGACGGCCTTGACAGCGGTGTCTTTAAGTGCATTCGACAGTAATCAAGCATTCACTAGAATTCCATGTTCACTCAAACGCATATACTTTCTCTTTTTCTCACTTTCTTTTTTCTCTCTCTCATTTATCTCTCTTAATATATCTCGCTTCTCTCTATGTACCTCCCTCTCCCGCTTTTCTTCGCTCCCATTTGATCTCTCCCTCAAACACTTCATGGGCTAGGATGAATGCGGAATATTTTTTAATGAAAGATTAGTAACTAAAAATCAGGAGGCTGAGTTGGACGAGAGCTTTACTAGTCATATCGCTAAATTTTCTGAAAGTTGCCATTTCCCAGAAACAACTGCGCTAGTGTCGCCAGCAGTTGATTAAGCACGCCGAAGCATTTTGTTGCTGTTTGCTGTCTCCTAGAGGATCACAGACCAGGATTTGCTTAATCGTAATTTTGATGTTAGAGGTATCACAACATAGCATTCGTGCCGAAGGAATATATCCTGATATTGCATAGATCTTTTTCAAGAGATTTTAAGGAGAGTATGCCATTGAATATGGCAGATTCGATGTTCTCAATGTACGTTTCATGCCGCTATTGCTCCGTTATGTTCTACCCCAAACGAGTAAATGCACTAAATATATCCATAATGGCGCATTAGTATTGCCTTATAGATTGTAATTGATCGGATTGATCAAACATCGCTATTTACCAAGATAAAATCCCTAGTTCGTGAATAAGACTTGCACATTCATGCACAAGTCTGTACACGTGAGCTGCAACTTGTACGCGCCGTTGCATATAATACATTCTAAAAACCATGGCTGATGATTAAGGAGCTATAAGTTCATTCATGAACCACCAGGAACCAGTAAAACGACATTTGTCACGTCACCCTGACATAAATTCCGAATAATCTTGCTCGTTATCATACAATGGGGACCAACCAAATACATATATTTGTTCATATTTCATTGATCATCTTCATTTCAGTAATATACTTATGATACAGGTGAAAACGAATGTTTCATAGTATCATATCTATCGTTCCTGATTGTTTGATGTCTGGCATAATTAACGTAAGCGGCCATTTTATACCTACGGCTTTTCTACAAGGCCATTTGTGCGCATACAAAATGTCACGCGACGAGCAAACCACTTTATATTTGTGTCTTGTTCAAGCTACGCCTTCTGTGAAATACCACGGAGCTAAAGGCAATTTAGTCTGATGACCATTGTACCATGACGCTTTGGATTCAATAATTTTCATCGGTAGATTATATATCTATAAATGTGCTTACTATACCAATCACATAAGTTACCTTTGAAATCTTGGTTGCAGTGAGTAATAAACATATACAGAGTTGACCATCTTTAACCATGCCTTCAGAGCCAGTTATTAACGGTGAACGTTTGATATATAAGCAATAGAAAACAATTCCCAGACTAGCGACCCATCGCGAGAACGCGATTACAGAACCGTTTTTGCTGAAGAAGTTCAGTATTTGCGCTGCATGTCTTGAAGTTCCATTTGCATGCATCGTGTTTCACACTCAAATCCAATAGAGGCGTGGGACAAACTTGTTTCATGTTTTTGAATCATGCTATAATATGCTACTATAGTTATTAACCTCCATATAATATTAGGTAAGCACGTCAATGGGAAACTTTGCGACCAAAGTCTAAGCGATACTGATTCTATCTATTAGCTTTGTTAGAGGATAATATAACCCTTACCATCGCCCACTCCCATTTCCAGAAAGAGCTCTTGGAATAGTTTGCTCGTTTTGGGGATTGTAAATTAAGCTGATTGTATAGCGACAAGGCACGCTCACTGAATCAAGGAAAACTAGTCTTCCGTTGGAAACTCACATTGTGCCATTGTCTCGAATCACAATGAAATGGAATGGCTAATGCATTTTTAGTGACGTAGATATGCATTATTACCCAAAAATAGATGTTGCTTCCAGAAAAAACGATATTAATCGTTAGTAACATTTCTCTATAGCTACTTGTCCTTTTAAGGAGTCTGACTCTGTAAAAATATGATAGATATCATTGAATCTGTCCGTTAATCGCAAATGGTTAACGCCCTCTGGTTTCGCAATCATCCACACAGACTTTGGTAGATTCCTAAGAGGAACTATACGTGCCGATCGTAATAATAGAAGAGCCACCATGAGGCTTGGTGGGAACTGTTCATCAAAGCAAATAAGGCAATGTTGCGCAGGGTCATGTTGCTGGTATCGTTACATCAACGTAACGCCAATAGTCAGCCGTAATTGTTAGATTTCATCAATAACACAAAAGACCATTCTATGTAAAATTGCCGTTCTATGTAAAAGTGCAAGATATAGTCGCGTCCTTACTAATATATAAAACAAGAGATGCTGCTTGTAGCGCAAACTGTTATCCACGTTAAATACACTTCGCTGATTATAAATTCAACATGTGGACGATTTGGTGCAACTTATACCCTTATGGCATAACAGTGCGTCACCAACTTCACCCAAGTTGCTTTCCGGGGGCTTTACCATAACGCTTGGGCAATAAGGATTAAAATACAATCTTGAAAAATTGAATTTTGACTTTGTTTGAAATAAATCTTCTCAATAGCTTCATGTGGCTCTGCCTCTTCTAGCGAAGCACATGTAGGTCTTACCTCACGCAAAATTGAATATCAAAAAGCCTCAGCGGGTTGCTATGTTTAGCACTTTAATAACGCGCTTGTTGTCGACGAGTAGGGGGACGTCGAGAGTGGGTCGTATGTAAGGCACAGTATTCGAATGTGTGCTGCATAACTATTTTGAGCCAATCCAACCAAACGTCCACATTACTCATTGCATCACTGGCAACATGAAGTATTGCGTGTGTTGACAAATGCTAAGAAATGGAGCAAAAATAACCTATCCGTAGGCCTAATGGTGATCAAGCAACTAGGGGAATTAAAATTGATATTTTGCATTGCACAGAATATGTTTTCTTGTACCGAACAATACGTTATGAGACAAACATGGCTCGAATGATGGTCATGCGTAATCCGATGCACGAGTACGAGTACATATATATATATATATATATATATAGATATATATATATATATATATATATATATATATATATATATATATATATATATATATATATATATATATATATATATGTACATATATACATATATATATACACACACATATATATATATATATCAATATATTAATAGATATATGTATATATATGTATATACATACAAATATATATATAAATATATATATATATATATATTCATATTGATATATATATATGAAAATATATATATAAATATATATATATATAACATAAAAAAATATATATATATATATATATATATATATGTATATATAAATGCATATATACATGTATGCATATATATAGATATATGGATATATATGTATATATGGATATGCATATATAAATACATATATATATATTTATATATATATATAAATATTTATATATATTTATATATATATTTATAAATATGTATGTATATTCTTATACATATATGTATTTACGTATTTATATATATGCATATATATATATATATATATATATATATATATATATATATATATATATATATATATATATATATATATGTATATTAAATATATATATATATATATATAAAGCAGGTCAAAAATGTAAACGAATAAGGTTGCATTTCCGTGCTGATGGAAAGGAAAACGCCTCTGTTTATAACCCTCGATGTCAGCCTATCCACTATACACGCGTGAGTAAGCAAAACCAATGCTTGATCCAAGCAATATAAACTATCAATATACAACAATGATATTTTCTACAAGCAATTATCCATCGAGATTACCAAGCATGTGGCATACATGGTGACAAGCGGGTTAGCCGTTGTGGCGGTTACATGAAGCACAGTCTTGGCAACATATCAAAGACCGCAATGTTATCCTTTACATTTCGATCACACAGTGTATAAAAGTGAGTGTCATCATTCATATTCAGCCAAACAAACACCTATTGAACCTTGTCAATGCATTTATTCACCAGGCGTGAAAATACCCTGGTCTTGAAATTCAAAGATCAGCCGTATCAAGCGCTTTTCTGTGCTTTCCCCTAAAAGGAGCACCACGAGCGTGAATATTCATATATTACCGATCATGTTGCATTTGATCATTTTTCAAGTAGGACGTCCAGTTGACGCTACTGTGCTATTCATAGCGTCTGTGACTTTCTGGGCATGCTACACATTGTTTGATGTCAAGGGTGCTAAAATGCAAGACCCTAATTAAAACCATCTAATGCCGTCCCTATATCTATTGATCAATGTTTGACATGATTAACAAGCGAATCTATCTGCCTACATACCTGCTGGATTTAATCGAACCATGTCTGACGGGTCTGACGAAATTTGCTCAAAGCGCTGCAAGAAACTCTTTTGATGATATTTATTAGCGAAATCGTTCGGAAATATAAATTTGCAAACAGTAAGATTTAACGAAACACACATATCTATAAATATCTCAGAGAGATCCCATGTACCGCCAGAACACCAAATGGATTTAGATGCTAGCTGATACGACAAAAAAAGCTACTTGTCTGCATTTTCGTTACGTCAAATCTAACATGACATGCTCCCAAGCCCTTAATTATTAACGTCAAATGCAGGCGTGTTGATTGCAAATACTTTACAAAAATCTTGACACATTGTTACAATATAAGATATGATGATGATATGAAATTCAAAATGACATAGTCTAATTGCAGTGAATGGTAAATAATACCCTGTCAGAGCGTGGTATAAAAGTGCAAACTGTAATCATTTCTGCATTAGACTTGGCTCAATAATCATATTTGCCATTGAAACCACTTGTACATCTGCAAAGACGTATCGCTGTTATTTGGACTCTAGTGAAACGTCAGTCTGCATCGGTTTCGGCATGGATATTTTAAACTGACAAACATAAATAATCAAGCAATGACTAAAGACTGTGGTGAGAGATGTACTCATCAACCAGCACATTATGGCAATAATCATAATCATACAGAGACGTTTCAACATTTTTAGAATCCCCGACACCAACAATGAATATGCTTCAGTCATTTGTGTTAACGTTTGGCGTTTGTAACGCAGATAAATTCATGTTCGCTTTTTCTTTAATACTGATGTAGAAGCAGGCATGTATAGTTTCTGCACGATGTTATTTCCGCGTGTCCTTTCTTAGTAGGTAAACCTTTACGCTATGATAGTGTTTTTCAATTAATTGAAATGTGCACCAATGCAATTAAAAGGAATGTATTGTGCGATGGCTACGAGCGAGGATTACATTCAGAGTATCAGAGCGTAGCAAAATGTTCAATACGCTTCTCGTTATTTATCTCAGCGCTGCACACGACGAGCATTTGCAATATATCCACACCTAACTCCGCGCCTGTTTATTTGCAGCACCACGGCTAGACATGTCCCACGCTGTCACTAAGAAATCTTTCTTGATGAAAGACATGACTAATTATGTTGCACGCAATTACATTTATCTTAATTTAACCGCTATTCTTTGAGCAATGGCTTGAGTAACAATGATATATCCTGACCATAACTCCGGTTATTAAGCATATCTTCTCATTGCTAGCGGCCTAAGAGAACATGAACAACATGACAGTACTTATCTAAGATAGCTACATATTTCTGCATAGTTGGACCTGTTTCAGCTCATTGTAAGCCCAATTAAGGCCACGGGAGTATTAGCCATCATTTCATAGACTATGCTACAGCAAAATCCATTCATAATCAATCGGTTCAAAATATTTCAGCATCATTTGCAATGCATGATGCTCAATATTTACAAGGATGCGCAGGTGTTGTAACATAAGAAGCATTGAACAAATTGGTCTGTGAATTAAGCGAGACCTCTACCAACCGGCCGCCATCAATGCAAATATACTGCTTAGTAAGATATACGTGCTAATAGCATTTACATGTTCCATTTGTTAACGACACTGTTAAGTGTTTACTCCTAATGTTATTTCAATCTGTTTATGGCATAGCGCACTTTAGACACTCAGCATATCATATTGGTTATTAGGCTATCTTAAGATTGACGCGCAAGTTACGTAACATATCATCTGAATCCTTAAGGCCATACTCACTTCTGCGCATTGCACTTGCTGATATAGGTAGATACATCGTCAAGCTCTTGCGAACTTGGGATTTGTAACCCCAGACGCATGTGCATACACACATCCACACACACAATATATATATATATATAGAGATATATATATAGAGATATATATATATAGATATATATATATATATATATATATATAGATATATATATATAGATATAGATATAGAAATATATTTATATATATAAATATATTTATTATAAATAAAAAAATATATATATATATATATATATATATATATATATATATATATATATATATATATATATATATATATATATATATATATATATATATATATATATATATATATATATATATATCTCTTTTACTTGTGTAGTGAAAGGTTGGTAAAAGTCATTTCGCCAATATGATAATACAATCCACGGGTAACTCTCTATCATCTTGAAATTGTTTGTGTATAATATATATCACCGCTGCATCACACAAATTCAACGATAACCATTGTATTTATGAAATTGTAGAAATAATATACTCGGTGGTGCAGTTATAGCAACACAGCATTAAAGAGCATGGACGAGTAATTCAGGCTAAAACTACGATATTTACCTAGAGTTCATGCAAAACATTGTGCAGTACACAAGCCCCCTAGTCACTGTGCATACGTTAAATATACCCCATTAAGCAACTATTTGCTGTTAATGACGTCAATGTTCCTTCTAATCAACGGTTCTAATTGTTTTGCTCTTATGGTTAACGCCAGATGTTGTCAAATCAGGTTTATAAAGAAATAATAGATTGCGATTTACATAAAATTGAGCAGCTGCACCACTGATGACCAAGCCATTTGTGCCAACTAATGCGTTGTTCAGGAAATCAAAGATAAATACCCAATGCACGCGCTTACAACAACGGTGTTGCATTGCTAACGACGAAAAAACAACCGGTGCAACTAACAATGCACTGTTTTTGCAACACAATCGAACGTCACGCATCCATGCAATAACCCTAAAGTGTCCAGAAATAGCCACATGTGCAACAATAAATGCGTTATCAGTGATACAATGCAAAGTGTCGAGGCGTTATGTGAACAGTATATTCCTATTTAATGTGGATGTTGTTAAAAGTTTATCCAGCTATAATTGATTGCACTATACTTTGCTTAGTAATATTATTGGTTAGCCTTTATATGCAAGAGATATAACACAACCGTTATCCGACGAGTCTGACCAACTCATACGCGTTGCATAATGGGGTTAATAGTATTCTTTGCTCACAAAGAATCCTGCTGGCTAATATTTACTTCGCAATATGGTTCGGAAATATTGATTTACACAATTTTACAGTTATGAGAGGCGACAACCGTATGTACAATCTCTGGGGTCAAAGGGTCCTACATTTAAAGTCATAAACAAAATAAATCTTATCTGTTGCGGATCAGTCATCCTAGTGCAGCTTCTTATGGCATATTGCCAGATTTTTATCCTTCGTTACGTTCATGATTAGCTCACTTGCTGGCTTGACATATCAAATCAAATGACTTGCATGGACTAGCGCATGGTGCGTTTATCATTGCAAGTGGAATGAGTGAAACCCGAGATACTTAAAGTCTGTCATAAATAATTTGTTTACTTGTTCATGCGCGTTTACCGTGACACGATTTTAACGAGTCAATCATATGATTTACTAGATATATAACGCACATTATGTAAGTAAGTAACTTAGCGCCGATGACGGTATTTCGATTGCGCCACTGCTGGACAATGTGGAATTATCCGTTGTTTATATCTGCTGTTTTGGTAAACAAATAAATAGATCAAATGGACAAGCAGCTGAAAATGCAAAACGCTGCAACAACTCTGCAACAGGAATACTACAGATTTGCACCACATATGTCAAACGTTTGGTATCATCATAGCAGATCAAATGCAAGGCCTCACACTCTTCTGGTTAATAGTGAAACGAATCATTGGGCACAAGCTCTGTCAGTATTATACGCTGTAACGGAGTAATTACCATTATAATAGAGCTGTTCAGAGCGCATGTCGCTCCGGTCTTGTCGTATGATAATGGCAGTTTTCAGGTCCTCCCATTGCATATTCCAATCAAAAGAAGTTACACAGCTGCTGACACAGCTACTTTTCGGAATGGTACATAAGTGTTAAAGCAATAGTATGAATCAATGAAGATTGGGTGGGAAAAATACCGTCTGTGCTTTAGTTACATCAGCATTACAATCATTTTCAAAATGTCACTGATTTACATAGGATTGGCATACGTCTTTTTAAGTTAACAAGAGTCGTACGTAGTTATAACCGCAATATAAGTCTGCAAATCATGGTTTTGACGCATATTCTAATACTTTATGGCCATATCTTCATGCGGCAGCATGCTGATTCTTTATTTTGTGACCTCAGGTGCCAAGGTAGAAACCTGTTCAACGGACGATCTCGAGGTATTATCGAAATCCGTTAAGCTGAACGATACTATAGTACACACATATAGTATTGTGAACTTAACTCGCGATTAAGCGTCCGCATGACCTCACCATCCGTCTCAGGGAACGGTGTAAGCTTCAATGGACTAATGAATCGTGCTTGTTGTTAACACTTAGTTCTGTGTCTACCAGCATATAAACATTTAAATGACCCTATAATATTGCGTTAGCCATTTTCGTTATCTAAAAAAAGCATTATCCCGCGGACCCTTGATGTAGAATGCACCTGTATCAAACGGTGACTGCAGATATTTCTTTAATGTGTGCGTGTTTCAATAACAGGAAATTGAAATTGACAAATTGAATGATATAAGATCAGTGTCAAAGCAAGAGTGTTTTATCTACATAATTGGCAAAAGTTTTCATCCCATCCATCTTATTCACAAAGAACACAAAAATGCTAAAAGAACCACAATGGAATATATGTGCTTTGAAAAAAAACCTGGAATGACCTAGTTATTTGTCCTGTTCCGCACGTCGGCTAATGAGTCATTCGGTTCGCGTTATGAGGATATCAAAACTTGTTTCCACGTTTTGTTGTAGATAACAAAACTAGAGCAAAAGCCAGTCTGGATTGTGGAACACGAAAACATCTGTAATTAATTCAAATTTGCTCTTTGAAAGCAAATACCCTGCGTTTTTCCGATATACTTCGCTCGGTTTACAGCATTACGAATCAAGCATCGTCTCAAGAGCAACATGCTGGATTGTGATATGGGTTTACCTCATGGGAAATGTTAACGGAGTGCCTTGCTGATAACTGTCAGTCGTTCTCGTGCTAAGGCAACAAACTACCTCAACAGTAAAGCCGTTATCTATTCCGTGCCTGGTGACAAATGTTTGCTTCCTGAGAAATATGGCAGGTGTCGTCGTTTTCAATCGGATTAAAAATTGATTGGCCAGTAACAAAAACAATCTGTCTGGGACAATTAAGTGGGCCATCGTTTCTTTTTCTATGGAGTTTTAATTAAGAGCGCATGTTACGTTAACCAGTCTGAGATCCACGTGCTGTCGTTTTCGGTGAAAATATCACATTACTTGCAGAAAATCTTTGAAACGTAAAATATCCTTAACGTGGGCCATATACAATTTATGACATCACTTGGCAGGCCTACAGGCCTCAAGACCTTTGTAATAGCATGCATAAGCATTCTGAATACCAATCGTGACAAAGGCCCAAGTTTGTCATGTATATTCATTGTGAAAATTATTTACTTGATTGAACCAATAACATGCATAGAAAATATATCGAACAATGTCGGTATAGCACTGTTTTGGACATAATTGTGCTTTATTTATCGTGCGTCTTCTTATTAATAGAAGGACTTTGTTCAAGAGAGTGCGAGCAATTTACTCTCTTGTTAATAATGCATCGATTCAGAACGATATTGTGTACCTAGTGAGCTTCAGCGGTAGTGACATGCTTGCTATAGATGCCTGTCAGATGTGCTGTTTTCATAAATATAGAAGAAGTGACACTTAAAGAAAGATTATAAGAGGCGAAGACTACATGCCCGAGGAGGCTATTATGCTATATATATACATATATATATATATATATATATATATATATATATATATATATATATATATATATATATATATATATATATATATATATATATAGATATATATATATATATATATATATATATATATATATATATATATATATATATATATATATATATATATATATATATATATATATATATATATATATATATATATATATATATATATATATATATATATATTTATATAAATATAGCATTCGAAGCGATTGTA
>CM067357.1:18955778-19000778 GCA_034190875.2 Urechis unicinctus
AGGCATTAGTAGTTATTGATCACGTCTGGCGTTTGTAACGCAAATAAATCTGAAATTGTCTTTCCATGATAATATTTTAGATGCAGCCAGGTAAAGCTTCTGAAAGAAGTCATTTCCATTTCCATTCTTGGTAGATAAAACCTTAAGCTTTATGTTTTTTCAAATATTTCGAATATGCACCTATGGAATATGAAATGGCTATATGACAGGGAGCTATTACGCATGAGGAGTACGTTTAGAGTTAAACCGTGTAGTAAAATCTTCAATATGCTTCTCAAAACTTATCCATGTGATATTCACGACGACGTGCTGAACACGACGAGCGTTTGCAATAAATTCTCATCATACTCCGCGCCTGTTAATTAGCAGCAGCTCGACTACACATGTCCCACAATGACACGGCATTATCAGCTTTCTCTATGAATAACATGACCAATATATTTTGCCCGTAAGTACATTCATGTCAATTCTACCGCTGTTCATTGAGCAATAGCTTTGGATACAATGATATATCTAGACCGTTAATCATTTTTCTTAAGTTTATCGTCCCGTTGCTAGCGGTCTTAGAGAAACTATGACAGTACTTATCTCCGATTGCAACATGCTTCTGCATCGATGGACTTGGTCCTGCTCATATAAAGCCACATTAAGGCCACGGGAGTGGTTACCATTATGCACAAGCTATGCTAGCGCAACGTCCATTCGTAATAAATCAGTTCAAAAGAGTCCAGACGTGTTTTCACTGCACAATGGTTAATATTTACCTGAGCCTGATCTCTTTCAAGTGTCTGTTTGTGCTAGGAGTTCCGGTAACACATGTGCGCTAGTGTTGAAGAATAAGATGTATGGATCACACATGTGTTACATATATGTATTAATAGCATTTACATGTTCCGCTTTGTTCACATCACTGTTAAATGAGCACTGAAAATGCTGTTACCATTGTTATCACATGGTAACAATGTTTAGGACAATCTACTTTTCACCGATGTGAATGCTGTGTCTAACCTTTACAATCAGCCTGAGCAAAAGTATGACAATCTAATAAGCAAGACAAAGTCGTAGTTGGAAGCGACAGCAATGCAAACAATTGGGTTTTTGTTACCCTTCGGCACCCGCTAGCTTGCAATTCATGAACACACATTCGATCATTTGGCTTTCTATTAGAGAATCAAACCAAACATCTTCTCATAACATCGTAACAATTGTCCATGTTGAGTATCTTAAAATGTGCAGGAAGAAGAAGACATATAACATAATTGAAAAAGAATGCTATATTGTATGACTGTCGCCAGATATTTTCAATTTTGGATGAGCATTTACCACATTCGGGATAAGAATGTGTTAAATGCGGTAGCCAGCGAAGAAATTAATTCGAAATTGGTTCCCTCAGTGCCTCTGCCGCACTGTTTTTGTCATATGAGCATGCAGCGTGCTGGACCATTTAGGTAAGGCAGTTGCCTACGCAGTGACGGTCATATAGGAGGTTGTCTACATGGTGTATAAGGCAATCAGCAAAGTTTAGGTAATATGACAAAGGGGTGCCAAGCGGATCGGGCAAGCTTATGTATCTAATTGATATCTACAGTCGTGGTTACAGCTCCAAGCTGAACACCGAACCATCAAATGTGCGAGGGGAGCCCTTCACTTTATCATAGCGCTACTTGGACTACCATCATATCTAAGGATGTCGGCTATTGACACAAATATTTGACTGGACGTAGTATATGCTGCTGTTACGTTGGTGCGATGTATAAATTGATCCATTCGATTCGTTATTACATTATCCCTACCACAGGTTTTAATTGTGATCCATTGATTACAACACATTGTTATTGATACATACCGATGCGATTAATCGAAGTGCTGCCAAGCCGCCTCTATTATAAGTTGTATGTTTTGAATTTGAAAAGCCAGAATTACTGCACGATTGATTTATTTGCTGTGATGCAAGCTTCTTTGTTAACTATATCATATCCTATCCTCAGGCCGCCTAACTTCATGTCGATTCACCACGCGAAACAGTCTAATACTCTGACATTTTGTTTTGCGAAACACACTAGTGGCTCAATCAAGGAGTTTATACCTACTCTAAGAAGGTTCATGTCACGCTGGAAACATTCTGATATTCATTCATGGACATATAAAGGTTATTCAGCTCAGCCATTGATAAAGATTGATGACACACTGCTAACAACGGTGAACTACAATCAGTTACCTGATATATTTCGGTAACACGTTTGCTAAATATTGAATACTAACCGTAATACATTAATGACGTCAACATGTTGGAAATCAAATAACAAACTTGCTCTGTAAGACTGCTTTATCTGGTAAAACTCATTTTGTAGTCTTTCCACGAATAGATGTTGATCGCAAATGAAATGGCGCAGCTGACGTTGTGGTAATTTATGTGACACGAATGAATGAGCAAACCTCACTGATATACAGTGATATACAGGAATATAATACTTCAAATAACCCGTTTTCATTGGCAAATTGCATCTACATTTGTTACTCACTTTCTTCCCCTCCCCCCTCACCACTGTTTGCGGCCTCGATCATATTGAAAAGCAAAGTATCTGCGCATTTACTAATACAATCAGTTTGCTGACTCCCAAACATCGTATTCAATGTTACATTTTTGGCAAAAAGCCCTGAACTTACTCATATTGAGAAATGATTCGTTTACGTCAGCTTTGGCCGTGTTTGATTATACCTGCTTAAGCCTCCTAGAATACAGCTATAAACATACATTTAGATGTGCTACTGTAAGCACTTTATAAAAAAACACCTTATTTTATATATAATCTGAATTAAAATAACAAGAATACACTGCTCAAAAGATCCTGTTATTTAAAGCCCCTTACAAGATTTTACTTCTTCAGTTCAACAGCAGAGCAATGTACGTGACGTACGTAGGCAATTAAAGCTGTATATGCTGAAAGAAGAATAGAAAGATATTGTCCGAGAACAATGCCAGTTTCTCTAGGGAGTCTACTATTTAGGGGCAGGACCTGGTTTTCATAAATAAAAGAAAGCGATCGGGACCAAACTCTTGCGGCATCAAGTTCACATATCTTATCAGTCACTTAGACGCCATATGGTTCCGGGAGTTTCGCGTCGGTTTACTGTGCCAAATTCATTATCGTCACTAAGCCAAACTTTGTATTAATCAATTGGAATTGTTTCACTGTGACTCAAGCTTTTTCATTTATCGTCACTTAGCCAAACTTTGAAGCTATACTAGCTACCGTGCTTACAATTTGTTTAATATTGGCTAATAATATGGAGATTCTAGCGGCGAATTCGATTGAAATGACATTATTTTTTTTCTTGCGTAAATAGTGTGACCCAAATGTTGCAAATATTGCATCATGAGCATATGGCGTTATGCGACGAAATAATTTATGCCTTATATCATGTCATGATGACAACAGAAGTATGTTTCCTCCACTAGATAATACCGCATCTTTGTTTAACTGCAGTGATGTAGGATATCGTAGACGTGTCTCTATGACAGAAGTATCACGCATCAATGGTGATATATTGTCCTCCTATCCACCAAGGATCCAAAATAATAAGAGTTTCGTTGGTATTATTAATTATCAAAAGAGCATTGAGGTTACGTTCGGAAGATATCAGCATTATACTGTGCATCATCTAGCCCATACCAAAGCACCATATGTATATCGATATAAAAAATAATATTATATTCTTATCAAAATATCCCTGGTCATTTAGGTAGTAGGGGTCCGACATCTGAGATATTCAAACTCTAAGATATCTACGGTGATGGTAGCAGAGCTTACAAATCTTCAACTACCGGGTAATCAGGATTAATTACGGTAGCCTATACAAAAGCCAGTTACAGTTTGAGGAAGAGTTTCCGATATTCAGTATTCGTCCAAAGAGGCTGGGATGCAGAGATAGCAGTTTGGTAACGGCCTGATGGCGACTCGAGCGGACTCAACAAAACGATAGGTTGCTAGATGCGGCTGTAGAATAATTAGGCTGATATAATCGGCACCAGTACAAGCATTCTAGTTGACAAACTGCGTTTTATTGAGAGATTATCAATGCAAATGTGGCCACCGCATCATCTACTGGTGATGTGGAAGATATGCAATCTGCGAGAGACTCTTTAACTAAGTTGTTAGCATATTAAATAATTGAATGTGAAATCAAAAGCACCCGTTACATTATCTATCTGCAATCGTAGATATTTGATCAGGATGTAGTTGTTGACATTTTGTGCGAAGTTGCTACCATCAAATAGAGGTGCTCGTGAATGCACTGTGCCTTGTTACCGATAACGATAGCAAATGATATATGATATCAGCTGCCGCACTGAATCTTTTATTCAGAGAATACAAAATCCAATATGATATTTACTCACATAATTACGAAGTGAAATGCTTGTAAATTCTTGCCCTTGCAGCTGATGACAGACCGTTTGCCCGCTTTTGAACACGGAGTCGGGTTACATAAATATTCACCATATTATAAATTGTGCTTAGCAAGCTAGCCTCATGCGCGTTTGAAATTCCATTTTGTGGAATATAGGGTTTTATCCAATCACTGTGGCGCATAGCACATTTCCTGATGCATTAGACACGTAATACAGCGCTCTCAAGCCATTCTCGCTTATTAATGAGATCTGCGTATTGTTACAAACCTTTGCAATTATATCGGCTCGTGTGCTTATTTGACATATCGATTCGAAAACGGGATTATTCCCTTCCTAAAGAAAACAGCAATAAATGAGCGGTTGTATAAGAACTGACACTTTTCGAGAAGATGAGAAATACTTGGTTTACAAGGAATTCGAACTCAGCTGCTGTTCATTAATAGAATTGAGCATGGTAGGTCAATATTTTCGGTGAAACTTTCGTGCACGAGTCGCATAAAATTTGCATCGCTCATATATTCATCTAAAACAGTTCTTTATACAGCAATATTACACTGCCCTTATGCTCCATATTATTTTCTAACGTCAATGTCGGCCCTCAATCGCTCTTTTGCATACGGTATTACTTAACGCCATTGATGAACAGTGGATCGTTTCTAGGATACTTCTGAATCTTTAATACCCGCGCGTAAAGAGGTAAAAATAGATATTCATGTGTACAAAGTGCCCTAAATCTAATGTATCACTGCAACTGTAGAAATGATTACATATCTGCATCATACAATACATCGGTTTGCGTAATGAATTTTACTGGGTCCACGTCAGCTTAGTATGTTACAATGAGTGTGAGTCTGCATCGACATGAGTCCTCTTCTTAGTCGGTTTTTATTATTCAAAGTGGACCTCATGGCCTCATCAAAATTTTAAATCAGGGACCGTGAATCCAATCCCTAGTTGTACTAATGGCAGCACAAAATAGCATGTATTTGTCACATAACAAACAATCTTTATGATATTATTTACGCTATGGCTCGTATATTAACAGTGCGATAGAACAAATATTTGTAGTTAAAATACAAGCCGATTCAGCGCACATGGAGTAAGGCACCAGGACAATTATATTGTGCACTGTTCAATATGAACGTACGTGTATGCCGTAGTGATAGCACATGTTATCTTTGTCCTAAGCATACGCCGATCAACTGAACTGAACAATGAACATTGGTTGATATAAACTTTGTTCATTTTGATAAGAATAATTATGATGTTCAATCTTGCTGTGATCAAGTGACACAAAATGCTTTATAGAGTATTTATTACAGCTTATATTAATAACCAATCAAGCAAGGATTTCGTTGTCCCTACATCCAAAAACGCATCGTTCCCGCACTGAGCATTATTTAGTACATCAAATCACCTGGCGATGATTCGAGTTGGTGGGTTCCAAATGATTGAGCATGGGTGTAACGTCAACAATGCCCCAACGTCACTATCATAAAACTAAACATAAACATGCTAATTGACCAATTGGAGGATTTTTCGAGGACAGAGACTAGGCTTACCTAGATGCTATATATCGTATCAGGGTTTCCATGCGTCTCCTTAATGGCTCATCATTATAAATAAGTGTTATTAACGGTAGTGTGTTAACCTTAGAATTGTAGGACTTTCTGCAGATAGTTAACGTTTAGGCTCCAAGGATGAATAGCTGATATGGTCCTAGACTAATGTGGGCTGGTGTGATCTTATATGATATTCCCTGTTGACTACCGCGACGTTAACACGTGGGCAAAATAAATTGTCAGCAAGATGGAATCATCGTGCAAATCAATTCACAGCACATTGTCGTTGTGCAGAGGCATATGTGTTTTCATAATTGTACCAACTGTAGTTACATCTATACTTGATAAGCAATACTCATACAAGAGATGCTTGGTTTATGTCTGTCGACACTATCACATTTAGTTTGAAATGTCATCGTCTGGAAAATATAAGTTTGTGCTGATTGTTTTTCAGTAATCACTAACGATATTCAGGGATCGGTTAAAGAAAACCACCACAGCGACAATCTTTGTTCCCACAGATGCACTGTGTGATCAGCCTTTTAGATGGTTCAATATTCAAAGTACTTAAAACTGCAACAGATTAATTAACCATTGTTATCTTATTAATGTTATCATATAAAACTCAGTGAGGTACAAATAATATATCTGCATGGGGGGGGAAATATAATAACATACCTACAAAATGTAAAATTGTTGCCTCATGAAAAACCCAAATGGTTATGTAAAAAAAGCGTGAGAATATATCATATTAATGAACGGTTAAACGCGGTCCTCGCCTGATGCATTTATGCGAGCCACAAGCCTGTCACTAATATGGCATGTACTAAGTAACCCGTAGATTCCTCTATTACGTATAGAAATATTGAACGACGAAATTTATCCCGGTGGACAAAGATGACATTGTACTCATTTTATACTACACATAGCAAGAAATTTGTCTAATAAGAATAATTTCGATACTCGATATGCCTGCTCAGCGATAAATACAATGCGTTCATCGTGTTATTTGCATTCGAAAACGTTAAAGTTTTCAACGTGTACATATAGCTCAGATTCATTTCGAATATCACACCAGTTTTTCCAGGAAGCAGTCCATACCACGTATATCGGCGCCCGAGGCAACGATTACCCTTGTCACATGTACTATATACATACAAAATACTGTTATGACAATACTGAGTCCAATGTATCGGATACGATAAGTTTTCATCAAGTGCATCAATCTTGTTTTCTTTTACTTCTCGAGAAACCTGCCTTATTTATGTGTCACATCGACTGCCACGGTGATATAATAAGGATATTGTGCACCATCGTTAAATGCCGGCTTACTCGTCTTTCAACGCAAAAGTTTTAAGTCAATGATGTCCAACAGTTTTATTGCATGCTTTAATTGAGCATTATGTGGAAGAAACCCGTTTTCCACGATATTAATGTCCCCTTTAGTTCTCTGTTATGATTGTCACTCTTATCTTTTTGTTATCTAACTCTAAGCGTAGCTGATATATTGATCAACTTTTAAGTCATTTACGGGTTTTGATTATAGAGCGTCAGTATCCACTGTCTTATCCATAGAAAAATCAATCATCAGTGCAGGCATGATGCAGTACAAGCAAGCATGGCTACGGTTATTTGCTGTCAGATACACGCTTCAAAAACACACAGCTGCTGATACGCGTGTTATAATTTTATTCATGTGTGATACAAAACAGTTAAGTCGACTTTTTAAATGGAACCCCACTTTCATGTCTCCTAAGCTAATCCCACAATCATCCTCAATTTGTTGCTATTGGGTTTTATTTGCAGCCACAGTTGACAATGTATGACTCCGCTGCAATCGTTCATTACATTACTGAATAGCATAGGAAGACTATGTTCTATCACAACACAAGACTCAAATCCTCTTATATATCTTTGCAAGTGCCAACAAGTTTAAGTCCGCAATTGGCATTAATTTAAGTTAATCTAATCGCGAAAGGTAAAAATCCGACCTCTCGGCGACTGTTTCTCGTACCAAAAAAACCCCGCAAATATGAGCCTCGTTTGTCACGCATGTCCATGTCATTTCGCTGTGTATATTTCAGAACCTGCACATGTCTGAGATAACAAAAGATCACCAATGCACGGACTGTGAGTGCAAAAACTAATCAATGAACCAGTAACTTAGCCCTAATCCAAACCCTAGACATAACCATAGACATATACCTCATCCTTAGTTAACTACTATTCTGTGCTTGCAAATAAGGATGCAGTACAGAATCCCGGACTCCCACCAATATTAACCTCACTATCAAATATTCTGATGCCATAACCTGAATGAGCTCAAGTAATATGGTAAACTATGGTAAAACAATACTGCCGTCTATGGTCATACGGCCTAAGTTGATGTTATGGGGTAGCTACTGGTCGATTAATCGGCGGCAAAAGTCCCGCGGTGTCATGACTTTCACTTGCCAGGGTTGTGATGCCGAACATTCAAGTAATACGGTAGCCTGTGTCATGTGACTAAGCGGCCATCTATCAAGCATCTGTGAACTCTTGCGGCCAGCCGCTACCTAACTTGGAAGTCATATGGGAACCAATCGGCTACAATGGTCAAGTAATCGAGTGACTTGTTGTCATTTCGACCGAAGCTGATTGCGAACGAACCAGTCATTAGGGTATTAAGGGTGATTCACTCTGGCAGCATTTAGTCACTATATCAGATAGATTATGGTCATTAGACCTGGTTGCAATGGTCCTAGAAACGTTTTGCCCATGGCCAAGTAATCCGTCTGCTTATGGGGCAGTTATTAATCGTGCGAGGCATATGATCATAACTTAGCTAATGATAATACCTGGGGCCGATAAAGAGGTATGCATAAGCCTGTTGTAACAATAAAAGTTCGTGGAAATACCCGGTAAGTACCCTTGTAGAAATGAAAGCGAGGAATACTAACGCACGGAACAGAATAATTTCGCCTCTAAACGAACCACGTGGTATGGCATTGTGTACCGATTTGTATCAAAACACAGAGATTCACGTCATAAGAAGCGATACATAACCATATTTTACAACGTTATACCCTCAATTATATCACACACTAACGTTAAATCAACTTGCGATCAGGTATTTCCCTCCATGATAAATACCTGATCACAGGTTTGTTGAGCTAATTGAAACAATAATGTAAAAATATCACTGGTGAAACCAGACAGATATGCCCAAAACAGTTTTCAATTTGTAAAATAGGCCGTGTTATATGAATCTCGGCAACGTTGATCTCAGAAGACCACTTGCGAAGCGATAAGGGTTTACTTAAACATTGCCGTGGCCGGATCGAGATAACCTCGGGTATAACGATTCAAAGGTCTTTATTCCCTTTATGAATGAGCATTGCTATCGTTATCCATTAGTAAGCGAGGCTTTCTTTAATGTATGCGCATGCAAATATGTTGCGTAGTGAAATTATTACGTCGAGTTCAATAGCGATCCGTAAGACTGTAATGCAACACAATATCAACCATTGTGTATGACTATTGTCCAACAGCTGTAGATCAATTGTAGACCATGTCGGATCGTGATCTGTGGTGTGGGGATGCGCACGATACGCACTTGTGATAGTGAAGACTTGTAATCCAGGTGTAGGGTTTATACGAATTTTATTAGCTGACTTCAACTATCGAATTGCATTAATTTCAGAGAACGGAAATGGCTTTGAAATATAAAGTGCTTCCCTCAACGACTAAGGCACGCCGTCCAATTCTCGTGGGACATGCAGCAGCCAGGTCTGTGAGAGTCGGGGCCTATGGGCTTTGCCTGGGCAGGATGGCCATGTGGCTCTGCAACATGGGGTATGTATGTTGAGAGGAGGGAAGTGACAGATGACTTGTATGTTATTTACTGATCTGGGAAGCTGGGGTTTATAACAAATATCAGCTGTAGGGGGATAATCCAACAAATGATGACTCAGAGGGTACGTTATGATGATGGTTAGGTTTGTTATCAATTTGGCACTCAACATACAGCAATAGTGGTAACAGTTATCCAGGATAATGATTTTAGCCGAAATATGTGCTTTATCGCAGTTATATTTTTTATTGAACAACTTGTTACCCTTGATCGAAACCGATTCCGTGAAGACATTTTTCCAAGGAAATATGTTTCTTTGAGCGTTGCTATGATGGTGTAGGCGGTTATCCAGGATGACACTAACTTCCGATGTACGGACTGGTTGGTAAATTGGAATCTGCGCAGAACTTGTGGTGAAGCGTGGTCTAAATCGCTTATGCAATTTGACGCTTTCTATTGTATTTCGCAAATATTGTTTCATTTGTTATATATTATCTTAATATATAAAGTGGCTATAATTAAGAAATATAGTTGTCAGTCAATATATACTGCTGTGTTGCTAATAATACCTCGGATTGCCAAATTAAGATTTAAATGCAACATACATTATTAACAACAACCAATTTAGTGTTAATCATTCGAAATCCGGCTCCGCCTACACAGCATAATGCAACGTCAACTCGCGTTGGATTTGTGATAACACGCAGATTATTTGTCAGAGAGAAATGAATTGCTGTCGTATATAGAGAGCGTCGGATGTGTTTGGTTCTCCGGCTTTAGGGCGCTGCTTTATGCTTGATGAGCAAGTAAATACACGTATAGGATTGCAATAAACACTAGCCTATCGTTCGAATAGTTTTAGAGCTAACATGATTCTTTTATCACGTATAACAAATCCAGCAACGGTCCCTAGAGTAATTTTCTGCCAATTCAGTTTGATGCTGCCCACCTTTGATAGACAATATACAACGTTTTACTTTCCCTCATTTCCATGACTGCAGGCTCAGAAGGAATGATAATGAAAATATAACAAAGAACCACTATCTTCAAAGATTAGGGGAGGCAGATGCCCAGTGAAAGGCAATTAGTCGTCGTAGCCTAGTACAGATACGCTGATGTTTAGCGCAACGCGACCCATCTTGATAAATATTATCAGAGTTTTACAGTGTAATCTAGCTGCATCATTTCATACATTGTTTTCTATATTATATTGTGATATGTTTATTGTGCTAATCACCACTAGCAAAGAGCGTATGGTGAGATCTAGGATTTTTAACAACACAACATTAATAATATGCAGTGCAAAACAATCGATTTCTCTCCTCTACAAATGTGTTGCATGATGATGGTTAATAATGCTACCAGGAAGAGCATTGTCTATGTATTTTCAGCCTCAAATAACGCCGCGTTCTCTTTCTCATCGGTTGCATTACCTAAATATATCATGTGATATGTATATTGAGAGGTATGATCCTGATCGCGCCAATAGCACCACTCAGATCCGAAATTGCGATTAAGAAATATAATACCGATAAACAGATAACTAAAAGTAAATTCAGAAGCATTGTCACCTCTAGCGATAGCAAAGTATCGCAGAATTCTTCAGTTCTATTAAAGCCTTAAGCGGGGTCACTTTTGAAACGGCCAGAAGTTAAATAATTGAGTGTTATTAATTTACTCAATAATACGTTTTTGTTACGGGCTGGCAATCGAGAGACCCGTTGAAGCTATGGTGACCGCCGCAGATTTGATATATCTGTAAATGTATATATATATACATATATATATATATATATATATATATATATATATATAGATATATATATATATATATATATATATAGATAGAGAGATATATATAGAGATATATATAGAGAGAAAATATTTATATATATATATAGAGAGAGATATATATATAAGATATATATATCTCTAGAGAGATCTATATATATCTATATATATATAGATATATAGAGATATAGGATATCTATATATATATATATCTATAGATAGAGATAGATGGGATATAGGGTATGTAAATCTCTTTTTTATATATATATAGATATCTAGAGATAGAGAGACAGTAAGAGAGACTCTCTCTCTATCTTTAGGAGAGATCTAGAAATCTATATAGATACAAGACATATAGAGATTTTTAGATATATATATATACACAGACTATATAGAGGGCATATAGATTTAGAGATATATGTCTTTATATAAAGATATATACACAGATATATACAGATAAATATATTTTATCTATTTGTAGGGGGATAAGGATAAATATATAGATAGAGAGACCCTCTAAATATATTTATTATTTATCTTTATAGAATTATATAGAATATATATTCATGTATATACATATATATATATATATATATATTACATATATATATATATATATCTCTATATATATATGTTTATATATATATATGAATATATATATATGAGTTTCTGTATATATATATATATATATATATCTATATATATATATATTATATCTGTATATATATATATATATATATATATATATTTATATATATATATATATATATATATATATATATTTACATTACATATATATATAGACATATATATGTAAAACATTATTTATATATATATATGGATATAAATATATACATATATTTACATATATATATATTTATATAAATTTTTTTTTTATAATATATTATATATTTATATATACATATGTATATATATACAAATATATTCATATATTTATAATTATAAATATATAAACATATACATGCATATATATATATATATATATATATATATAAATAATAGTTTCTGTGTATATATATATATATATAAATATCTATATATATTTATGTCCGTTAATATATATAATATATATATATAAAATATATATATATAATCATACATATATATATATATATATATATATATGAATATATGTTTATATCTGTATATAAGTTTATATTACAATTTACATATTTTTAAATATATATATATTGATATATATATACATACGTATGTATATATATATATATATATATATATATATATATATATATATATATATATATATATATATATATATATATATATATATACCAATAAATATAGATATATATATATTCATATATATATTAATATATGTATATATTTATGTATCTATAAATATATATATATGTTATATATACATATGTATATTTATTTATAAATATTGTATTTCGATATGTTATCAATCGATCATCTCCACCGTAATGCTTATAGCTTAGCACAATTATCCAAAGTAGCCTGACGGGTTATTTGTTATTTTGTAATATTGGTTGTTGTTGACCATTTTGTATAAATATCGAAAGCAATTAATTCTAATAGTTATTGTGAGATATATTTGCAATACCACGATGCGTCATCATGTTCATTTCGCTTTATCTATTACGTATCACCGCGCATAAATATACCGATACATTTGTTTTGATCAGCACAAAAGCGTAGTTAAACATGGGATGTCTTTTAAAACACTTAATACAATGCATACATCAAATACTTCTGGCCTGAAAAGTAGTTTGCTTTAAGGTCCACATTAGTTGAGTCCTAACATACAATGACCACCAAGTAGAAACTCATCGATAAAAGTAATTTCGGATGTATACATTAGCAAACTATACAACCGTGTTCCAGTTATTTTATTGATTAAATGCGACACTGATTTAATCGACACGTCTATTTACTTGTAAACCCTGCTCGTGTAATGGCCAAACGTCGGCCTGGTTACTGGAAAAATGGAGAGCCATGTGTTCTTGATTGTTCCCGGGTTGCTGTTATTTATAAGTTAATGTACATTATTTTGGGCAGTTTCTTCTTTATATGTCCGATGTGATCGCCTTCTACCGATTACCTACCAGCATACCATACCAGATCTTTCAAAATCTAAGCGTTTCCGGGTTGCTGTGGGGTACGTTATTTTAGAAAGTTTCTTTGTTAGATTCGCAGGAAATATGGGCGACGTAATTGCTTCTATAGAGAATATCTACCGGTATGCCATGCCACTTCGGTCTAAATGACAGATATAATCAAATTAAAAATTTAAGAATTGCCTCCCAATTAATCAAAATTCGATCAAAATGTTTGAGTTCATGAAGCTAATCAAAGTAAATTATGAAGATAATTTCGGATGTGACACCATTTTCTGATGCAGGAAATGTAGAAATATCCAATTTTATTTCTACGAGAACTAATCTGTTGGCGCATCACAATTCTGTGCAAAGTCATCTTTAGAATATCGGCAATCAGTGCATCTTTTATTTTCAAATGCAACTACACAACACATTGGAGCAAACAGAGCATTAATTCGGGGCGTTAGTACTAAAGATGTGACACAGAAAGCCTTTACAATATGTTGCGAACAGGTTCTCCTGTTAATAGCATAGAGAAAATATGAACTTTCAATTATATATGCTACACATAACTGCAGCATATATCCAGTTACTCCTACAAATCCACGAGTGAATTCTTTTTTTTTAAAACGCGTTTTATTTCTATTGCATTGTATGAGCTTCCGCACTTTGGTCTTACATTCAATCCAAAATGGCGGGTAGATTGTAATTATCGCTAAATTGTAATTATCACCTAACAATTTCGGATCAAGAGTATAGATTCTAATATTTTCGGCAAACCCTATAATCATATCTGTTCTTGCTAGCCACTACATTAACCATGCCAAAGTGCAGCTTATGAGGTAATCGCACATAAAGATCATATCTACAATCATATATTAGATTTATATATATAGAGATATTATAGAAACGATATAATATATTTCGATATATCCTTAAATACTATAAATATATATTATACGAAGGTATAGGCATTAGATATATTTATATATAATGTCTTAACCTTTATTTACGACGCATGTTACGATGATAAGATTATTCAAAAATAATAAATAATTTATAATATACGCTCACAACACAACGCCCACAGTCGGGGCTGCTTATAGTTATTTCCTGAACTGTAAATAATAAGAATATGTTTATATATCTGTTAGTTATTTATTCAAATACATAAATATATATATACCCTATTAATATTTATATAAAACCCTATATATGTATATAACAATCATACTTTGCATATATATATATAGATATATATATATATATATATATATATGTATATATGACTATAATATATAGGTAAATATATATATATATATAAATATATATATATATATATACCTACCTATATATACATTTATCTATATATATCTCTATAAATATAACATTTTATTGTATATATATCGACCATACCTTTATATGGAACGCAGTCTAGAAATAAGTATATATATATTATATAGCAAATTGCATATATATATATATATTTATATTTATATATATACATATATAAATGTTATATACTAAACCTGTCCCGGTAGACGTATAGGCATTAGATGTTCGACACTAAGAATATGTATCTAGAAAGAATATTTCAGATGATATATGCCTATGCAGTTACGGTGAGGTGAATATATATCCTTGATAAATAGCTTACCCTACGTAAATATATGCATATACATTAACTCATTATATATATATCAACACTTTGTATACATATTTGCATATATACATATGTGTATGTATATATAAATGTATATATATATATATATGAATATATGTATATATATGTATATATATTTATATATATATATGCAAATGCAACCTTTTTGAGACGATCGAACAACCTTTTCGGAACACAGTCACTTCTTGGCACACGACTTGAGTTCCAAAAAAGTCAACACCTTTTTGAGTGCTTTATTGTACAATTTTTGTAATTTATAAATGATGTTACACTGTTCATTATCTCTATTCATTTTTATCCATTGCGAGGTTTTGGCCCATGCATCGCGCAGGAATTGATAATGGGCGTTTGAAAATTTTATTTATTGGACCGTTACACTGTTCAACGACCTTTTTTGCAGGAATTGATAATGGGCGTTTGAAAATTTTATTTATTGGACCAACGACCCTTTTGGTACTATTCCTTTAACAGCTTGTTTCTCGTTATTATCCGACATATCATCATCCCAACTTCTAGTATGTTGTTTACAATTACTTCCTTCGTGAGTATATTCAATCTACGTGTTATTCGATACAGGGAATATAAAGCAAATATATTTGGTTCCGACGTTTTTAAATGAGCACAAGAAAGATTTATATTCGTTTGGACAAACCGACAAGCTTGGCAAGGTCGAATAATTCGTAAAGTTCCCTGTGTTTTTTCAGACAAAATTGCGTTGCTGGTCGAAATATCTTTTGATTTGATGAGAAAAATTGTTTGTGTTTTTGTTATGTCCCATAATGTTTTTTTTTTTGCTAAGTTATAAAATATTTGTCTTTTTACGTGTAACTAATACCCGAACTATTTCGGAATACACTTATTGGCACACAAATTATATAAGTTTATTAAAACATTTCAAAATCAAAAGTAATTTTACGAAGCCGAAAACATATTGCTGACAGAACAACACATATATATGGTAGAGATATATATATATAGAGAGAGAGATTAGAGATAGAGAGAGAGATATAGAGAGATAGAGAGAGAGAGAGAGAGATATAGAGAGATAGAGAGAGAAGAGAGATATATAAGAGAGATATAGAGATATAGAGTAGATATATATATATATATATATATATATATATAATAATATATATATATATCTATATATATATATATATATATATATATATATATATGATATATATATATATATATATATATATATATGATGATATATATATATATATATATATACGTATATAGATATTTATATATATATGTATATATACATATGTATATATATATGCATATATATATAAACACATATGTATATATATATATAAAATATATATATATGTGTGTTTGTATATATATATACCAATTTATATACAAATGGTTGATATGCTCTACTTATATACTGTATTATTGTTTAATGTTGAATAGATAGCATATACACAGCACTCACCATGTTATTCACATACATTGTAGCCAAATGGTTGATATGCTTTACTTATATACTGTATTATTGTTTAATGTTGAATAGATAGCATATACACAGCACTCACTATGTTATTCACATACATTGTAGCCGTGGTCCAATAATGGTAAGTAACAAGAACAAAATCAAATGCCGGTTGCCATAGTATCTAATTGTTCCCTAACAGGAGTATATGCATTAATTTTCCCTACTACGAGACCGGATAAAATTACATACCAGGCAATCTATTTGGAAGTTTTATAATGTGCAGTTAACCCGCGGTATGCATATTGGACAGCAAAAAACTTGTTTCCTACACATAATGTTTGTTTCAGGAAGCAGCCCCTTATATCCTAGTCGAAACATGTTTTCTACTACGTCTTGAAAACCTTCCTTATATATGTGTCACGTGGGCTACCACAGTGATATAATGAGGATGTTTAAATGCCGGCATACTCGTCTTTCGATGCTTAAGTCTTAGTTCGGTTATGTTGCTTGCTCAAGTAGCTTGCTCTTAACATTATTACATTTCTCAAATCGCTAATATAAACCAGATTACGACATACACGATATTGCCCGAAAACTAGGTTGCACATTCGTCGGACTGAATGTCAATCAAACCATAACAGCTCTCTTGATCCTAACCCTATCACACACCTACCGTGAATCTTGACTGACGTGCCCATGACAACTTGGTGGTCTAATTAACCGACGTCTCGATCAGTATAATTGCTATCAGCATGAGCTCCCTAAGCGTATGACAGTATCCATTCACCACATGTCTATTTCACCACAATTTGCAAACTGTACCTGCTGCCATAGTCTTAACCTTAACCCAAAACATTGATTGTCAGGTGTACTGTTAGCTTACCGAATTGAAGTTAGTGGTAGCGTTATTTGTGATTAGCAGCCACATTACTCATTTACCATAGGCCACCAGATTGATTTAATAAACGCGTTGTCTGTACAAACGCACCAGACTATGGGCTATGAGCGCACAAGATACTCCACGAACCATGAGCCCTAGCTGTAACCCTAGCCATATATCCTACCTTAAGTTAACTACCATTCTATGTATGCAAATACGGATGCATGACAGAATTCTTGACTCCAACCAATATCAGTATTACTATCAAATAGTCTGATGCCATATGTGAACCATATGTGCTGTTCTTTGAGCAAAAGCTTCAGATACAATGATATATCTAGACTTTTAGTCATGTTATTAAGTTTATCGTCCCGTTTCTAGCGGTCTTAGAGAAAAACATGACAATACTAATCCCAGATTACTACATATTTCTGCATATTTGGACTTGCTTCTGCACATTTGAAGCCACATTAAGGACAAGGAAGTGGTTAACATCCTGGCACAGGCTATGCTACAGAAAAGTCAATTTATTATTAATCAGTTCAAAATAGTACAAATGTGTTTCACTGCACGATGGTTAATATTTACTTGAACCTGTACTCTTTCAAGTGTCTCATTGTGCAAGGAGGTCAGTCAACACATGCGCTCTAATGTTGAAGAATAAGAAGCGTGGATCACGCATGAGGCGACATCTTTAAATTGCAGACAGCTGAAATTTAAGGAAAATTTACTGCTTAATACCATATATGTATTAATAGCATTAACATGTTCCGCATTGTTCACGCCACCATTAAGTGAGCACTGTAAATGCTATTACCATTGTTATCGCATGGTAGCATTGTTTAAGGACGATCTACTATTCACCATGTGAATGCTGTGTCTAGCCCTTTCAATCAGCCCGAACAAAAGTATGTCCATTTAATAAGCAAGACCAAGTCGTAGTTGGAGGTGACAACAATGCACACAATGGGGTGTTTGTTGCCCTTCTGCAACCGCTAGCTCGCAATTCATTAACACACATTCGATCGTTTAGTTTCCTATTAGATAATCAGACCAAACATCTTCACATTAAATCGATGCCATTGTCCATGTTAAGTATCGTGAAGGAAGAAGAAGACAAATATCATAATTAAAAAAGAATGCTATAATTTATGATTGTTGCCAGATATTTTCAATTTCGAATGAGAATTTAACACATGTGGGATAAGGATGTGTTAAATGCGGTAGCCAGCGAAGAAATTAATTCGAAATTGGTTCCATCAATGCCTATGCCGCACTGTTTTGGTCATGTGAGCATGCGGCGTGCTGGACCAGTTAAATAGGGCAGTTGCGTGCGCAGAGAATGTCAGGTAGTATGTTTTCTAGATGGTGAATAAAGCAATAAGCAAAGTTAAAATCAAAGCAAATCTGACAAAGGGGTGCCTGACGGATCAGGCAAGCTAATGTATATAATTAATATCTGCAGTGGTAGTTACAGCTTCAAGAAGAACACCGAACCATCAAATTTGCTAGGGGAACGCTCTTTTTATCACTTGGACTATCTTAATAGCTAAGGATGTCGACCATTGACACAAATGTGTGACTGGATGTAGTATATGCGGCTGTTTCGTTGGTGCGATGTATATAATTGATCCACTCGATTCGTAATTAAGTGATCCCTACCACAGGTTTTAATAGTGATCCGTTGATTATAGTTCATTGTTATTGATAACTCCCAATGCGATTAATCAAAGTGTTGCCAAGCCGCCTTTATTACTAGATGTATGTTTCGAATTTGAAAAGCCAGAATTACTGCACGATTGCTTTCTTTGCTGTGACGCAAGCTATTTTGTTAACCATATCATATCCTATCATCCTGCCACCTAACTTGATGTCGATTCACAACGCGAAACAGTCTAATACTCTGACAGTTTGTTTTGCGAAACAGGCTGGTTGTTTTATCAAAGAGTTTATACCAAGAAGGTTCATGTCACGCTGTGTGGTGATTTTGAAATTACAATAAATACACGATACCTTGAAATCAACAAAAGCTCAGAGGATAGTTGCCCAACGTCACGAATCTCGGCGTCTGCTAAATATATGGAGCTATCCGATTGACTTAGGCGACCACTACTCCGAATTTAGAAGAGAATTTCATGTGGTTTTTGGAAACGATATGACAAAGTAACACGTGAATCACAGGTTTGCGTCGAATCATATTTTATCAGGTGGAGGTTTGAGCGAACGCCAAACGCCTGTGTCAGGCCGATGAAATCTTGCCTTACACAGCTTCATAATGCAGAGTCATAAATGCAACTGGAAAGTAACTATTTTAGCTTGAAAAAATATTTAACCAAGATAGCTCAATTATGACGTCCTGGTTTCGTATTATCTCGGAGCGTCGTACCCTGGAGAACCAAACTTGCACACAAATAATACATGGGTATGGATAATAGCGGCTTCTAAGACTTCGATATTGAGGCAATTCAAATATAGGGCTTTGCAAATATCGTATCTTGATTCATTAGTGCATATCGTGTTGCCGTCGACCGGGCGCATCTAGATGCAGCATGGCGAATCTCCCTTAGCTATCGATAATGTCGAAAAGATATAAAATTTCTGTCGATACAAAATAATTTGGCTACAATAATTTAGAAAAGCAAACAAATCTTTTGCTAATGCAAAATAATTGGGCTCGTTATAATGAATTCGTATGTAATACATATGTTTGCACAAATAATGGCAGGAGTTAAACCCGCGATTGTATCCATCATGGGCATATGATAATATAATGACAACTTTGCACTCCGACCCTTCCATCTTTATGCCCTCAAATGTATTGATGGAATTTGAGACCATAAGAAAATAGATGTATTCTAGCCCCTAGGCTAGACTGACACCACCCCCCCACCCCTCCTCTTATTCAGAGGAACAGATTCATCCTAGCTATACCATAAAACAATATCGTTGATTGAGCTAAAATATTGCCTGGAGTCGCTGAACATCATTCTCAATCGCAGTTGGGCACTATTCCAGGTTAATACATTAATTGCCCATGCCCATTTCATTACCTCACTTTTGGATAATGATAATTGCATGCTAAATAAACAAAAGCTTGATTTATCATTATAAGATCAAGTAGGGCGTACTTCTGCTTATCAAGCATCAAAACATTCTTTGTTTATTCATGTAATGTGTAATTGGAATATCATATGCACCCAAGTAAATGTATCTATTTGTTTATCTCAAGTTAGGATCCTGTTTATCTCACAGGTTAGGGAATATTATTGCGAACAAGCAGAAGAAACCTGCAAAATCACAAAATTGATATGAAATACAGAGTATATCTCTGATGTGCAAATTAGCAAATTGAAATGATTGCCACCATAATTTCGTTCATGAGTTATCTCGCCTTAACGCAATTTATTCGACTCATCCAAAAAGACAGGTAATATTTGCCTTGTCCTATTGGAAAGATATATAACCGCTGTATCAAGGTAGTTCTCTATGAAATGAAAGTAGCGTCAAATAAGTAGATAACAAGGCATGGGTAAGTTCCCTTAGTTAGTTGAAAGGCTATTTCTGTATTTGCTTTCAAAACCAATTACAGGAATATTATTGAAGAAAATATTGCCAATCGATCTACCTGATGAAATGGTATGTGGTTGGGACATCCCACAGATAAGTACCATAATAGAAAGACATAATAAAAAGTACACACTTTCTTTCTTGCCGCCATATGTTAGAATCTAGAACATTCATCGTTTTATACCAGGACATGCTGTTGAAATGAAGCAAAGTTTTGAGCGAATACTAAGCGCACTTACCTGAACCTGAGCTAGAAACATGCTGATATTCATTCATGCACATATAAAGGTCTGCATGATGGAAATCAAATAACAACTTGCTCTGTAAGACTACTTTGACCCTAATACTTTAGAAAGTCAAAGTTTGTCTTGCTCTGTAAGAAACTTTGACTTTAGAATGAAACTTTGCCTTCTTTCTACGAAAAGATGTTAATCGCAAATGAAATGTCCCAGCTGACATTGTGGTAATTAATGTGACACGAATGAATGACGGAATCTCACTGATGTACAATGATATACAAGAATATCACACTTCATATTCAACGTTCTATGTTTGCCAAAAAGCTCTGAACTTACTCATAATGATGCAAATGATTAAAATATCAAAAATGCACTGCTCAAAGGATGCTGTTATTTGAAACCCTTTACAAGATACCAGAGCACCATATGCGTATCGTTATAATGAATAATTCTGCATTCTTATCACAATATCCTTGGTTATTTGTGTAGCAGGGGTCACTCATCTGAGATATTCAAACTCGAAGATATCTACGTGATGGTAGCATAGCTGGCAGATCGTCAGCAACCGGGTAATCAGACTCAACGACCGTAGCCTACACAAGAGCCAGTTACAGTGCGAGGAAGAGATATTAAGATGTTCAGTATTCATCCGAGGCTGCTATGCAAAGATAGGAGTTTGGCAACTGCCTGATAGCGACTCGAGCCGGCCCAACAGAAAGATAATGCGCTAAATGCGGCTGTAGAATATAAAGCTGATATAATCGGCACCAGTACAAGCATTCTAGTTAACGAACTGCGCTCTTTTGAGAGATTATTAATGCAAATGTGGTCAAAAGCCACCGCATCATCTACTGGTGATGTGGAAGATATGCAATCTGCGAGAGACTCTGTAACTGAGTTGATAGCATATTAAATAATTGATGTGAAATCAAAAGCGCTTGTAACATTATCTATATGCAATCGTAGATATGAGATAAGGCTGTAGCTGTTGACATTTTGTGTGAACTTGCTGCCACTCAACATAGGTGCTCGCGAATGCATTGTGCCATGTTACCGATAACGATAGCAACTGATATATGATATCATCTGCTGCACTGAATCTTGCTGTTTTATTCAGCGAATACAAAATCCAATATGATATTTACTATCATAAATAAGAAGTGAAATGGTTGAAAAATCTTGCCCTTGCAACTGATCGCTGACCGTTTGTCCTCTTTTGAACACGGAGCACGACCTAATATGCTAGCGACCTGTATTGGAGTCGAGTAACATAAATATTCACCATATTATAAATTATGTAAAGCAAGCTAGCCTTATGCGCGTTTAAAATATATAATTCCATCTTGGTGCTATATAGGGTTTTAAACAGTTACTGTAGCGCATAGCACCTTTCCTGATGCATTAGACACGTATCACAGCGCTTCTAAGGAGATCTACGTATTGTTACAAACCTTTGAAATATATCAGCGCGTGTGCTTATGTGATATATCGGTTCGCATAACAGGATTAGCGGTTTTATCAGAACTGACACTTTCCGAAGAAGATGGGGAATACCTGGTTTTACAAGGAATTTGAACTAAAACGCTGTTCATTAAGGGAATTGAGCAGGGTAGGTCTATATTTTCCGGTAAAACTTTCGAGCACGAGTTGCATCAATTTTGCATCGCTCATATAATCATTTAAAACAGTTCTTAATGCAGCAATATAACATAGCTCCTTGGCTCAATATTATTTCCTAGTGTCAATGTAGGCCCTAAATCGTGCTTTTGCATACGGTATTATTTAAGGTAAGTGATGAATAATGGATCGTTTTTCGGATACCTCTGAATCTGTAAGACCCGCGCGTAAGGGGTAGCAATAAATGTTAATGCATACGAATTGCCCTACATCTTATGCATCACTGCAGCTTTCGAAATGGGTACATATCTGCATCATCTAATGAGGCACCGTGCATCCACTGCCTAGTTGTACTAATGGCTGTACTTGATAGCATGCATTTGTCACATAACAAACCATCTTTATGATATTATTGACGTAATTGTTTCGTATATCAACAGTGCGATAGAACAAAGATATTTTGCTGAAATACAAGCCGATTCAGCGCACATGGAGTAATGCATCAGCACAATTATAGTGTGCACTGTTTAATATGAACGTACGTGTATACCTAAGTGATCGCACAGGTTATCTTTCACCTAAGCATTTGCCGATTAACTGAACTGAACAATGTGAATTGTTAGATATATGTTTTAAGTTCATTTCTATAACAATAATTATGATATTGCGGTGAATAGCGTATCGAAGGCTAGTATTTTTATCTAGGGGCCAAAGAAAGTGTGTTGAAAGCAGATTTCCTGATGCACGCGATATCATAACAGTGGTAAGTATGTTTTTGTTTGATGATGGGGCAATTTCGGAATGCATTCATGTATTTTCAGCAACATGACACTCACATTGCGAAGTGTTAATATAGAATTTCAACAATTATCAATAGTAGTATGAAACGGTCTTCTGGGACCGTAGAGGTCAGGGCTGCCTCTGATATTGTGCAGCATCTTTAAATTCCGGCCTACTCGACTTTTAACGCCAAGAACTTAAGTCAATTATGTCGAACAGTTTTACAGTATGCTTTTAACTGAGCATTATGTGGAAGAAACCCGTTTTCCACGATATTAAGACCCCTTTAGTACTCCGTTATTATTGTCCCTGTTATCTTTTGTGATCTGAATGTAATGGTAGGTTACATAAAAATTGATTAACTTTTAAGTCATTTGAGGGTTTTTATTATGGAGCGTCATTATTCATTGTCGTATTCATACAAAAATGCATCATCAGTGCAGGCATGATGCAGTACAAGCCAGCATAGCTTCTGTTTTTTGGCGTCAGATACACGCTTCAAAAACACAAAGCTGCTGATACGCGCGTTATAAGTCGACTTCTAAATGGAACCCGGCTTTCATGAGTCCCAAGCTAAACAAAGTCACACAACCATCACCAATTTGATGCTATGGGGTTCTTACTTGCAGCCACAGTCGACAAAGTATGACTCCGCCTGCAATCATTTGTAACGTTACTGAAATTTGCATTGGACAAGTAAAACATAAGAAGACTATATTCTTTCACAACACAAGACTTAAATCCTCTATATATATTTTTGCAAGTGCAAACAAGTATAAGTCAGCTATTGATATGACGTTAAGTTAATGTAATCGCGAAAGGTAGAAATCCCTTCTTCTAGCGAATGTTTCTCGTACAAACCGCGAATATATGCCTCGTTTGTCGCGCACGTCAATGTCATTTCTTTGTGTTTATTTCAGAACCTGCACATGTCTGAGCTAAAAACAGATAACAAAAACACCCCATCTTTGAATGAAGGGGGAATTGTAGTACAATGCAATCTGCTGGTTCCATCCGACGGATAACTTGAATACAGATCGGCTGATATGCATAAAGAAGCCCTTTTTCTGTGTGAGACAAGGTCGCATATATGCATAAATGCACATCAGTGCTCTTGCACACAAAATGCGTTAGCAGCGAATTGTCAATTCGTCACTGGATTCATTTTGTTTGTCATATATTACTATTATGGAGGATTAGAATAATTTGTCAAGAAGTGATACCATTTGGTCCCCTGCCTTGTCACATCAGTGAAAAATGTGGTTCAAACTCAGTCAAGGTTTTCGTCCTCAGCCTTATATTATATGGCTTACTACCCGTAGACCACTTTTCATTGTAATAAATTATTGCCAAAGGTACCGTGAGTAATGTGACGGGTCGGCATATTTATTGCTGCCGATATCTTGAAGGTGAACATAGTCAAGGCATGCGACCTTATTTTCACAGATTATTATGCGAAAGGCAGTTTTCCCAGACTACTGTTGTGCCAACTAAACGTAACACTGCGCTATGTACCGTACTATGTAGCTCAGGGACAATTCAGTCACTTGGTACGATTTGCTCATGGCTTTTCATATCATAGCGAACCATGATCCAACAATGACCATCACGTGCAACATTTCTGGGCCTATCACGACATTTGAAATCGTAGCCGTAGCACATAGCAAACATATGAAATGGTTGAACAACACATTTAAAGCTTGTCAGCGACTATGATAAAGAGCCGATAAATTACTATACCAAGACGTGAATAATTCAGAGAGTGAGATAATTGCACCGACTTGATTTGCGCTTGCGCTCCTTGAAAAGAAGTCTTACTTGCTTGATTCGTGTGCCATACTCACAACTAAAATCGTTATTGTGAAACATGATGCCTTCGGTGCGCTTTTCTAGAATTAAATCTCCATGCCAAATGCGGTACACCCATCCAAAAGACACCAACTCAAACGAGCATCACCATCATTGAATTACACCATTATGGCATACCTACCTTGATGGCCATACAGACAACGTCAATCGGTAGTGAACCATTTGCTCCTTTTGTGCACTGTAAATAAAGATGATGGTGTTGTGGAAAGCTTATGGATTGTTAAGCTGCTTAATGATATGCAAATATCAGCATAGTTGGAATAAATGTAGCATTACAAACACAAGTATTTACTCTTGCGGTCAGATTATGAGGCGGTTTACTAGGCCTTTTCAAACGTCAAACGCTCAAAATCCAAAAGAAGTGCTCATTGAGCTAGCTGGCTTCATTTTCTGCATACCGAACTACATCTGTCACGATGAAGTACTGTAAAGTATTGATGCTTTGTGTAGACCCCAATTGTCCCCCTATGCGGTAGGTTAATTGTTAATATAGACGCGTTGCATGGAATACACTGCCGTGCTCAGTTGATATTTGTCTAACAATATTCAGGCAACCTACTGCATGAAGCGCCTTAAGCTTCGTGGCATATTATATTTGTTTGATAGTATTCAGTCGGTAAATCATGCAAACATAAATTAGCGCTTTCTGAGTTTGACATACTGTCACAGAAGTGATGGTAACCAATACTTTGCCGGAGACTTAACTAAGTTGATTCACGCGACAAAAAGTTATTGGATGTTCAATAATATACAGTGGCCTAGTAATATCGTAATTGATCGTTTACATCGACAAACCAGTGCCCGTTGGCATCTAGTATACATACATAACTTCGAAACACGACGTCACCCATTAGACTCACCAACCATACTGATTCTGCATTTGAATGGTGCTGCCACCACTAGCTATCACAAGATGATTTAATAATGGACCCAAAATTGGTCTGTGACGCGAACTGCGTCTCTACCTCACCCTAAAACGAGCGCAGTAATTCTTTACAATCGCCAACAAAGTGGATAAAAGAGAGAGTTTGAAACCAATTTCCGCCACACTAAGGCGTTTTGTACACTGCCAATGAATTATTCACCCAGCACAATAGCACCCTGGTCTACAAACACAAAGGCGTATTTCTGAGAGACGCACACCACGTTCGTAAATGTTCGATTAACCTTTACACATATAACCAAAGGTGATGCATAAGCAAATTGCACATAACCTTGTAGCCCGTACTTTAAAAATTACGTCGTTACTCTGAGGACATGATCTCCTGACTGCTTGAGTTGTGCTTTGTTTCAATTCCGTGGCGATTTCTGCATGTCTCGACCTTACAAGTCGGCGATGCTCCTAAACAAACGCATCCGCCAAGTAACAAGCAACACGTGTACTAAATCGCAATTTCTGAGTGGGTCCAATTACATTGTCAAGCGACTTAGTGACAAAGGCATATATCTCCTGCATTCCAGGAGTTTTGTTTGATTGTTTATGCTAACCTTCTTAGGTTTGATCACACCCAATGGGTTTGTGGCAGCAGCCGCTACAGTGAACAAGGAGGCGGTACCCTTGCCAACGTTTCTCAGATTCTTATAAGGTTGCATTATTATCGATAAGAGTTATATGTTCGCGCTCGTGGTTGTCTCCCTTCCGGTTAATGTGTAATTCTGTCCATCAGTTTTGTGTAATTGCATAGCCGAAAAGGCCCGAAGATGCGAGTATGTTAATCAAGTAGCCCACTATTGTTTTATGCATGGTAAATGGCTAATAAAGCCCCCTTATTGTTGCTTTGTTAGTTAGAATTATGCTACGTCGCATGTAGTGTATATATGATGAAAACAATTGACCTAATTATTAGTTTTTCGGTCGCATTGCTTTGACGTCACCTTGGGATTTATGTAAATATCTTTGTATGAATACTCTCGGATTTTAATTGTACAATGTATAGTGCCATATATACACAAAAACAGAACAGCAGTCTTCACCAGTATTATTTCTGGCCATCAATATTTATACACAGAGGTTGTTTATAACGCAATTTCATCATAATAACACTATGAATAAGTTTGACATCGTGCAGCTGTATCACCGATGACCACGCCTTTGGTGGCAATTAATGCATTCTTTTTGACAAATAAAGATAAATACTTAATGCAATACACGTGCTTACAATACCGACGTTATAATCCTAACGACGAAGAAACAATCCATATAACCCCAAACTCATGGTCGAGAAATAGCCACGCGCGCAATAACAAAGGCGTTATCTGTGGTACAATGCAAAGAGCCATGGCGTTAATCACACGGTATATTCTACTTCAATGTGGATGATGTTGAAAGTTTATCCAGCAATAACTAATAATATATCAATTATTCAGCAAGGCACGCTGTCAATTTTGATGCAGTGAAACGATTAGGATAATGACAGAGGGATCAAGGCGTCCTCTTCCATATCATTACGTAACGATTAGTACACAAGAGGGTCCCCTTGGGTTTACCAGATATATGAATAACTGCTCAACGACGCTATACTATGCGTCTTTCTATGGTTTAGACTGTTTTTATACGTTTTAAACCAAAATATTGAATGACACGTTGCTTGGTTTTTAATGCGTGGTGAGAGGGTGTCAGCTAGCATGCTTTAGGTGCATGATACAGTTTTCTTTCGACATTGTTAATGTGCTTAGCAATACGATTGGCTTGACTTCATATGCGATAGATATAACAAAACCGTTATCCTACAAGTCAGACTAAATACTCTTTCGCGTTGCATAACATAGTTGATGATGGTTTTGTTCACAGAGAATACTGCTTGCTAGGATTGACTTTGCAGTATGGTTCCGAAATGCTGCTTTACACAACTTCGCAATAATAGAAATGTGAAAACAATATGCACAATCACTTAAGACGAATGGTCATATATTTGGAGGCATAAACGAAACGTATTTTAACTATTGATGATGAGTCACCTTAATGCAGCGTCATATGGCATATTGTCAGATTGTTCTCTTTTGTTACCTCCATGATTAGCTCAAGATGTTGCACATAAGCTGCATACCCTTTGAAACAGACTGCTTACAGGTATTTATAGACATAACTTCATGCCAGTTATCACCTACCAATTAGCACGTCATTGACGTCTGTTTGAGTGTTACAATGCACCTCATGCAAAGTCAAAACATTGCCTAAAATGATAATCAGGGCTGAATCGGAAACCCGCCTCTGTATTGGCTGACACTTTACCTACACACAACTGTAACATTAGGAACAAATAACTGGCCCAACACATAAAAATACTACCCAAAACCCTAATTATAACCTCATCACGACATACACGAGGTTGGCCGACAGTAAGGTTAGGTATTCGTCGAACTGAATGTCAGTCATTTATTTCTTGACCTCAAGGACCGATATTCAATGCCCAGTAGCCGTAAAAATGCAATTAACGGACCATACGCTATCAATAGCCGAACCCGTAACACCTAACTTGATCCTAACCCTACCACACACGTACCGAAAACCTAGACAGATGTACCCATGACAACTTTCTGACATTATTTACCGACGCTTTGATCACTATAATTGTTATCAGCGTATGGCAGTGCCCATCAACTACCCGTCTTTTTTGCATCAGTCTACCTGCTACCATAACCTTAATCTCAACTCATAACATTGACTGTCTGATTAACTGATATCACACCGAATTAATGTTAGTAGTAGTGTCATTTATGATTAGCAGCCACATTATGCACTTACAAAAGGCAACCGGATTGATTTAATCAACGCGTTGTTTGTCCAAGCGCACCTGATTGACCGAAGGTAGCAACACCATGCACGGACTATGAGTACAAAAACAATCAATGAACCAGTAACTTAGCCCCAATCCAAACCCTAGCCGTAAACCTAGACATATACCTCATCCTCAGTTAACTACTTTTCTGTGCTTACAAATAGGGACACAGGACAGAATCCCTGACGCTCACCAATATCAACCTTAATATGAAATAGTTTGATGCCATAACCTGAGTGAGCCTAAGTTATATGGTAATCTATAGTAAAATAATACTGCTGCCTATGGTCATACGACCTAAGCGGAAGCTATGGTGTAGCTACTGGTCGATTAATCTGGCGGCAAAAGTCAAGCGGTGTCATGACTATCACTTGCCAGGGTTGTGATACGCACATTCAAGTAATACGGTAGCCTGATGTCAGTGTATCATGTGACTATTGCGGCAACCTAACTTGGAAATCAGTGGTGAACCAATCGGCTACAATGGCCAAGTTATCGATTGAACGTTTGTCATTTCGACCGAAGCTGATTGCGTACTGCTGGTCGCTAGAGGTCAAGCATCATATGGCGAATGTTTGCCTACGCAAAGTTAATAAAGTGGCTGATGAGCAAGTTATTGGCAGATGGTTAATTAGCTTACAACGGGCGGCGTCTCTATAGCGACAACTTAAAATTGCGTCTGCTAGCCAACTTTAGATGATTTACAACATATGTGATATTAGCTGTCATCGGTTGTACCCTTTGTCGTTTATGTTTGGTGTCATGCTATTTGTTATATCGAGGCATGGGATCATAACTAAGATAATGGTAATATCTGGGACTGATTAGAAATTCTGCAAATGCCTGTTGGCTTTTGAAATATTAACAGATCATGGAAATACCCGGCAAGTACGCTTGTAAAAATGAAAGCAGGAAATACTAACGCACAAAACAGAATAATTTTGCATCTTAGCGAACCAAGTGCCACTGCTGTGAGGACCGATTTGTTTCAAAACCCAGAGATGCACGTCAAAAGTAATAAGAAGTGATACATAACCACTTTCATATTTTACAACGTTATACCCTCAGTTATATCACACACTCACGCTCAATCAACAGGTGATCAGGTATGTCAACTCCATGATAAATACCTGATCACAAGTTGGTTGAGCTTTAGTGCAACAACAGTATAAAAATATCAGCGGTGAAACCAGATGATTGATTCACTCCTCTCGGCTACGATCGTTGATCTCAGAAGACCACTTGCGAAGCGTTAACGATTTACTTAAACATTGCCGTGGCGGAATCGGGGTTGCCTCGGGTATAACGATACAAAAGCTCTGAGTCCCTTTATGAATGAGTTGAACTGATAGTCATGTCATGGTATCTGCCGGAACTAACATAACCAGAAGAAATTGATACCGTTATCTGTTGGTAAGCGAGGCTTCTTTAATGTATCTGCACGCAAATATCTTGCATGGCTGATGGACGTGGCGCTAGGCGAAGCGAAATTATCAGGTCAAAATTTGATAGCGATCTGATATATTGTAATGTGATAAAATATCAACCATTGTGTATGACTAATATCCAATAGTTGATCAGCAATAGCAATAACACCTACATTGATACAGTGACCACCCACCCGGGATTATGATTTTAGCTAAATATATACGGATGCAGCCAATCTTTGATAGACAACACACACGGTTTTACTTTCGCTCATTTCCATGACTGCAGGCTCTGACAGAATGATAATGAAAATGTAACAAAGCACCACTATCTCCAAAAGATTAGGGGAGGCGGATGCCTAGTGAAAGGCAATTAGACGTCGCTGGTATTCACGTCGTAACCTAGTACAAATATGCCGATGTTTAGTGCAACGCAATCCATCTTTATATATATTACCACAGTTTTACAATGAATCTACCTGCATCATTTCATAGATTGTTTCTTTATTATATTGTTATATGATTAATGTGCTAATCACCAATACCGAAAAGAGCGTATGGATCTAGGATCAAGAAATATTTCTTTTTAACAACACAACATTAATAATAATCAATGCAAAACCATCGACCTCTCTCTACAAATGTGTTGCATGATGATCGTTAATAATACTGCCAGGAAGACCATTGTCCATGTATTTTAGCCTCAAATGCCGTCGCGTTCTCTTTCTTGTCGGTTGGATTACCTAAATATATCACGTGATAGTTATATTAAGAGGTATGATCCTGAACGTGCCAATTGCAACACTCAGATCCCAAACTGCGGATAAGAAATAAAATACTGATCACTAGATAACTAAAAGTATATTCAGAAGGCATTGTCACCTCTAGCGATAGCAGATTCTTGTCACATAGTTAATTATTCCGCAACCCGACCTCTTCTCTCTTATCTCAACGACATACCGCTAATTATCGTTGAGTTCCTCAGTTTTATTTACGCCTTAAGCGGGGTAACTTTTCAAACGGCCAGAAGTTAAACACTTTAGTACTATTGATTTACTAAATAATAGGTTCTTTTTATAAGTTGGCAATCGAGAGACCAGTTGAAGGTATAGTGACCGCCGCAAAGAGCAACGTTGCTCAAACATTGATAGATCTATAAATGTAAACTAAATTTGCACATAACAATTAGTACAGACGCTCGTTTTGTAAAACGACAACAACCACCATCATATCAATGTCAAGGGAACACCTGTATCACACTGTGGCGCTTTTGACGCAAATAAGTCGCTATTAATAAGCAAGCTGGTGAGAACAATTTTTTTACCTATGTATTCATCAATTGTGCTATAGTCAACGACATGAGATGGAAGAATAAGTACCTAGACGGTATATGGAAAAATACATGATACTATTTAGCGAGAAACGACATTAGCACGCACAAAATTACGCATCGTAAACAATTATAATGAATAAAATGCACGCCCCGTTGGACCTAGTATATACACATCCAATCATAAAAACGATATGCGTCCAAATACTATTATTTATAATTCAGCAGACACCGGCTAGGTGATTGCCGGACACATGTCTTGGTACCTGAAGGTGGCTTTTAACATAAATATAGTACCCAAAATCCTTATCATAACCCCATCACGACATGAATGAGCAGAAATAACCGAATATAAGGTTGGTTGTATTTATGACTAATATTCAGATCGAAGTGCAACTTCATATAACATTTTGTATATTCATAAGAGGCAAACCTAATGCAGAATGCTGCACGCTGTCTTGCAACTGTGCTGTCGAAAAATTAATAAGCTGCAGTATTCACAGTCCGTACATTATCTGATTTGCTGACCATTGACCACCACCCTTTGGATCTTTAGCTCACTTAACTGGCCCTAAACGTAAATACAACACACAACACCCTTATAATAACCCTACCACACCATACACGATTTTGCCCAATAATAAGATAAAATACACGTTGGACTCAATGTGGTTGATTACTTTCTAGACCTCAATGCACTATATTCACTGCGCAATAACTGCAAAATGCACTTAACGGACAATGCGCTCGTCATAGCCTAAACCGTAACACCTAACTTGATCCTAATCCTGCCAGCCACGTACCGAGAATCTAGACAGTCTTACTCATGGCAACTTGCTGATCTACTTTACTCACATCTCGATCAGCATGAAGTCTATCAGCGTATGACAGTGTCCATTAACCACCCATCTATTTCAGCAAATCGCAAAGTGTACCTGCTACCATACCCTTAATCCAAATTATTAAATATTGACTGTCACAATAGCTGATAGCATACCAAGTTTAAGTTAGTAGTAGGGTTATTCATTATAAGCAGCCACATCGCTCACTTACCCGCCTGATTTATTTAATCAACGCATTTTTTGTCAAAAGAGCACCAAAATGATCGACGGCAGGGGCAAAATGTAGAGACTTCTCCAAGGTCAGATCATATACGGTAGCCTAGGGTCTGCGTATCATATGACTAATTGGCAATCTATCCAGCTTAAATAATATCTTGCAGCCAGAACCCATGTAACTTGAAAGTCTGTGGTGAACCAATATTAACAAATGGTAAAGTAAAAGCTGCTCGACTGAAACTGGCTGCTTATGGTCAAGTCATGTGGTAATTAGAGGTGAATAAATGAGGGAGCATTTGGTCACTGACTTAGATCATTGGTTTGTTTGGCTCATTGTCCAATAATGCGACTGCGCATGTGGCACCTGTACCTCTGGTAGCTAGTGGTCAAGAAATCAGATGGCGAATGGTTGCCCTCATATTGTAATTATGCTTCTGTAGCTGAATATCTACACGAGCTTTTTCTACCTCAGAGTTAATTTCATAACAGCAACGAAGAAGCAAAATCACCTGCTGCCTTTCCATAATGCATGTACTTCTCTTTGGCTTGAAAGTGGCTCGGTTTACTATCGTTTAGTCTACCGAGAAGCTTGTAGCGGTAATCGATACTCCGCAGTCCCATTGTAATATTAACGTATCAGCAATGACAATAAGAGGGGAGGAGGTAGACTGTAAAGATCAGACGTTATTGATCTGAAGAGGCTTCATATAAAGCTAGTCCCCTGGTTGTCGCTTGGGCAGACTATTTTGCGAGCATGTGTGAATTGCGGCGGTAAAATAATCGAGTTTATGTTATAGACATCAGATTGGCAGACCACTCGATGAACTGGACTCTATCTACTAATTTTAATGGTAATCTAGTACAATGTCAGCAGAACATACCTTTCTCAGCGATTCGCGGTATTTACATAAAACAAATGAACTAACGACTGCACTATTAATGATGAAATGGAATAAGAAGCGTGAGCTATAATTGAAATCGCAGGCAGAACAGCAAAGTTGCATCAGTTGCTTGATACAGACGAAATAAAATGTAGATAGGGAATATTTGCCAAATGACGTTTAATTGAATTTCTCTATTCATGCTTTGTGGTATGTAGAATATGCCATGTCTTCTCCATAACGACCGAAATGCATGTTTATTTAGAGAAACAGCCACAAATTGTGCCGTTTCTAATGTAATATGGTTATATAGCACTCTGCCGCGTGTACCGTTGGCGGCATGTGAAAGGGATTCCTGTATGGACGTCCACACCTAACAATACATTTAAAAGAATGTAATACGCCTTTACCTATTTGGTTTAACATATGGCAATCATTATTCGAACAAGCTTGGTTCTGTTTCCTAACTCGATTCCAACAATTAAATAGCTTGTTAATTGGCAACACGATGCAGTCGCCATTATTTAATGATGTGTTACGTGGCTTATTCATGTTATGCATGTATAATACCGCCAATATAGCATTTCACCGTGCAGCATTATATATTATTTTGAGTTCTTACTTACGTGGTGGCATTTGCCGACTTTCGTTAATGTTAATACCATTATTACAATAGTCAAGGACGTAAGAGTAGAGCAATACATTGTTTCCTGGAACGTCAGCCAATTTTAATCTGTGCAAGCCAGGGGCTGCTGTAGGATGCCCTCTGGAGGGAGATACAAGCTAAATATTACTGATAACACTCGAGCTAGAGCAGCTAAAAACTGAATTCAGTCGCTAGGATCTGGCGAGATATAACTATAACACGGACAATCGAAGAAAAAAATATTTATCTGCACAATTACGGTTGGCAACACAATGACATCGCTTGGCTGTCACGAATGATAACCGAGCTTGCAGTAGATGGGTGACCCCACAGTATGGCTATTGGACAACATTCATGGTAAAAAAAATAATTATTAATGTTAAAGTTTAAAATATTAATCTTCGGACAAGGCAGTAATATCACATATCGATAAGTGCTTCAGGACTCTTTACATATATATATATATATATATATATATATATATATATATATATATATATATATATATATATATATATATATATATATATATATATATATATATATATATATATATATATATATATAATCAAAGTATTCGCAAATCAAAAGATATATTAATTAAGCAATAAAAAATAAAAAATACATGAGTACCAATCAGTTTGTACATAGGAACACACGAAGCTCATCTGCCTCTTGCAGTGTTAACGAAGTTAACAGACTGCCTTCGCGCTGCTGACCCAATTCTTGCAAAGCGCATACCGTCGCCCTGTCTTCTGCTGTTACTTCATTAATATTTAAAAGCAATTCGCGTACATTATTAAGGTTACCTTCATTAATTAATCTTAGTTGTTGGTAGTCTAAATTTAGTAGTGACAGACATGATCTTACATTATTCGATACGACATATGAGCTTACATTAGTGAGCATAGTAGCAAGTCGAACTTTTGGGTTGTTACTAACGGTGCATTTAACCCAAAAATTAACAAAACGTAACAATAACTGAGTGCGTATATCAGGTCTGCCTACAAGTAGCGGTAAAAAACGAGACCTCGTTCTTCTATTAAGCTTAAGAACTCTCCTTACACACTTTCGCCAAGCAACACTTATTTTTTCAAGTGACTTTAAATCCAATTTCCATAAAGGACTACCATAGAAGCTTGTACAAAAGGTATCAAAAAGCCTAGTGCGAACGTCGGTGCGGCAAAGAAAGCCGAATCTGGACATCAAAATGTTAGTACGATAAAACAATTCTCCTACAGCTTTTTCGATATTCGCATCATTGTTTTCATAACCAATATATCTGCCTAGATGAACAACCTTAGAGTACTTTTGTAAAATGGCTCCATTCAGCCGTAATTCGAGATTGGTATTACATTGTGGAATATTGTAGCACAGCAGCATACTTTTTTCACTATTGAACATTACATCGTATTCTTGTGCGTATTCTTCGCATATTGAAATCATAAGCTCGGCAGCAGTGACTGAGGGAGCAAGGAGTGTTAAGTCGTCAGCAAATCCAAATGCACCCATAAACTGATGACCGACATGACAACCAACATTACTACGTTCAAGACGATTAAGCAGCTCATCGATATAAATACAGAAAAGAATCGGCGATAACACACCGCCCTGCTTTATGCCATTACTGCATTGGAATGCCTCAGACACATTAGAGCCCCATTTAACTAACAACGATTGGTTGAAATACATATAAAGGAGCAACTTTACAATAGTAGGACACAAACCTCTACGTATCAATAATTGAAACAATTTAATATAATTAACCCTATCAAATGCCTTCGATGCGTCTAGCATCACAACATAACATGGCGATTTTTGATTGACATAAAAATCTATAACTTCTTGAACTACATAGGTACACTGAGAAGTGGAATGGTCTGGTTTAAAACCAAACTGGAGGTGACTGGTGCTTAAAACATTTGAATACTTTGACAAAATAACGTTATCTAAAACCTTGCCTACAACACTACTCAGCGCTATCGATCGATAGTTATTGCTGTCGCTTGCCGATTTCTTTTTGTTTTTCAATAACGGAACAATCACCGACCTTGTCATTTCAACTGGAGTGAATGAATGAACAATCATTGAATTGAACAACAGAGATAAATGTGTGAACAAATCACGAGTGCCATTTATAATATGGTCCGAATTTACATTTTCATTAATGTCAGCCTTATGGGCCTTAATTTTCTCCACGGCTGCCGTGACATCACTGACTGAAATATAATGATCAGATTCGCATTTGCCTGAATTACATCTTTGCTCAACTTGGTCATTCAGAACCACTCTTAATCGGTCATATTCATCAACATTATATGACACACTATTATATATATATATATATATATATATATATATATATATATATATATATATATATATATATATATATATATATATATATATATATATATATATATATATATATATATATATATATATATATGTATGTATGTATATATATGTATATGTGTATTTCACTTTATCTATTATGTATCACCAAGCAGAAACTTTTGTTTTGATCAGCACAAAAGCGTGGTAAAACATTGGATGTATTTTAAAACACCTAGAATAATACAATGCAGGTATTGAATTCCTATTGCCGGAATAGTAGTCTGCTTCCAGGTCCATATTAATTAGGGCTTAGCATACAATTACCACCAAGTAATAGCTCATTGATATAAATAATTTCGGATAAATGCATAAACAAACTATACATACGTGTTCCAGTTTTTTTATTGATTAAGTGCGACACTGATTTTTGCCAAGTGCAATTCGACGTCCTTGATTTGTTTTCCAGTGGCCATAGCAACGCTGAATAATTCATCGGTGTTCATACATACAAAAAGCGACCTCAAACATCCATTTACTCGTAAAAACCTGCTCGGGTAATGGTCATAAAACGTCGGACTGATTACAGGAAAAAGAGAAAGCAATGTGTTCTTGATTGTTCCCGGGTTGCTGTTATTTATAGGTTGATGTACATTTTTGGGGCAGTTTCTTGTTAAGTCTTGTATAAAATTGTGGCTGGGGTGATCGCCTTCTATAGAGTACCTACCAGCATACCATACCACATCTGTCAAAATCGAAGTTTTTTCGGGTGGCTGTGGGGCACCTAATTTTGGGCAGTTTCTTGTTAGATTCTGCAAGATATATTGGTGACGTGATTGCTTCAATAGAGTATCTACCGGTGTACCATGCCACATCTGTCTAAATCTAAATGAGAGATATCATAAAATTAAATTTCAGAAATATCTCCAAATTTATTAAAATATTAAGCTAATCAACATGAATTATGAAAGAGATCTCTTATGTAACACAATTTGTTATGCAGGAAATGTAGAAATGTAAATTTTTTCTATCTACGGGTGCTAATGTGTTGGATTATAACACTTGTGTGCAAATATGTCTGTGTAATATCGGCAATCAGTGCATCTTTTATTTTCAAATGCAACTACATCACACATTGCAAGCAAACAGAGCATCAATCGATGGTGTTATTACTGACGATTTGACAAAATCTTTAAAATATGTTGCAAACAGGTTCTATATTCTATAGTTAATAGCATAGCTAAAATATGTACTTACAATTATATATGCTTCAAATAACTGCGGCATATATGCAGTTACTACAGTAAATCCACGGGTGAATTCTTATTTGTTTTCCATTGCATTTCATCTCGATTCTGTATTATGAGCTTCCGCACTTTTGTCTTACATTCTATCCAAAATAGCGGGAAAAGTATAGTGGTGATATTTAATTATATTTGCGTACGCAATTTTCTCCATCAAGCAAAGTTCGACCATTTGAATGCTATCGATGGCAATTTTATGGACTCAATCATGTTACCGACGCAGGTCACATTTAATAGTTGCATTGTGTCTGATTTAGTCGCTGCCTGACAATAGCTAGGAGTTTAATCTTCATAAAATACCTTTTTTTGGCAAAGCCAATGTCTCTTACGGTCTACAACCACGTCATTGACATGAGGCTCTAGCATTACCATAAGGTCATATCAACCAATGACTGATAGAGATTACGTGGCAGGCGAAACCAGCGCAACCTCCGTGACTATCGACAATAGAACATGCAGAGCAGGACATGAGCCTTGAATTGTTCATGCTCACTTTGTGGTTACACTATAAGCTTAAGCGCGTGTGTTTCGCGTTCAATTCATATGAATTGAATTACTCTCTAAAATGTAATTATCATCTCCCAATCTCTGATCGCAGAGACGTCCACAACAGCAACAGACGGGGATGTTTGTAGTTGTTGCCTGAACGAAGTAACAACTACAAACACCAGGCATTATTGCCTTCAAACAAACATGTTGTGTTGAATAACAGTATATGTGTTACACTTCGACGGTGACCAGTTGCTCTTGAGCCGTTTCAGTACACATTGCCAGCCCCCTTTGGCCATAATCTATTTCATGTGATTCACAGTCAGGTTGAACTAATTATAGCGTCATTGCTACAGTCAATAGATGTGCTGCAGTGTCTTCTGGTTTGTCGCGCAATCGTAGAGTAGATGGGTCCAAAATGAACAACAGGATTACCGGAATATTAACCATATGCTGCGTTTATATTTTCTACATAGCATCCCAAACATGCAAATCCCAAGGGTAGAATTATGTTGGAGAAAAGCATATGCATATATATCTATATACATATATATATAGTTAAATGCATATATATATATAAATATATATATGTATATATATAGTTATATAACCATCCCATTGAACAGGGAGCACCGTCTTAGAACCACCTTAAAAGAGGTTTTAAACTTTTTTCGAGATGCTAAAATGACGGAATAAAGTCAGAAAAGGTTTATGTGTTCAGTGTGGTATCATGATAACCATTGGTTAACCATCCCATTGAAATTACCTTCAGTAGCACACTTGACTGTAAATATGTATTCATTATTGTTTTAGTTTCCTATCCTGATTTACAACCGTGATTTCTAATGTCGTGCAAACGTTTGAGACAATAAAACGTTTCTCAAAATGAATACCGTCTTTACATCTACAGTTATGGTAAACAGCTACACAGTGATGGAATATGAATGTTCCACAACATAACAAACAAATGAGTCTTCAGACAAGGAATCCCACTATTCAAGCAAACAATCCAGCCCTAAAATACATTTCATTCAAATATATGCCATAACTAAAGGCAACTTTCTTCCCCAGTTGCTCACTTCTTAACAAGTACTTGTATCCCTGCCACACCTATCCCTGATTGAGGCAAAAAAAACCCCCAAAAACCAGTTTAAACATCCATATTAATACCAATATTAACCAAGCATCGTAAACAATCGATATTATGTGCATTCACATTACAGTAACTTTCGGCTAGTGATGGTTGAATGCCCATTTGTTTTCGGGTGCTGTATTAATGTCTAACGTTGAATAGATAAAATGTACAATGCGTTCATCGTGTTATTCACATACATTGTTAGCAACAAGAGCATAATCCAATGGTCGGTTGCCATAGTATTTAGTTGATCCCTTATCAGGAGTATATGCATTAATTTTCCTTACGATCGAGAGTGGATATAATTACCAGGCAATCTTAATGGCGGTTTTATAATGTGCAGTTTACCCGCGGTAAGCATATTAGACAACGAAAACCTTATCACCTATACATAGATATTGGATTCTGTAATGTTTTTCAAATTAATTCTCTGGAAATTTATCTCCATACCAAATGCGGTACGCCCATCAAAGAGAGACTGACACAAACTACCATCACCATTTTGTCATTGATGGCCATTCTGACAACGTAAATCGTTAACTCTCATTTCCAAAAAGTCTGCAATGATCTATTGGCTCTTTTTTTTCATTGTAAATTAAGCGACTGGTATTGAGAAAAGACACGCTCTCTAAAACGTAAAGAATAGCTTGCCTTCAATTGAAGACACACTTGTTCCATATTCAAGTCAGCTCGGTGTATTGCCATGGATCTATCTATTCGAAAACTAATAAGAGTTGAAAGCTTATGGATTATTAAGCGGTGTATTACAATAAAGATATTAGCGTATCGCAAATAAGTTTAGCATTACGAATACGAGTATTTTCTGTGACAGTCAGGTTATGAGACGGTTCATTAGGCATTTGAAAAGTCAGACGCGGGAAATCAAGCAGTAGCGCTACAACAACTGGTCAGCAGCATTTGGCTTTTTTACTCGTTGTTCAGACCTACCTGTAATTATGACCTTATCAAGTTAAACCAGTTAGGATAGAGTGAAATGGAGTATTGGTTATACTCTATTGCGTTTTGTTCATTATTGATATAAAAGCCTTGCAAGAAATAAAATACACCTCCATTAATCTTTCAATAGCAGAATCAATACAGTCCTTGTGACTGTTTCACTCGTTAGGCTGAGCTTAAAGGTAGCGCTGCGCTCCACTTGTGGTATAGATTGTGGATGCTCGCACTAAATTAATATATGCCTACATCATTTCATACCATATCATGGATGAACTTATCCCACATTACTTATTTGACCTGTAGTAATAAGTCGGTAAAAGGCAAGTTCCGCCGAACCAAGGCGTTTTCTACAGCTCCAATGAATTATTCACCTAGCACAATAACACCCTTGTCTAAAAACTCAGAGGCTTATTACAGAGAGACGCACACCACGGTCGTAAATATTCGATTAACCTTTACACATATAGCCTAAGGTGATGCTTATGAATATCGCGCATAACCTTTTGGTCCGTACCTTGAAAATCATTCCCTGAACACGTTAATCTAATGACATTACCTTTCTCTTATCATGTTTGAAGTCGAATATTATTGCGCATATTTTGCCTGCGTCGTTCTTAGCTGCAATATGCCATTCGACCTGTAGCTGATATTTAATCAAGTTGGTTACATTTTGGTATATGCTAAGTTATATAATTTTGACATGACAAATGAACTTGAGAGGTGATATTGTAGGAATGGTCAGTGCTGACTGTTGAAATATGGATCGAACTGCATTACCAAATAATAATGACCCATGGGTGAATAACGATTACTGACTGATCTTCCAGGATAGAGAGAATGTTTGTTACTTTAACCGCGGCAAGAGCTGTGGAAATACGAACAATATATGAGACAACTCGTTGCGATCAGGTTAATAAAGCAATTCGGGATCGGTTTGGTACAAGCAAACCTCTAATTGTCAGTCAGCAAGACTAACAGCTACTCAAACTCAATTACCGCCATACACGAAACATTTATGGTTTTATTCAAAAGAGTTTTTACTCTTAATCCAGTGTTGCTATCCGAAAGAGTGTACACGACTACAACAGGCCGCAATATGTACAATCATTGGGGACAATAATTAGTCGTAGGGGAAACGGATCTGTCACCCTCATGCAGCTTGTTATGACATATTGCCAGATTGTTTTCATGATTAGCTTCTTAGATGGTTTGCTTAATATAATCAAATAACTTACATGGACTAGCGCACAATGCGATTATTAATGCAAGTAAAATGAGCAAGACCCGATATAATAAAGTTTGTCATAAGTTATTTATTTACTTGTTCATGTGCCTTTTCCGTGACACGCTGTCAATAAGTTAATTATATGATTTGTTAGAAATCTAACTTACAATTAGTAAGAAACAAAAGTTGTGCTGATGAAGATGTAGGCATCGCGTCACTGTTGGACAATATGGAACTCTTGGGTTAGACCGTATCCAGAAGTATAATGTTATATGTGAGGTAATAAACACGCTGCCATGGCGGGCAAATCTGCTGTCGTGTAAACCCAAGCATTTTCTCGTCTTTATGGAGACTGCTTTATGTAAGAGAGGTTCAAATCACTGGTAATGTCGAAAACATCCGCTGTCTGTTGCTTACAACATTACGCTGAATATAAAATGGCCATCCATGAGTAAAGCTGAGTACCACAACAATAGGGTAAATAATTCTTAAAGAGGTGCATTATGGACCAAACACATGTATTTACCCTTTTTGTGGATAGTGCCACATTCAACCGATGTGATTCTACTGTTTTATTGTAGAACGAGACGCTGCGACATATTAGGCGTACTGGACAGACTTGCGTTAGATCTGCAGCAGATTTCAGCTTGTGCTGCAGCGTATCTTCTATATAGTACTATTGCTAGCGAGCTGAATGGTGGTATAATAATGATCTAGCTCAATCCACGAGACATATAAAAATAATTTATGTCTGCTGTTTTTGTTTTACATAATTGATCCAATAAACCAGCAACTTAAAAAGCCAAATGCTCCAACAAATGTGCAACTGGTATGCAACACAGGTGGCACACAATTGGTATCATCATAACTTATCGAATATAAGACCTCACACTCTTCTGGTTGATAGAGTAACGCGAATGTCACTTGCAAAGTAAAACAAAACATTTGGCACAATATCCGGCAGTACTATTCGCTGTAACGAAATAATAACTAGTATTATACAATCTTTAGGTTAAGAGAACTATTCAGAACGTAGTACCTTGTGGGTACTCATCCAATCATGAAGATGATTTGCTTACGAATTCTATCATTTACATCTCTTCAGGTACTGGCTATGGTATTACCCGACACATGCCTTGTTCACAGCTTGATTGGATCTACAAAACCGAGGGACTATACAATCAGCCATTGAATGGACACCATCTAACACAGACATAGGGACAAACCCTTCTAACTTACCTCAAACATTCTGAAACCCATTACCTGCTCCATAATGAAAGTAGGACAATATTGGTCACGATAGTCATTACCAGTCAAAGCATCTTTTGTGTAATCATCTGCTAAATAACTCTAGCGATATTGCTTTATTGGCATCTTAATTGCACATAATCTGCTAGCTCTTATAATCAGTCTGCTTACAAGTATTTATAGTCAAAGATTCATGTCAGGTATCACCTGCCAATTAACACGTCATTGAAGTAAAGAATGTCTGCTTGAATGCTATACTGCACTGGATGCATGGTCAAAACCCGGTCGAAAAATAAACATCAGAGCACATTCGGAAAACGGCTTTTTGTGCTGTAAGATCTTGATAAGATGAGGATGCAAGTTTAAAATGCTAGGTTATTATTAATAGCAATAAGACCTAAGTACAACTTATATAACATTTAGCCTATTCATAACGGGCAAATGTGATGCTGAATGCTGCACACGATCTGGCAAATGAGTAGTTGCTACTTCACCAATCGCTGCAAGACTAACCGACCGCAGAATTCAAAGGCCTTACGTCCTGGGATTGGCTGACCATCAACTTCACACTTCGTTAGTAACAATTAACTTACATTTCTCAAATCCCTAATTAATACCCTATTACGACATACACGATATTGCCCGACAACAAGGTTACACATTTATCGGACTGAATGTCAGTCAATAATTCCTTGACCTGAACGATATTAATTGCCAAATGTCCGCACGATGAAATTAACAGACAATGCGTTCGCAATAGTCCATACAGTATCACCAACCTTGATCATAACCCTATCACACACGTACCGGAAATCTTGATGGACGTGCCCATGACAACCTGCAGATCTAATTTACCGACGTTTCGATCAGTATAATTGTTATCAGCATAAAGTCCCTTAGCGTATGACAGTGCTCATAAACCATCCGTCTATTTCACCACAAGTTGCAAACTGTACCTGCTGCCATAACCTTAACCTTCACCCATAACATTAACTGCCAGATGAACTGGTAGAGTTATTTGTTATTAGCAGCCACATTAGTCACTTACCATAGGCCACCAGATTCATTTAATAAACGATTGTCTGTACATGAGCACAAGATCGAACGACGGCAGCAGCACAATGCATGGGCTAAGAGCACAACAATATTCTACGAACTAGGAACCAATCCGAACCATAGCCGTAACTCAAGTCACATAGCCTATTCTAAGCTAATTACTATTGTATGCATGCAAACATGGATGCATGGCAGAATTCCTGACTCGCACAAATATCAGTCTAACTATTGAATAGTCCATTTGCCCACCTTTTTAGGAGTAAGCATAAGTGAATATGGTAACATATGGTTAAACTAATACTGCTACATACGGCCTAAGTTCACGTTATGGTGTGGATGCTGGTTGATCA
>CM067357.1:19003278-19033278 GCA_034190875.2 Urechis unicinctus
ACATTGATTCATTTAAAAACTAGTCACAATTCAATCTACTAGTTTGAGACGTATATTATACGGATGCCGTTTATTATGCGTAACCAGCATGTTGCTTGATAACGGTGTTTAAAGGTGTGCATAGTAGCGTAAATCGTCCTACTGCATGTACAAATCGGATTTTCGAAGAAAAAAAAATCACACATCGCAACATATATTGTTCCATAACAGATTGTCTTATATACTATCAAACTAAAATGGTCGAACCAAAATACTTGTAAACATTTGGGAAAACAAATGCATTGGTTAGATGTGGACATAGTAGTATATCCTTTCATGGACCCAAGTCCGCGAATGATGGCGGTTTGTCCAATATAGGTATATATATATATATATATATATATATATATATATATATAGATATATATATATATATATATATATATATATATATAGATCTATATATATATATATATATATATATATATCTATATATAGATATATATATATATATATATATATATCTATATATATATATATATATATATATATATATATATATATATCCCTCTATATATATTTATATATATCTATATATATATTATCTCTATACTATATATATATATATATATATATATATATATATATATATATCTCTCTATATATGTATTCATGTAAATATATATGTAAAAATATGTATATACATATAAATATGCATAAGCTATAATGTTATTTTCATATCAAAACATTTGCGGAACGACAATGCAACGAATATCAGTTGAAATATGTCATAATATTATATATTGTCTGCAGAACATGAATAGAAGCCTATTATTCTTACATGAAATGCGAGGGTATGGTATTAAATTAATTGTTAACTGCACAGTCGTTTGTTACAAGGAGATTGTTCGACAGAGAATTCGGAATGTGAATACCAACTAACAGTTCGGTATGTCATGCAAGAAAAGAACTATATCACTTATTAAAAACGGGGTTTCTGTTACTTCGACGATCAATGTACATTATGCTGTGCGAATAAAGTTAATAGAATTGTTAATTGAAGTTGTCGCATCTTCTATTGAAATTTGTATTTCTATAAGTGTGCTTAATAATAGATAGACGTTGTTATGATGGTAAAAACGACCACATGCAATTAATAAAGTCTATGGAAACTGTAACTGCAGCTATTGTATGTATTACGCTGCAACAGATGTAGTGGCCTATATTTCCATCAGCGCTTACATGGCAAACGATTGTAATTGTACCAGCTCCCACACTGGAATATCGCCACATACATGGAAGCTTCATATTTTTGCCACGTGAATAAAATAAAATATCAGAGCCGAAGCAATCGATGTATATAACTTGAAACAAGCAAACGCAACGTCCTAAACTTCATGTCGACACAAACGCTTTCATGATAGCACAGCAGGGTATCTACGTGTATCAGCAGTGTTAAAATGCCATTTGTTGCTGTCAGAGATTTCCTTATATACACGTGCGATATTTTTTTTCATAATTGCCATAGTGTATATATGTGCGAGTCATTCAACATATCTGTGGAATCCATTCAGTGTGATTATTGTGGAGCTAACTGATATATGCATACATTATAGAGCCTCCCACCTTCTTATCATGCGCGATAGTATTAATATACGCATAGACCACTAGAATATAGACTAGGGTCTGAACACACGAGCCCAGAATCATTTTGTGCACTGCATTTGTGATGATGTTTCAGATGAGATACAGCTGCATGGATGTTTTATGACATTTGTTTACACTATCACTAGCTGTACATATATCCATTCCATATTATGTGCTTACATTGCGCTTTATAGTAGTCCCTACAAACATATGCACAAGATAAGATATGAATAACCTTCATATTGAACATGTCTCATTGTCCACTGTTTTATAAAGTGTAAGTAAATTCATGTCTGACGATTTTTATCTGCTAAATTAGCTTTCATGCAAATGGCACAAAATCCCTGAATTCCAGATAATCCTTAGAGCGATCTACACGTGATTATAATTCTCATGCGCTTTGTGTAACATCTATTTGTTTTCGGTATTGGGCAATTTTCCAAAATTAGTTTAATGTACTTCGTGTATGGAATAAATATCATTATATTACTGACCTTTTGCTATACGCTAGGGGACGTCTAAGCTCTACAAGTCTACAGTAATGACCTAAGTTAGACAATAACGATGAGCTGGTCCTGTAGATGCTTTCTCGATCGTGAAATCCTATGCTGTGCCAAATTTAGTCAACCGGAGGCAAAATTGTGCATGACATCCTTCGGCGTGGATGGAGTGAATTGCATTTGTTTAAGGAAGCGCATAACATTTACTTGAAAAAGCAAAAGTATTTGTTCCGGCACTGAATATTCCATGTGGATGCTTGCTCTGATAGTCAGCAAACGCAAGCACGAAATTATAGATCCAAATTGTAAATGCCGAGCACAGGTTATGATTTGCTTACTAGGATACTAATGATAGGTATGGAAAAATTGCATTTATGTCCCTTAAATTATACACAGCATGTGCACGGGCGTATAACAAATGTGTGATTAATGTGAAGAAGATGTCTTGCACAGACGACCGAAATTATCATACAAGTAAACGTCTTACAATGATGATGTTAAAACGGCGGTGGGAGGTGGGCGGTAAGTGCCTCTTTGTAAGCCGGTACTTTATGCAAGTGCGATATTGCAAACGTGCTAATTAATAATTGCAGATATGCACCTAGCACCATAAATGCTTCCGCTATCAGGCTTAAGCAGACAAAATTAGTTGTAGATAAGTTTGCTTGAGAAAGATCGAATACATGTAACTTCTTAAACGGCCATACAATCACACTGAGTGATATTGTAACAGTACCGCTGAAATTATCTCAATCTGTATATGGTGCTCAGCAAGACTAATAGACTTTCTTGCGACATATTATGACAAGGTTGAAAACTCTCTGCAATCATATTTTATATTGAGCAACGTATTTTATTGCGCCAAAAAACTAGATATTGTAGTTATTTGTGTAATCAAATGACATGATACTCTTCTTTTTAGATGCTACCGCATAGATTCAATTACGACTGAGTAACAAATGCCGTTTCGCAGAATAAAGCCATGGTTACATACATTTTCCCATTGTCTCAAAGTGCAAATGCTTAATGCATTCTTGTACAAAATTGGTAAGGACCCGCTGATATGAACCTTGCACTGCCTGGTGGACACGAACGAAAACCTGAATGTCAATTCAATTATTTACGATTGTACATTCCTTTTAAGACCTAGCAGATCGCTGTTACTCTAATGAACTATTCATATGTTACCTAGATTCCATCGGATCATTGAAGCAGCTGCATCGGTGCACCTAAGGGGTACTTACCCGTTCGCACCAAGGTAAACAGCACACTAATCAATCAATCTGTACCACGAAAATCAAAACTTGTTGATCTAAGTTCATACATATGCCACACCAAGCGTAGCGACTCCACTGGTGAGCAATCCTTCTTTGTTGCCAATTAATTATTTGGACATATTTGCAACGGGTCTACAGCGCAGCAGCTGGTCGTATGTTAATTGAATTTTGTCATTTGCCTGGGAATTCGCTGGAAACCTAATTTGAGACTTGGCAGCTTACAGATTCTTTCGGGCCCAATCAGCAAACCTATAATTGTCGACTGGTAGTACTTCGGGGTTATATTCGTATAACTTGGTTGAAATTTCCTACATTTTCATTCCCAATGAGGTTATCGTGTGCGGCATATACATGTGATTGTATTATGGACAATGACACTTTATATTGCAGCAATAAAAATTGCCATTTGCGTTATAATATTTGAGGTCAAAGGGAACTCAGTGTCAGAGATGATTTTATTTATAAAGTTCTACATAATCATGAGTATAATACGGATAGATCCTCGCAATTTTGTAGGAGAAGCATGTGTGTAAACGTCACATATCTTATTTATATTTCGTCAGTAAGGTTACAACGCGCTTTCGAAGCAGCATGTGCAGTGGGTTAACGATTCGAAATACGTACCCGTTGTCAGAATAGAAACATCAATTAGCCAGCCATATATCGTTATCAAATACAACGAACAATAGATGTGTTTACCTTTTTAGAAGGGCAGAATGCCAATATACGACATGTGGAACTAAAATCACGAAATTAGAAGTTGCGAAATTGTATGTGGGTAGACAAGTAAAAGATAGGTCACCTTGAGGTGGCGTGGCTAAACAACGCTTTTCTCTGACAATCAGGACAACTAAGCGATGGTTTTGATCCTTTGTTGGTTGAACTTCTTTGCTTGTGCCAGAAGTGGCTTCATTGTCCACAGTTGCTACAGTCAACCTAGACAAAGAAGGACGCTTTTGTGATTTGTTACTGGAAGTAAACATGTCTCAGTGTGCAATCAATGAATTATCACATTGCAAGTTATTTCAATCTGTCTTCTTTGCTCGAGCACGAATCAAGATACTATACAGCTGGCTGCAAAGCCATACACCTCGCATGCTCCGTAGAGTTTCGGTAAACCTAACTATCATAATGTTGTTATGCTCTCTCAAATGTATCGTTTACATGCAGGTCTTGGCCATAAACCGCTAAACAATATGAAGCGAGTCGTCCAATAAACGAATGTCGCAATGATTGTCGTCAAAGTGCTTGGATATTAACATTATCACTTGTTAAAATACTGAACTACGCCACCGCTTCCTTCTTTAATAGCATTATGTAGGGATGCGGATTAATACGTGTTTCATCTAGCGGAAATCGTGCCAATCAAATTTCTCTTCAGCACTCTAAGGTCATAGAGATCAAATGTGTGTTTTTCCCCGGGGAACGTCAGCATATAATTAGTCATGACAGTACTCAGGTAATTTTTATTTCGCAAGGGCACTTTTGCATTAGTTAGATCGACTGCAAAAAAACTTGCATGTGTGTTCAACAAAGCGACGTAGCGTTTGCACTGGCCGATGTTTTCATATAATATTTTATTCCAATGATTCGCATACTGTTATTGATATACATGCGCTATTAACCTTTCTAATTACTGAAGATTCTGCGATTGTCCATTTTGTCCAGCATGTACTCATTATTATGCCTGTTGAAACTACGGACGTAAAGAGAAATATTGCTCGAGAAGGTCATTCAGTCTATTTGCATAGCTTATGCTGGTCCTTCTTCGAATACGTATGTCCTGAAGCGGCATCGTAAAATGCAAGTCGTATATCGTTACATTATTGGGTTTTTGTGTGATAATCCGTACTTCTTGAAGTGATTTCTAGCGACATATTGAAACATGGTTAAAACAGACAAGGCATGGAATCTTGCTGTCTTTATATGCAAGCCTCTTGACTGTTAAATTAAGTTAATTGATGGAAAGCGTCGCAATAAAGCTTTTGTAGTTTCCGTCGGCGTGCATATGGCGTAGCATAGAAATAATTCGTCCATTAAAGTGTCCTTAAAAAATCTTTTTCGACCATTTAGTTTGTTTTTAATGTAGCTTCGAATTTACGAAATATCGCACTAATGTATATCGCAATAATGCATATTACCTATTGTCATAATAATATAGTTTCTCGGATCGATAAACCTCTGTCGCATCGAGTTATAATGTACAAACGTCCCAGTGCTAAGAAGAAATGAAAACGTGGATTTGTGATGCATAAATCCAATTATAACTTTTTTTGATAGTATCAGGTGTGTAATATACCGATTATGCCATCTCCATCCTAAAACTGTCACATCGAGCAGCATCAACTCGGTATTTTTGACCTTAACTGCAATGCTTCAATGTGACATGATCATTCCAATACATATAACTTATAGTCATGAGGTTATCTAGATTTATTATACTAATTGTATTTCTTTGTTTTTCTTTTGTACTGAACTCTAGCTAAATCGCCTCAAATATCATATACTGACCAACAGAGCAATTGCGGGAGACCGATTTTTATGTCGTAGGTTTGGTCTGTCCTTTAATATAATAACCAAACCTTTCAAAAGTCTATAACGGATGTGGTAGTTATTGCGATTAAAGGTGCAACGCTAAACTAATTTTATGTGGTGTAATTTTATAGTGACCGCTCATGCTTTGAAAAGATCATTGGTACTATACCCGGCAATAATAAAGTGTTGTCAACGCGTCACCGTTAAACGACGAACAATACGTTGAATAGATTTAGTGCCAAAATATGGGTGAATAATGGAGTTGCATGCCGAGACACACTGCGATTAGACACGCGATTTACGGGTTTTAGGTTAATTGAAGCTTCCTTGAGCACCCGAGTGTTCATAGCGTGTTCATTCTACCTCTGCCTGATGTATGGAAAGCACGCCAAAGCCATACTTAGTCAAACAAATATCAGCGCTATTGGATGAGGCGATTATAATTGCGAGGACTTAAAGTAGAAAGCTTATCTCCGCCTCCATTTCTCCCCTAAAACCTACACCAGCCGATTCCGTGAATATAGCATATATTTAATCCTAAATATCACACGTCTGGATACGATAACTGCCCTTAACGCGTAAACCTAATTGTTCGTCTAAATGTTGATTTGTGGGATTCTTGTTTGTGTGTCATCGCCGCTTTATCAGTGACGCAGGTTTCGCCACCAACAAATGTCTGAGAAATCTTTTATGTTATATTACTCAAACTACATGCACGTTACATCTCTCAATCTCAAGATTTAAGAAAATAAGTAATTCATAAGTTATTGGGCACATTTGTTTTGCGTTTCTTACTTTCTGTTAAATTAGTAGGTTATGTGGCAGATAAGCTTCTATTAACCTTGTCACAAGTTTGTATTGCGCATAAAGTGTATAGTTTTATTGGTCGTTTCTGTTGCGTCATGGACTTTCGCACAGTAATCCAAAAGTCAAGCATACGCCTTGGCGCACCGACATTCGCTCTGTTTGTAAACATGGCACACAAATTTAACTCATTTCAGCAAAAAGAAATCGGTTTTCCGTTGTTAAATGTTTAACATAACCTCTTTCAATATTGAAATTCGATATATTGCCGAGTCCTTCTTTATTGGTTACGCTAAATGTCTTACCTAAAAATATTTTCTTTAGATGCAACTGTTGAAAATTATATATTGGCCTATGCATCCACATTTGTTCTTGATATCATTTTCATTATCCGTTCTTATTTCAGATCGTGCCCTAACTTCTGCCTGCCTAACAAAACCATATGACTATGAAATACATAATGATTCCACAATCGTTTGCGTCATTGTAATGAGGGGATTAAGTATACTCGGAAGACACGAGCTTTAACAGGCAGAGTAAAAACAGGTTTAGTTTAAACCGTATGATCTCTGATCCAAATGTTTATTTCGGAAACTATGATAGGCACGTAGCGACAAAGAGATTTGACGGGTTGCAATCATAGCAATTTTATGCGATACATTGTATATATACATACATTTTATTTTTTAACATTAGTGCTTCATCAACGGGTCATTTGCAGCAATAATTGTCACTTTTTGACATTAGGCAAATAAGTTTCCCAATAAAGTAAACATCTGAGAACGCACACACAGATAGATATATATACTTAAACATATGAGAATATATAATATACATTAGAGGATATATATATATATATATAATATATATATATATATATATATATATATATAGATATCATATATATAGATATATATAGATATATATATATATATATATAGACATATATATATATATATTCATTTACAGATATTGTCAGAGAGAGATAGGCAAAGAGAGAGAGATAGAAAGTAAAGAGAGAGAGATATACAGAGAGATAGATATGATAGAGGATATAGATATATATATATATATATAGATATATATATATATATATATATATATATATATATATATATATATATATAGAGAGAGATATATATATATATATATAGAGATATATAGAGAGATAGATATATATAGATATATCTATATATAGAGAGAGATATAGATATATATATATAGAGATATAGAGAGATAGAGATATATAGATATATAGATATATATGAAAGAGATAGATATCTCTATATCTATATAGAGATAGAGAGAGATATATATATATATATAGAGAGAGAGAAGATATATAGAGATATTCTAGAGAGATATATATCTATATATCTAGAGAGAGAGAGAGAGGGAGATATATATATATATAGATATAGAGAGAGATAGATATATATAGAGAGATATATATATATATTTATATATATCCTACATTATAGATCTCTATATAGAATATTATATATATATATATTGTATATATATATATATATATATATTTCATATATATATAGATAGATATATCTATATGTATATATATGCATATATATATATAGTATATATTTATACACACATATATATATATACTTATATATATACATATTTTATATAATATATAGATATATATTTATATATATATTCATATATATATATATATATATATATATATATATATATATATATATATATAGAATATATATATATATATATATATATATATATATTTATGTATATGTATATATATATATATATATATATATATATATATATAATATATATATATATATATGTATATACATTTATATATATATATATATTTATATATATAGATATATATATATATATATATATATATATATATATATATCTATATATATATATATATATATATCTCTATATATATATATATCTATATATATATATATATCTATATATATATATATATATATATATATTAACAGTCCTAATTTCGAGCGGCTCTATCCTGTAGCAAGAGGTACAAACTTACTTTTTATTGCGTCGTCTTTAACTTTTTTTCGCTCACATAGGGACAAATACACCGGTCAAATATATAGAAGATGATCTACTCGTTAGCACAACAGTGGAGTCATGCTCGGGAGATTCAAATGTAGAGGGAAACACACTGGTATAAAATGGCTCAATTGATAACGGGACAGATTTAAGTACTGAAAATGTGGCTAATACACACAGGGACCAAAAATGATATTTTCAAATAATTGTGAATTTAGCTGAAAATGCGCGCGAACTGAGACAGATTCTAAAGCTATATATCTCCGCCCCAAAGTAGGAGATCGCGCAACCTTCATATGTGAACAATTGCCTGTCTCATGTTTTATATATACCAGTCCTGATTTTACAGCCTTTTGTGGAAGTGAAACGTGATATAGATAATAACCAACCGCTGAGGTATTGAGCAAATGTTATAATAAGAATGATCCAAACAAACCCTTACTTTTCTTTATCCAAAACGTATATAGGACCATGTTCACAGGGTATTGTTAAAAGGCACGTAGCGGCCAACACACCATACAAATTTCACCGATTTTATGCGGCGCTAGCAAAGCGTTCGCCAAACATGGCGCCGAGTTATTGCCTACCATGCTTGCATATTTTTCACAGACATAAGAGTTGAACAAAGTTTAATATTTTACAGCGGTTACGGGTGCCTACTAACATCACAGCGAGGTCTTCTAAAAATTTATAAGACGGTGGCTTGCGGCTTTTCATAGCGAGTCATCATCTGTAATCGAATCTCGATATTATTCGCTAAATGATATTTGTGCATTGTAACATAATACCTCCACGATTGGATCATTGACCGATTATTTATTTTTAATTGTGTGATGCACATGCTTTACGAATTATGTGGTTTGATTCTACATTGATACTTGTTCTGCAGAGTTATCTTTTCGTCAAGTTGGCTCGGCTCCGAACGAACACATAGCATTCGAAGAACGAGTTTAACAACCTGACAGAATTCTATTCTGTCATCGCAATTCGCTCATAACTTAATGTTTTTTGGGCAAAGATGGAATTGATTATAAGCGATAAAATGATGTTCGTAGTTGCTATGTTTACTAAGCGTCTAATGTCGTGTGTTATTTGTTGCGTTGTTGTGTTACACTTAATCAATATTTATTTTAGATGAGAGCTTGCAGCTAAGCACAGCTCGGCGAACATGTACATCGCAGTCGTCGCTTTGTTAACCTATTGGCACAGCCTTATAACGCCAATCATATACATTCACCTTTACCGCCAAATCACTACTCTGCAGAGCATCCTACTCACTTTGGGTCGTACAATATCGGCTGATCAGTGTATAAATTGGCGATGCAACCGGTGATGATAACACCCATTAGGCATTTACTTTGCAGGAACCAGTGTAGGTCTCGAGACACTCTACGGATATCATCGAACACTGAGTTTAGATGAATACATATGCATTGCTGGAAATAAAACATCCAGTATATATCTGCAAGTCATGTTGTCAGTGTGTAATGCACTGCAAACACATTTCTTGGGGTTTTCATTTTCAAGTATAGGGCTTGTTGTAAACGCTTGCCAGTGTTGTGTAGTGTCTCCTTTTATTCTAGTTACCACGGTTATTTGCGTTTCTAAACAAATTATGCATGTCCCATGTCTTATCTCCAGAGGATAAAAACATGATTCGATAGTGAGTGTCGCGATTGTGTGACCTGCTGCTGTCTATATGATTCTAGATTTAGGGGCTATTCAAAATGTAATGTTGACCGATATATTTACGAGCATTTAAAACATTGGAATACGAGAAGCCACTCGTGGTACCTGTCCCCGCCAAGTCTGTTAAAATCATCCCAAGCATTTGCATGTCGGCTGTGGTAAGCGGTGGTGACAATAAACACTAGGGACAGCAACGCAAAAGAACCTGCTGTGCATATCAACGCGGGAACTAGGGCATTCTTTTTCAATCTATTCAGCAAAACCTACGCAGGATTTTATGTAGATTGGATTCATGAAAGGCGTACCTCTTATACAAGATCTGTTGTGCTGGTCTAGCTCACGAGGATTGGCGCAATAATTTAAGTATAGCAGTTCCATAAGACTGAACATATTGTATGAGCACATTTCATATTGCTGGTCAAACAATAATCAGGGTGCCCAAACATCGTTGTTGCTATTTTGTGGCTGAACCCTGGCATTCATGTTGTTATGCATAAGCCAACAACCTTTTTCAGTTAGCGCTACAAGGCTACATATCATTTTGATTGCGCAACGATGCGCTTGGTTGGCGAATGAGGTAATGGATGTATAACCAACTATGGATATATATAGAGCGTATAAAAAAACTAAAGCAGTATATGTATTCAATTCAACCGTTTGGCCAGTTTGCAGCCATGTATATACAGAAATGTTACAGAAGGCGCCAACAGGTCAATAAGAGCTCGATATAGGCCATATGCTTCGTATGTTTTATAGGATGATTTTATCGTTGAACAAAATGCTAATGGAGCCGCCGCCATTTCAAGTAAGTCAACTAAAAGAGCAAATGATACATTGGATGGCGCAATATTCAACCTATTGGACAAATTGGCAGAGTAGCAGCACGACTGATGGATGCTTTTTGACAAGGTAACTACTAGAAAGTATTTATCATTTCCTCATGAACACCCGCTTGTATTGACGTAAATTAAGTTAAGTTATATGCACGTATGACACTCTTCTACTCCGATAATGCATGAGCATAATTAGTTTGACAATATGAGTTGCGTTAAGCATCCTGATAGGAGGCTAGACAAGGCAGATTTGCGTTATTTAAGATCGAGCTGACAACGCAAGTAATTCCAGAGAGAGATAGTTTAAGCGAATCGCGATCTATTAATCGTGAATGCTACGAGATTTGCTATGAGCGCTAGATATTTGGTGTCATTATTGCGAGTGGATATATATTACAAAAGCTTTATAGTTAATCTGCTAACTGAAGCTTTCGAGGCGCACAATGTTGTGTTCAGCCAATAGACGCGAGATGCAGCCATCGAAAAAAAATCTTGCTGCGTGTAGGTGTCCAATAATAACATTCGAAAACCTTGTTGTGGCTTCATTTTGTATATTTGGGGTACCTAGAGATACTACAACCTGCCATCCGGTGTCTAATGCAATTATGTTTCTCGTTTCTCTTTATGATTGCCTTGTAAAGAGCAAAGAGCTCCCCGTTACGTCCCACATATCAGTAGTCATATCTATCTATTGAAATCGTCACACAGCTACTAACTAGGTAAGTACGTCTGGAATTTGCCTAATACATATTGATATAATATATATAATAAGGAACAGGAGTGGCAAGCATACAACATTAAAGCCGTTTCGATTAGAATATTGTTCGTGACTTACCTTAATAGATTATTAAGTTTAGACATTGATAAAATCATACTCAATAGTACACCATTAAGCAGCGTCATCCTTCTTTATATATTTTTTAATTACCCGTGGCTTCCATACTGCCGGGTCTGCATAGACTGATACATAATCTTTGTAGTTTTATCAACCATTTTCTGGGGTATATAGCAATATGGAAATTGACAATGGACTAACTCCTGAAATAAACACCCGTGCGTCACACGTATCATGTGGGCGAGCTTTCCCAAAATACATCAGTGATTAATTCATCGAGACAAGAGTGTAAAGGTAATCTGGCACTCGCAATTTTGCAATGTCCAACACGAATAATTTCTTTACAATGCAATTGTGCGACGAAGCCCGATTTTTTTATCAAACGTGTAATATTTAAGTAAAGTGCATAAATCTGTCCACGGCCTCTGCCGCTGCTACTTGCAAGCAAGGGCGAAACGTGTTTTTAACTTTCTTTTTCGGTTCGGTCACATCGATTATGCGTTTGCATTACACGAGCTATTGAATGTCAACTTTATAATGCGCAAAAGAGATAAAACTTTGGATTCGAGCTTCACATATTCGTCGGGAACTTCTTAAATCAGAGCAGGTAGTCATCACGCAGTACACAGTTTTGTCAATTCCATTTTGAAGCCGTCACATCGAGTAACATTAAGCCGGTCTGCTTACCATAATAACCCTATTTCAATGTAGCATACAGAGTCCAGTTTAATGTTCGTTTCATAAATCTCTATATGAAATGAGGGTAAAATATTTCGATGAAGATCATGCATTATTTGAGTTTCTATTTGTACTGAACGTTTTCTAAATAGTGTCAAAATATATTTCCGCTCCGACAATTGTGATCAACCAACCGTGATATAATAAGCAAATGGGAGATGAACTATCTTTTCCGGCATTTAATCTTATTGGCACTAAACGCATACTAAAGGCTTTGTTTGTCTATCGCTTACTGTAATTTTACTATTTCCGCGTAAAAAATTATTAAATTTTTTAGCTGACTGGAAAAGTGTCATGTCATTCGCTATTGGCTAATTTACAGTCTCTCTGATATTTATCTTTTCTCTCCATCTGCATAAATTATCATCAATGCACAACATCAATGCACTATTCGAATCTGTATTGCTCTATAAAACATTGCTACGTTTTGTTATTGCTTTGTAAACCAGCCAATGTGATGTAATTGTTGATTTCGATGATGTCTGCCTTCGGAAAGCGTATTCATCTACACAAGTACACCGTATAAATTATTAAATCATGATCTTAATTGCTCAGTGCTCGTAATATTTTGACAATGTTTTATAAGCGAGAGCTTGCCTCTTATAATTCAACACAACGGCTTCTTCTGATGGAAAGTGCATACATCTAACCCGATGAATACATAAAACATATTGCGCAAGCAACTTACCCAAAGTACATTGACAAGCAACTATATGTTCTGAGATCCATTTCAAACTCTGAAAGCCTGGAAGAAATAGAGAGAGCACTACGTGTAACATAGCGTCATTAAGATTAGAACCAGACGTCATGTACACCCACTTCTATATACCGTACATCCTCTACGCACTGCTATTTTTCAGCTTATGTGATAGCTGAAGAATAATTAGGGAACCAGTCCCTTGTCATTCCATGGATATCCAGCCAGCCAATTTCAAAAAAATTGTGTTGCACTGATTCTAAAATACATTCTTTATTCTGAAAATTGTTTCCACTCAAAAATATTGTTTGAAAAAATATATTGAAACACGATTTCCATTTGATCAATCACGTGGATTCGGATTCATGTTTGGACAATTGGATGTCTCTACCAATTACATGGATATGAGTTTTATTATGATGCATCATGATTTTAAAGTCTCTGTGCAATTTAAGTCGTGACAAGAATAATATACCCTTTGTAAGACGTCAAATAAGAGTAGGGTTAGTGTTAACTGCAATTTTTTTTTAATGAAGTTCCTTGCTCAAGGAGCGAAGCAGTTTTGTAGTGTAATTGTTGTCATGCGGAAACAAACATCTATATCGACTATATGTTACTACTGAAATATAGAAAACAATGGGCTATCGAGAAAAGAATGCACGCCATATTTCGTCTTTGACGCATCCATGCACAGGTTGGTTACAGATTGTTTCCATTGTTTCAAATTAGTAGACAGCTAAAACTAAAAAAAGAGTATGGAGTGTCTAAGACCAGTTCCTGCATGTCGGGATAGCGATCAATCATTCCTGATTGTCAGCATTAAAGTGAATGTAGTGTGGCAAAAGAAAATATTTCTTCAGTCCCTCGTAAATAATTGTGATGAATACATTCCAATATGACATTATACGGTGCTATTGATAAGCGGGAAGCGATTTCCATGGCGAGACTACTGTGACCATTTGACAGCAAGCCAGCAAATCAAAGCATATATATATATATATTTAATATATAAATATTTATATATAGATATACCTATATATATATATATATATAGAGATATATATATATAAATATATAGATATATATATATATATATATATATATATATATATGTAGAGATATCTTAGAGATATCTACATATATATAGATATCTCCCTATATAGAAATCTATCTAGAATCTTTCTCTCTATAGATATCTCTATATCTCTATTCCCCTTAAATATATATATAAACATATATCTATCTCTCTATATACCTATATAATATATATATATATATTTATACATATATATATTTATATATTTATACATGTACATATAATCATAAATACATTCATTGGTGGGCTGTAACTAATTGTGAACAGAAATGTATTTTGCGAATTTGCTATTAAAAAATCTTGACATATTGAATCAGCACGTTGCAAATGTAACTTGGATGGAGCTTAAAGTATCTTGTATCACTTGTGTAACCTTGTACCATGCTGTTTGACCGAAAATGATCACACATATATTGTCAACTTCCTCATGCTTAACTTTTAATTTAAAATGCGACGCTTTGATTACATTTGCAGCGCTCGTATTACAGCAATATTGTCTCGCTTTCATGTTTGTGTGCTGAACTAACGTCTCCTCTATAATTTTAGTTTGTCACCATGACGTTGTCGATCATCTTTGATTCTTAAGAATAATTATTCGGTCTATGCTACAGTGCACATGTAAATATGATATGAAATTAATCTTACTCATTGGTCTACGCTAGCATATGGATAATCGCAATCATTATTAATGCATCGCTGAGCCTGATTTAAGAAACTTGCATGGAAAGGATCGGTGAAAAACACACCACCTATACGATATTCTTGGGGATGGACAAACTTCCAGGGATACGCGAAACTATTTTGGAAAAGGCTGTTCGAAAGGACAGAGCATATTAGGTCATAGCATGAGATATTGCTGGCCATAAGGTTATGCATGCTGTGAGCTTGTCGATCAGGTTCTAAATACCCAGGTCAAGCGTCGCTGAAACCGAACGATGGCCATATTTCTACAAACATCAATCTCGATTTTATATGTGATGAATACCACTTACTTTATTTCAGTCATCTCCGAAGCCTATGATGCCGGTGATGATGCGAAATCGAACTTGAGCTATTATATTTGGGGTGCTGATATTGCTTTCCTATTTACCATCTCCTCTACACTGCAACATTACAAACACAATTATTTAGAATATATCCCTACCTCACCACAGTCTTACAGTGTGTCATAGGCAACCGAGCCGATGAGTTATCGTACGGGTAATGTAACACATATACAATTATTCTGATATACAAATGCTGAAGCGCGTTTATGTTATACAAAAATATGCCTCCATTGGTTAAATACTTTGATAGCTGGATACAATTGTGTGCTGCCAAAATGATGAATCGATATTTCGCCAAGAAAGAGAATTTTACGGCTGACAGAAACAGTTGAAAGCATTGTTAAACGCTTGTAATATGAATATGAGAGGCAACATTTGGCGCAGATTGTATTTCATCGGTGCACGTAAATCGGGCATTGTATCTTGGCGGAGAGATGCAGGGCCTGAAGAAGAATGAGCATCGCTCTAAAAACTGACTTTTCCGCACTATTGATATTACGCTAACCTTGCGGCGATAGCTTCAACGTTTGTAGGTTCAATGAATGTGTTCTGTTTTGGCAAATCAAAAGTGAAAACCGTCGGGGGTCTATTTTAGCGCAACGAGCCTAATGCACAAACACTTTATTTCAGATGTGACGCTGTCTAGTGATGAGGTTAATTTACCGTTAATTTATGTTTGATGTTAGGAAGTACTGCTATAATATCTAATGGTAGATTTACATTCGTCGGATAATCAATATCCTTTAAAGCCAGCTTAAGCAAATGTGCCTTTTTTGTTCTAACCAACATCGATGTATTTACACAATGTACTTGAACTACGGATGTTCATTCGTTGACTGCCTATGCAATATACCGGACATTCATAAGCAGCATTTGTGCTAATAGTTGCCTCGTCGCAATCTTTTTTGTTCTTTTAACATCAAAAGCATTGCATATATTGAACCCAGACGCTTCAGATTATACCATGCATACTAAATGTTCCAAAATTAAAGTCCGTTCTCTTGATAGCAATCTATTATACATTTTTAGGCTGGGTATTGAATTAACTTATGTGAGCTATTTAGAATAAATTGGTGCTTCACACTGGTTTATTGATATACACACACACACATATATACTATACTATACAATACTTCAATACTGTAATAATGGCTAACGAGAATAAATGACATATACAATGCGCTCAATACAGGCGATTGATTTAGAGGGTGCGATAAATGCTAAGATATGATTTGTTGAAGAAGTTCTGCTTTCGAGCACGTTGACACTATCATTTACTGGCATGCTTCGTGTGGCATACTCACCACCGAGTTGATGAGTTGATGTGAATCGCTTTCAATGCGCTTCTCTCGAAATTTATCTCCACACCAAATGCGGTACGCCCATCAAAGATAGACTTGCATCTAGTATACATACATACCTTCGAAACTAGACAGTTGAACAAACAAGCATTTCGTAGAATTTTGATGCCCTAACCATACTGATTCCCATTTTGAAGGGAAATCCCGCAGCTAGCTTTTGAGCAAGCTATTTAGCATGGATTGTGTCGTCTTCAGCTTGTCCTAAAGAGGGCAAAGTGATCCTTTATATCTCGCCAACCAAGTTGATGAAATAGATAAAGGCAAGTTCCGCCGAACAAAGGCGTTTTGTACAATTCCATCGAATCATTCATCCTGCACAGTAAACCCCTGGTCTCTATACTCAAAAGCTTATTACAGAGAGACCCACAACCACGTCGTAGATATTCGATTAACTTTTACACATTTAGCCTAAGGTGATGCATAAGAATATCGCGAATAACCTTGTGGCCCGTACCTTAAAAAACCTTGCTTGAAAACGTTACTCTGATGACATTACCTTTTTCCTATCGAAGATTGTAGGGCACATGGTGCTTGCATCATTCCGAGCTGCAATTTGCCATTCATCCTTTTTACTGTTATTGAATCACGTTGATTACATTTTGGCATATGCTACGTTATATGTTTTTAATTTGCCAACTGCACTTGGGAGGTGTTATTGCAGGACTGGTCAATGCTGACCGTTGAAATATGGATCGAACTGCATTACCAAATAATAATGGCACATGGGTGAATCACAAGTGTTCACACATTTTCCAGGATAGAGAGATTGGCTGACCATTAACCTGCATACAACTGAATCATTAGTAACAAGTAACTGGATCTTAACACCCGATTACGACATACACGATATCGCCCGACAACAAAGTAACACATTCGTCGGACGGAATGTCAGTCATAAATTTCTTGACCTGAACGATATTAATTGGCAAATAAGCACAAGGTGCAATTAGAAGACAATGCGTTTGCAATGGTCCAAATAGTATCACCTAACCCTATCATACACGTACGGAAATCTTGATAGACGTGCCCATGACAACTTGCTGATCGAATTTACCGATGACTCGATCAGTATAATTGCTATCATCCTAAAGCGAGTTAGCGAATCACAGTGTTCATTAACCACCCATCTATTTACCACAAGTTGCAAAGTGTACCTGCTGCCATAACTTTAACCTTAACCCAAAACATTGACTGTCAGATGAACGGATAGCATACCGAATTTAAGGTTGTGGTAGATTTATTTGTTATGAGCAGCCACATTACACACTTACCATAGGCTACCAGATTAATTTAAGAAAAGATTGTCTGTACAAAAGCACCAGATCGAACGACGGCAGCAGCACAATGCATGAACTATGAGCACAAAGATCTTCCAGGAACCAGGAACCAATTCGAACCCTAGCCGTAACACTAGTCATATAACCTATTCTAAGTTAACCACTATTATATGTATGTAAATAGGGATCCATTACAGAATTCCTATCTCGCACCAATATCAGTCATACTGTCTGATGCCATTTGTCCACCTTATAAGAAGTAAGCTCTAGTAATATGGTAACCTATGGTTAAACAAATACTGCTACCTATGGATATACGGCCTAAGTTCAAGTTATGGTGTTGATGCTGGTCGATCAATTTGGTGCAAAAAAGTCAAGTGGTCTAATGACTGCCAATCGCGAGAGTTGTGATGTCTTACGATCAAGTAATACGGTAGCCTAAGATCAGTGTATCATGTGACTAAATGGCAATCTACCCAGCTGTTATGAAGTTATGGGTCCTGAGCCCAAATAATATAGAAGACAGTGGTGAACCAATCGAGTGACAATGGTCAAGTAATTGAAGCTTGTTGTTCACGTCATATAATCATTAATGTGAATCTATCCGTTGGCATTTAGTCACTGTATAGGACAGCTCATGGTCAAGAGACCTGGTTACAATGGTAATTGAATCTTTTGGCCCATTGTCAAGTAATCCGTCTGCTCATTTAGTCTACCAATATATGTTGGGCTATGACCATTAGCTTTTATGGCTAAATGATAAGGAATTCATATGGCGAATGTCTGCCTACGAACAGTTTATTATAGTGGCTAAAGAACCAGCTATCGGATGCCTGTCAATTAGCTTACAACGGGCTGCGTTTCTGTTAGCCGACTTTGAATGACTTACATCATATGTTATATCAGCTGCCATCAGATGCAGATTTTGTCGCTTATGTTTAGTGTCGTGCTATTGGTATTAATCGTTGCGAGGCAAGGGATTATATTTCTTTGAATCATATTATTTGATAATGATACTTCAGTGATGAAAATAGCATTGCTTGAACGCTTTAAATGTAGGCTATTGTTCCAAGCGCCTGTTTGCATTGAATCAGTTGGATGAAAATTTAATTCGGGCCAAATCACATTATGCAAAATGCATGCACACAACCCAGTTGAGTGTGGAGCTGTATTTGTCTTCTCTTGAGAAATGAAAGAAATATTAAGTCAAAAGGTGTAAAACACATTCCACAGTAGGCTGTAATGAGATTTATTATGCTTCACAGGGTTGTCGTACTCAGATATCTCTCATTCATGACCCCGATTAATTAGAGTAAATTGCAAGTGCTTCGACAGAAGTGCCCACGCACAACATTTGCCGCGAAAAAATTCGGTATTGTTAAGCTGCCTATAATTGCATGTTGGGCCCAGAACACGGCTCTCTTTCAATGTTATCACGCATGGTTACGCCCCAAATATATGACACAAAAATTATGTTATTGCAATATAACATAAAATGGGTTTTTCGTTAATGACTATGGAGAGTGAAATTATATGTATATAAATATATATATATATATATATATATATATATATGTATATATATATGCATATATATATATGTATATACATATACATATATATGTAAATATATATATATATATATAGATATATAAATATGTTTATATATATATATATATATATTTATTTTTATATATAAGTATATACATTTTGTGTATATACTTATATATATATATATGTATATATATATATATATTTACGCATACATTTATACATAGATATCCACTTATATATAACGCATATACATACAAATGTATCTGTTTAAATGTATATATCTTTCATATGCGTATATGTATATATAAATATATATATATATGTAAATATATAAGTGTGTAAATATCTACATTAATATATATACCTACATATATATTTATATATATGTGTATTTATATATACATTTGTATATATATTTCTATATCTATCTATATATATATACAAATGATTAATTATATACATATGCTTATATATTATATATAATATATATATATATATATATATACATATATATACATATATATATGTATATATATGTAAATCTGCATCGATAAACACATGTATATGTATGTAAATATTGATATTTATGTGCAAACATATGCACACACGGATATATATATATACTTATATATATATAAATATATATATATATATATATATATATATATATATTTATCTATATATATATATATATATGTGTGTGTGTGTGTGTGTGTGTGTGTGTGTGTGTGTGTGTGTGTGTGTTAGTGTGCACGTGTGTGTGTGTAATTGCGTGTGTTTGTACATATATAGTGCTGTAGGAAGATTATTGTAATTCCTTTTCAGTGACCTTTGAGCTTGCCTCGCTGTCTTGAGCTGTATTGCCGAACACATGCTGCAGAAGCGTACATCCCCTTCCATCACTAATATCGTACCCTGGCGGCATAACATTCATTCATCAAGTCAGTCTAGAAATATATAGCATGCAAGCACTAAGCCACGCCAATAGATGAGTATTGATAATTATCAACCTCCGTTACCAAACGTTATAAAGTATGAAGAAACACAGCAATATTCGCACTTTATTCTGATGCCGAGAGCTTCTTATTAGGTGGTCATTGCTTACATATTTAACAGTGATAACATAACCTGCAGAGCGTAACTGCCATTGCCAGAGTGAATCTTCTTTATCTGCATATTTATCTTTTGAGCTTTGTGCAAAGGACATGCAGGCGGACACTAATGCGTACTAAGCGCTACTTCTCAATTAATAGATCAGCAGGACGTGCAGCAATTTGACGAATTGGAGTCACGTTGATACAACTGTCACGTTGATGCCTCACATAAAAGTTGTTTATTTACTCCTTACCTTGATTTTGTCGAATCCGTGACTTGGTAAGTAAGCAACAACCTAGCACAATAAATGACTGTGTTACTGCAAACTTTATATGACATTCAAAGCGACACTCATTTCAGGTTTAAGCGGATGGTAACAGTCACATTGATTCACTAAAATACTAGTTACAATTCAAGCTACTAGTTTGTAAAGTAGGATTTGCTGATGTAGTTCCATTATGCGCAAACAGTACGTCGTTTACAGGTGTGTAAGGTGGCTGCATGTACGTTATTCAAACGCTGATATACATATTTTGCAATATAAACACACGAAGCACAATTTGTTATCATTGGGGTAGTAGAACTATATAAATGTATCATCGAAACCTGTACACCGGTGTGCATTACAACTATTGGTTGATGATCCAAGTATTGACACTCACTAGATATACAACGCTTGGTAACTCGTACAAAGACAAATATCTAACTAAAACAATTAGTCTAGCAACAACTCTTTTGCCTCTTGTTCAAGCAATCACCTTGTGCTAAATGAATATAGTACTTAATAACAGCTACAAACCCGGAAGCGCCCACTAAAAAAACACAATTCGTGGGCATCTACGACCGGTCAGTTTTATTCGTCACTGGTTTCCTTCTGAGCGGTCAAGTGGAGATAATTACAGTGATTTGATGGACAAAGGACAAATCTGTAACAAGACGTGCTAGGCATAATGATTGGACGTTAATGATGTATTCATTCGTCACGAAAAAAACAATTGTGCAACTCCTTTAAATATCGAATGATGCCTTGATTTCAATATATAGTAGCATTTATTTCGTGTTACTAAAGGCCCATAATTGGCTAACCGCCGGATTTTTGAAAATAAACTTCACACACGCAAACTTTTATTGTTCCTTAAGAGGCGGCCTACCAGCTAAAACGAAATATACTTTAACCTTGTTTTAAGGTGCATTTTACAATAATGGCGGATACATTTGCAAAACAAGCTTTTGATGAAATGGCTCGATATCGTCCATAACGGGGATCCTTACAAACCTGCGCAATATTTGTAAAATAGAATGTTACAAACAAGTACACAACAGTGACCCAATCTTGACATCAACACATTAGTTTTCGACACAAGATCACCACGTAGAGTATGCACACAGTCAATATTTCGGAATTTCTATCGTTACGGGATCCAAGATGGACAGCATGTTAACTTACACTAAATTTAACTCTAATCAATTGTAGATTAAAATCGCATTTTTGGACAATTGAGAAGCATTAAATTGCTTTTAAATGCGATTAATATAACATTACATTTTTCAGCAAACTCTTTGCATGTTTAAAGCACGAAGGAGCAATGAGAGCGACGTCATCAGCATTGGCCAGTGCGCAAGCATAACTGTGACCATCATGACACCCGATTCCCCTTTAAGAGAGACTGGACCTTAGTTCGTCGATATGTACACCGAATATAATGGGAGACAAAATAAGCCCTTGTCAGAGAAGCTATTGTTCTACATTACTCTCAAGGTTTAATCAATATTGGGGACGCTTATTGTAAATTTCGCCAACATTGCAGGTCCTTATAATTACATGCATTATCTGTTCTCTAATGTATTACGTGAAATGATCAAAAATATTGTGCATATATATTTATTTGCTATTTATGTTGTATCTTAGACAAACCAAGGTTTGTGGCCTTATTCCAGCACCTTACTTTCTGTAACTTCTACATCAATACAAAAAATATTGCAATTGCTTAGTCACATAGGAAAGGTTCATCATAATCTATATTAACATTACATATTACATTGTAAGCTACATTGATTTGAAACGAAATTGAATAGTTCGTTACCTAGATGCTTATTGAAGTAATGTATTGACTCCTTATAGTGTCAAGCTCTGGGTCTATCCTTTGTGCTATTTATTTTGCGAACAGGTAAAATGTAAATATGAATCCCAAAGAGACATTACCCTTTGTGATTCTCGACCTGCGAGCTTTACTGGAAAGAACAGTGCACATCACTCAGTCAACATTATTATATAGTACATGATATAAGCCTCAATCAAATAACTAACCAAGTCTGTCATATCTAAATCCTAAGGGGCTGTGTCGATCAACGCGTGAACCAATGGTATTATCTTCATCCAGGAGGTATTTATGTAATCAAATGAGATGATACTATTATCGTTAGATGCTACCGCATAAATTCAATTACGACTGAGAAACAACTGCCGTTTCTCAGAATAGAGCCATGGTTACATACATTTCCCCATTGTATCAAAATGCAAATGCTTAATGCATTCTTTAACAAAGTTGTTAAAGGACCTGCTGATATAAACCTTGCACTGCCTGATGGACACAAACGAAAACCTGAATGTCAATTCAATTATTTACGATTGTACATTCTTTTTAATACCTAGCAGATCGTTTGTGACTCTAATAAACTATTCGTATGTTGCCGAGATTTCATCCGATCATAGACGCAGCTGCATCGGTGCACCAAAAGGAACTTACTCGTTCGCACCAAGGTTAACAGCACACTAATCAATCAATCTGAACCAAGAAAGTCAAAACTTGTTGATCTAAGTTCATACCTATGCCACACCAAGCGTAGCGACTCCACCGGCGAGCGATTATACTTTGTTGCCAACTAATTATTTGGACACATTTGCAACGGGTCTACAGTGCAGCAACTGGACGTATGTTAATTAAATTGTTGCATTTGCCCGAGAATTCATTGAAAACCTAATTTGCGACTTGGCAGCCTACAGATGCTTTCTGGCACAATCAGCAAACCGATAATTGTCGACTTGAGGTATTATTTCGGGATTATATTCGTTTTGCTTGGTTGAACAAAGCAACATGGATTCCCAATGAGGAAATCGTGCGCGGCATATACATGCGATTGTATTATGGACAAAGACACTTTATATTGCAGCAATCAAAATAGTATTTGCGTTTTTAATATATGAGGTCAAAGGGAACTCAAGTCAGAGATGATTTGATTTATAAAGTTCTACACAATCGTGACAATTAAGCGATGGTTTTTATCCTCGGTTGGTTGAACTCATTTGCTTTTGTCTAAAGTGGTTTTATTGGCCACGGTTGCTACAGACAACCTAGACAAAGACGGTTTTGTGATAAGCTACTGGAAGTTACCATGTCTCACTGTGCAATTAATGAATTGTCACAGTGTAAGTTTTTTCAATCTATCTTCTTTTCTCGATCACGAATGAAGATACTATACAACTTGTAAACCTAACTATCATTATGTTGTTATGTTCTCTCAAATGTCTCGTTTACATGCAGGTCTTGGCCTTAAACCGCTTAACATTATGGAATGAGTTGTCCAATAAACGAATGTCACAATGATTGTCGTCATAGTGCTTGTATATTAATATTATCACTTCCAAAAATAATGAACTACGCCACCGCTTCCTTCTTTAAAAGCCTATACTTATGTTTTTCGTTGCGCAGACAGGATCGAATAGTCCGACAAATTATCGCTGTGCTGAATCATCTACATGGATGTGGATTGATACGTGTCACATCTAGCGGAAATCGTGCTAATCACATTTCTCTTCAGCACTGAAATTTGCATCGCACTAATGTCACAGAAATCAGATGTGGGTTTTTTCCCCGGGGAACGTCAGCATATAATTAGTCATGGCAGTACTCAGGTATTTTTTATCTCGCAAGGGAACTCGTGCATTAGTTAGATTGACTGCACAAAAACTTGCACGTGTGTTCAACAAAGCGACGTAGCGTTAGCACTGGACGATGTTTTTATATAATATTCTATTCCAATGATCCGCATACTGCTGTTGATATACATGCGCTATTAACCTTTCTAATTATTGAAGATTCTGCGATTGTACATTTCGTACAGCAAGTATTCATTATTATGCTTGTTGAAACTACGGACGGAAAGAGAAATATTGCTCGAGGAGGTCATTCAATCTAGTTGCATAGCTTATGCTGGTCTTTCTTCGAATACGTATGTCCTCAAGCGGCATCGTAAAATGCAAGTCGTATATCATTACATTACTGGGTTTTGTGTGATAATCATTACTTCTTGAAGTGATTTCTAGCGACAAATTGAAACCTGGTTCAAACAGACAAGGCATGGAATCTTGCTGACATTATATGTAAGTCTCTTGACTGTTAAATTAGGTTAATTGAATGGAAAGCGTCGCAATAAAGCTTTTGCAGTTTCCGTCAGCGTGCGCAGGGCGTAGCGTAAAAAAAATAATTTGTCCATCAAAGTGTCCAAAAAATGTTTTTCAACACTTTAGATTGCTGTTAATGTAGCCTCGAATTAACGAAATAAAGTATATCGCAATTATGCATAATACCTATTGTCATAATTATATATTTTCTCGGATCGAGAAATATATGTAATATATACATGTATATCATTTATTCAAATTAGTGTTTCATAAGCGTGTCATTTGCAGCAATAATGGTCACTGTTTGACATAAGGCAAATATGTTTTCTAATATGGCAAACAACTGGGAACGGTGAGGAAACACGTAGATTACCATATTATAGTATATATTACTGATATTTACGATGCGTTGACCACATGAAGGATAAACTTGGAGTAAAAGGATTATGCAATTTATTATAAACATCCGATTAAGCCAACATTACTATATATTATATACATATATATCTATAAATTATATATACATATATACATATGTATATATACATATTCATACTTATATATAAACATATATATATATTTATAGAAATATATATGTATATATATATATATATATATATATATATATATATATATATATATATATATATATATATATATACATATATTTATATATATGTATACATATATATATTAGCAGTCTTAATTCCAAGCGGCTCTATCATGTAGCAAGAGGTACAAACTTACTTAATTGCGTCGTGCTATAAATTATTTTCGCACATATAGGGACAAATACACTGGACAAATATTTAGTAGATGATCCACTCGTTAGCACGAAAGTGGAGTTATGCTCAGAAGATCTAAATGTAAAGGGAAACACACCGGTATAAAATGGCTCAAATGATAACGGGACAGATTTAAATGACCCACAAGATGGGTTCTCAAAAACGGGGTTAATACACACAGGGACAATAAAAGGAGATTTTCTAATAATTATCAGTTTAGCAGGAAATGCGCGCGAACTGAGACAAATTCTGAAGCCATATATCTCTGCCCCCAGTATGGGATCGCGCAACCTTTATATGTGAACAATTGTCTGTCTCATGAAATAACAGAGATGAGAGTTGTTTTTATATATATATATCCTGATTTTATAGACTTTTGAGGAAGCGAAACGTGATATAGATAATGACCAACCGCTGAGGTATTGAGCGAATGTTTTAATAATAATGATCTAAACAAACCATCACTTTTCTTTATCCAAGAACGTATATAGGACCATGTTCTCAGGATATTGTTATAAGGCACGTAGCGGCCCACAAACCATACAAATTTCTACTCAATGACAAAAACTATTGTATGCAGCCGCTAGCAAAGCGTTCGCCAAACTTGGTGCCGAGTTACTGCCTGCGATGCTTGCATAATTTCCACAGACATATTAGTTGCACAAAATTACCATTTCCAGCAGTGAAGGGTGCCTACTGACAGCACATCAAGGTCTTCTAAACATTTGTAAGACGTAGGCTTTCATAGCGAGTCATCATCAGTAAACGAATTATTCGTAAAATGATATTCATGTATTGTAACATAATACCTCCACGATTGGATCATTGACCGATTATTTATCATTGATTTTGTGAGGTACATGCTTTACGATTTAGATGATTTGATTCTAAATTGATACTTATTCTGCAAAGTTATCTTTTCGTAAAGTTGGCTCGGCTCCGAAAGAACCCATAACATTCGGAAGACGAGCTTAAACACCTGACATTATTCTATACTGTCATCGCAATTCCCCCATAACTTGTTGTTTTTCGGCAAAGATGGAATGCATTATAAGCGAGAACATGATGTTCTTAGTTGTTATATTTACCAAGCGCCCAATATCGTGTGTTATTTCTGCGTTGTTGGGCTACAATTAATCAATAATTCTTTTAGATGAGAGCTTGCAGCCTAGCAAATACTGTGCACAGCGCGGCGACCATGTTCATCGAAGTTTACCTATTGGCACAGCTTTATAACGCAAATCATATGCATCGATCTAAACCGCCAAATCACTACTCTGCAGAGCATCCTGTTCTCTTAGGGCCGGACAATATAGGCTGATCAGCATATAAATTAGTGATACTCCCGTTGATGATAACATCTATTAGGCATTTAATTGGCAGGAACCAGTGTAGGTCTCGAGGCACATCGAAAACTGAGTGTAGATGAATGCATTTGCATTGCTGGAATTAAACATCAAATATAAAATCTGCAAGTCATGTTGTCAGTGTGTAATGCACTGCAAACACCGGAATGAGGTAATGGATGCATAACCAACTATGGATGTATATCGAGCGTATCAAAAAACTAATGCAGAATATGTATTTAATTCAACCGTTTGGCCTGCTTGCAGCCAAATGTATCGTACGCTGAAATGTTACAGAAGCTGCCAGTTGGTCAATAAGAACTCGATATAGGCCAAATGCTTCGTATATTTTATAGGATGATTTTATCGGTGAGGAAAATGCTACTGGACAAATTGTCGGAGTAACACAACGGGCGATGGATGCTTCTTGAGAAGATAACTACTGGATGGTAATTATTATTTCCTCTTGCAGTGTGTTGGCATCTGTCGGAGAACCAATGTGATGGAACCAGTTAATCCATAATAATATATCCCAGCCTAGCCAAAGTCTTACAGTGTACCAAGCAGATGCAAAACCACATATATGGATAGAGACTAGGGAGATAGATAGATATATATAGATATACAGATGTATAGACTAGAGATGATGCAATAACCGTCTGCATGATAACACATCGTATATATATATATATATATATTATATATATATATATATATATATATATATATATATATATATATATATATATATATATATATATATATATATATATATCTATATATATATATATATATTATACGATATATCTATCTAATTATTAACATATAAATATATCTAAATTAACTATATATATATATATATAAATACATATAAATGTATATAGATTTATAAATGTTGATACATATATATATATATTATTATATTTGTACATATATTTAAGTATGCAAACTCACATATATGTATATATATATGTATATATATATATATATATATATATATATACATATATATATATATATATATTTATATATTGATAAATCTATATATATATAAATATTTATATATTGATAAATATATATATATAGATATCTATCCCTCTTTATGTATATCTATATCTATATATATATCTATATATATCTCTATCTCTCTCTCTCTATTCTATATATCTCTCTCTATCTATATATCTCTCTATATATATATATATATATATATATCTATATACATAGAAGATCCACCTCATTGACTTGAAGACTGCTGACAGAATTCCTCTTTTTATACAGAACACATAGTTGTATGGACGTAGATTAAGTTTCTGTCTATGCACTTATGAAACTCTTCTACTCCGATAATGCAAGAGCATAATTAGTTTGACAAAATAAGTTGAGTTAAATATCCGCTTGGGGGTTAGAAAAGGCCGGTTTGCGTTATTTAAAATCGAGCTGACATTGCATGTTATTGCTATACCAGAGAGAGCTAATTTGCACGAATCATGATATATTAATCGCGAATGATACGAGGGTGTGCTATGACCGCCTGATTTTCCATGTCATTATTGCGAGTGGATATATATTACAAACGCTTGATAGTAAATCTACTAACTGAAGCTTTCGATGTGCGCAATGCTGTGTTCAGCAAATGCACTCGAGAAGCAAGTAGGTGTCCAATAATAACATTCGGAAAGCTTGTTGTGGCTTAATTTTGTATATTTTTGATGTCAACGGGTATTAATCGATATTACCTGCCATTAAGTGTCTAATGCAATTATGATTCTTCTTTTCTCTATGCGATTGTCTTTATATACGCAAAGAATTCCCCTTCACGTGCCACATATCGGCAGTCATATCCATCTATATAAATCGTCGCAGAGCTTCTAACTATATAAGAATGCCCTGAATTTGTTATTGATATAATGTATAGAATAAGAAACAGGAGTGGCAAGCATACAACTTTGAACGCCGTTTTGGTTAGATTATTGTTCGTGATTAACCTAAATATTTTATTGAGTATTAAGTTAAGATATTGATAAAATCACACACAATAATACACCATTTACCAACGTCATCCTTCTTTAAATAGTTTTTAATTACCCATGGCTTCCATACTACCGGGTCTTCATAGACTGATGCATAATCTTAGTAGTTTTATTTTCTGGGGTATATAGCAATATGGAAAATGACGATGGGCTAACTCTTGATATATACACCCGTGCGTCAATCACGTTAAATTCACACGTATCATGTGGGCGACCTTTCCAAAAATACATCAGTGCATAATACATCGTGACAAGAGTCTAAAGGTAATCAGGCATTCCCAATATAGCCATGTCCAGCACGATTAATTTCTTTAGAATGCAACTGTGCGACGGAGAGCGCTGCCAGATTTATTTCAAACTTGTAATATCAAAATTAAGTGCATTTTTTTGTCAACGGCCTC
>CM067357.1:19038278-19340725 GCA_034190875.2 Urechis unicinctus
ATATATATATATATATATATATATATATATGTATATTTATATATAACACCCGATGCGAATCGCAGCGACCAGTGTATACTGCGCTGGTGACCGCTTGTCCGCACAGTGACCACTGCAGGCAATTTCTAAAATTACCCGTGCCTACGGATTATCCGCGCAGTGCCCATTATGCGGTTCGATGTTTTGCTGTAGGAGCGATCCTTGTGTTCAATGAGCGCGTTTGAGAAGTGAAATAACCGATGATCCCTGGAATTACCTACCGACAAAAAAGTCGACAAATTTACTGTATCGTAGTTTATCTTGTGTCACTAAGCACAGGATTATGCCATGTTTTCTTCCATGTACAGAAAGCTTATTTAAATGAACGACTTCAATTCTTAATCTATCAATACAGGGGAGGTTTATACGCCAGTTAGTTTTCCTCGTATATCAACTCATATTATCGCCCACGCCCATATTGATTTGACTGCAGGTTAGCAGCTGTTAGTTCGAAAGATTCAGTCCTAGCCTCTATAAGCTCGTCGCGTTTTCCAAGCGTCCGGCTTCTGATTCAGCGTATTAAATCAAGCATCGTTATTTATATTATACAACTGATTAATTCATCGTATTGTGGCTCTTTTTTTGAACGTAAAATTCTGACGTTTATATTCAACAACGTTAGTATGACGTTTAATTACCACAGCTTCTTTTTTTATATTGCACCGATAATTAAGCTAGCATAGTTGTTAAAATTACACCTTGGAGACCGGGGAGTGAGGCTACCAGAGTGCTCATCCTAAGCTTGTAAATTACTGCTGCAAGTGGAAATTAAACTTGAATTTGTTATATCGCGTACTGTTCCTGATATGGACTTAAAACAACACTTTTGTAACATCTCCTCGTGTTTTTCAATCTCAGGGAGAAACACTGACTCTAAAAAAATGCTTTTCCAGTCGGGCAAGTCCTGCCAATTGTTACTAGTCCGATTGAAAAATCTAGTTGCCTAGTCATAGTATGACAAAATGACTAACAAGGAATTTACCGGAATCACCGATCACCCGCTGAGTTGGTCTTGCAGTGCAGTTAGTTAAGACCTTGATGTCGGATACAGCCAATTTAGGTTTTCTTTCTTGGTAAACCGAACGCACGTTCCCAGGTATCGCTGATCGATCTTAATATGCTTTGTTTAAAAAAAATTATTATATAACAAACGACTCATTGCAGCTTCACTTGTCCGATTGCTTCCCCTTCTTGCCAGGGTAATGTTGCAATCATAAATAGTTGATTGATAGCAGACAGGGAGCACCCTAGAATAACCACCCTCCCTGCTGGTGCTGTGGCAGTACAGATGCACCCTATCGTTTTCCTGATTGCCTGTCTGCAATGTGACTCGACTATGGCTTTGCAGTAGACTCGCATTGAACACCCATTCATGAGTGGCAAGTATAGCTCCACTGCTGTATGTATTATTAATGACGAAATAACTATTGCTGACAGTTACTTATGGTTCTTTTCGTATTGTGTTACTCTATTCGGGGCGACCATTTAATCACTGCTGATCTCCCAGGTTCGAAGCACATAAAGGATCCTAATGAATCCTTGGACGCACTATCATCTTAATTAATATTTAAGTAAGTTAACCGAAATAAGCCAAACACCTAACCATTTCTTTCTTTCACACATTGATTGAACCTGACACCCCAAAAATGCATATGAATTGTTCATCGATTTTATATAAGTATTATGGTAATGCAATAACTGAGGTTAAAAATGTTAATTATATGTAAATTATATCTTATAAGCCTCTCCATTTGTGCTTATTACAGCTATGCAGGGTGCACACACTCAGGTGTTGCAGCTTGGAAGAGAGGGACCTCTAAAATCTTTTGATGAATGGCTTCTTGCCACTGACCCCTACCAAGCGAAGAGTTATAGTAAGGTAGCTTGACCAACTGCAGTGCCTATCACATGAGGCGCATATTTAAGTGCAGGCATTTGTCACTTCCACTGATATACACACATCCTCAAAGTTGGGCAAGGTAATTTGCGTGATATCTTAAAAATTGATTAACAAATGAGATAACATATGTGTGATCAATTCATATTTCCCTTTGTGTAACAACAGGAATCTTTTACCCTGTTCAGTATCAGTCGCAGTGATAAGATCCATGAGTATCCACAACTGTGTCAGGAGATAAGAGCTATTTGAATATCCAGCCTGCCCAAAGGTTGAATTTTCTATCGAGAGAGTGAGCATCACAAAAACTTATTTGTATATAGTAATGTGATCAGCAGCATGTGTGTTATGAAACTATTCCAGCTATAAGCCCCCCTCTCCCTAAATTATCAGCAGGATGTGACCTGCGCCAAATCCTTTTGGTTAATGGCTAATGAGAGGCGTGGGCTTTTCAAGGGTCTCGGGGAGAATTCCAGGCCCGGGAGCACTATATAATGAGCCCGCTCATATCATTTCAAAATGTATCTTTGTTTTTGATGTAATGATATTACACACTAGTTACAAACTCATTCACACGCGTTCATTAAACACTCGTGTTGTTTAATATATTCTACCTAACACACCATCAAGGCACACTGATCGCTGCCGTAAGTTCTTTTGTTCTCAGGTATATTCACGCCATACAAGAGTGAGATAGCGCCTTTACCACACACGCCAACACCATGCAAACCAAAGCTGATGTCTTCCTGACCTAAGATACATTGGAGACACCAAGCGGCTCAACCAAGCATCAGATAATTGATACCTCCTCTCAACCCCGAGGCGAAATCACACAGCAGCTCTTCAGATATCTCAAATCTCAGAAATTGAATATCCCATCTGATGAACTTCCGAATTTCTACAGCATTAATGCAGCGTCCCTGTCATAAATTTCAATGACACTAGTTTACGTCTTCCAAAATTTATAATTGAATTAGTTACAAAAGGTTATTTCACCATTTCACCACTTTCAAGTATAGACTCATCGCTTTTTCCAATGTGGTTTTAGAGCGGATTAATTCTGTGAAATGCAATTAATGTCAAAAAGGTTAAATTTCAGCGTCAAAATTTAGGCAAATGAACCTAGAATAACGTTATTTGTATGTTTATTATGCAATTCATATATATATGACTAATGAAATTTGAAAAGCATCATTTTAATTTATTTCTGTTATTCATCTGACTGAGATCCCGACAATGCTAATCAATTAAACTTGAATAAAGTTATGAACTCTACCCCTTGACTCGTGTTATTTCTCTGGCTAGCCCACACTCAAGTAACAGCACGCAGTAACGGAAACTAGAATCGAAAAGCCTAGCATAAAGCACGAAATATAGTATAAGATATGTTTTATTTTGAAATGTTATTGTTTTTGGCAATGGATTTTACAGTTCGAATATGATAGTATACTTTCTTTGACTAGCATGATACTTTGGTATTATGTGCATGTTTCACAATAAATGTATTGGCCCTTTAGTTATAGAAAAGGTGTTTATTTCTCTTTCAAATAACATGACACATAACCACTGGTTTCCCATCCATTGCATTTACTCACAGTTGCACACTTGACTATGAATATGTATTATCAGTAATTAAAGTAAGTAGAGGGAATAAGGATATCAGAGGTTTTGTAGTCAAATACTATGCAAACGATTGGTTGTTCTCAATAAATACGATTTGACAACGATGAGGCTCACAGGGAGGTCCTAGAGTACTGACAAATACATAGTAACTAGCTACATGCCAGGCTAGTTATTTTAGCATCAAAATTAGCAGGTTAGAGAGGCCTACCAATAATGTTTTACTGCAACGCGGAAAAACTAATGTGAGCCCATTTGCTAGTGAAAACCTCTGACTATGATGATCGTGACCGGATACTTCGACGGGAGCAGTGTAGTGGTGTTAATGCAGCGCCTGACCACTTCAACGTTTCAAGTTACCGAACTCAATATTTCACGTCAATCAATTTATTATCGCCCATCGCAAGTCAGAATGTTCAGATAAAACTCTATCAGCGTTGCACATTATTAACAATGCTGCCGATATATTGACACTTGATCAATTTGAATCGAAGAGACATCGCATATCATCCTCAGTAATGCTATCATCCGCAAAATAAAGTGTGTTTAACAAGTTCGACAGCCTCAACACTTTCATGTTGTTGTTGTTCACTCCGGTTTGAGTGGTTTTGGCAGCTTTTGCCATGTACCACCTAAACTCTTTCAACACCAGAGACCGGTATATCGGTCTGGGCGCCGTGGTTATATTTTGACTGCAATTGGCCACTAGAGGGGATTCCATGACGTTGCCAAATTAATGTGCATGCATTATTTCCCGTTCCGAATCGGTTTTCTCAGTAAATGCCGAAGCATTTGACGTCGCCTATCGTTTCGATGACCGAAAATAGCGAAAAGTGACATCAAGTCTGAGGCGTCCGTTGATGAGTTTTTGAATGATATCTGAGGTTTTGACCTTGTAGAAGTCAACGATCTTATGCTAGAATGTAAATTCAAGCGCTTGGGGAGGTTCGACTAAGGTTAATGTCCATAAGCTCTGCTGAAATGATGGCCTTGTTTCACCGCCCATCTAGCCAGTCAGAAGAGGACATTGGCAGCCACCCAATGTCTCCCAAATCCAAGATATTAAGCCCCCCACCCACCTCCATTCCTTCCACACTTCCACACACTCACACTCTCTATCGCCCTGAGCTCTTGTCATCTAATTGCCTAAAGAGTCTTTGTCGATGATAAACAGCACAACTTTACATCGTTTTGAATTAGTAACACTACCTGTTGTTTTTGTTAGTCAGCTGGAGGTTTCTAGCACGAGGATCGTTCACCAGTTGAAGTTGAGAAACTTAATTTATTATCAATCCAGATAAAAACCACATCAAAACAATTGTCGTCAGCATATAAAAAATATGCGTATAGAGATTATGGGCAAGCACTAGACCAGCTTATTGTGCCATATATTGATACTTAAACATAATATATTTCATATTTCTTGAAAAACAAATAACAGTGAAAACATCCACATTAATACCAATATCATCACAGCAACTTTCGGCCAGAGATGGTTGACAGCTGAATCGTTTTCGAAGCGACCAATACGCATTGGTCGGTCTGGCCGCGCTCATGGATAATTTTAGAAATTGCCCGCAATGCTCACTGCGTGGACAATCGGTCACCAGCGCAGTATATACTGGTCGCTGCGATTCGCATCGGGTGTATATAAATATATATAATATATGAATATATATAAATGTAGAACTGTTCGAATACTAAATGATACTAAGAAATGTGTCTTAAAAGAATATTCCAGAAAATGGTTATGCCTACGCATTGAATGTATGGCAAAGATTATCCTAAACAAACAGCTAACCTTATATATATATTACACTTATACTATACTATACAATACTTAAATACTGTAATAATGGCTAACGAGAATAAATGACATATACAATGCGCTCACCGTGTTATTCACATAGATTATAGTCGGTTGCCATAGTAATTGATTGATCCCTTATCAGGAGTATATGCATTCAGAGAGGATATAATTACATACCAGGCAATCTAATTGGAGGTTTTATAACGTGCAGTTTGACCTCGGTATGCATATTGGACAACGACAAACCTATCACCTGTTCATAGAGGTTAGATTCCATGATGTTTGTCAAATTAATTTGTTTCAGGAAGCAGCCCCTTCCTCCTAGTCGAAGCATGTTTTCTTCTACGTCTAGAAAACCTGCCTTGTTTATATGTCACGTCGGCTGCCAGAGTGATATAATGAGGATGTGTAAATGCCGGCTTACTCGTCTTTCGATGCTTAAGTCTTTGTTCAATTATGCACTGTGTAAACCAGTACTATTCCATGAATTCAATTGAGTACTATGTGGAAGAAACTCAGAGATACACGCTATATGCAATGTTTCATTCCCCTTAGTACTCCGCTATGATTGTCCCTGTTATCGGTTTGTGATATAACTGTAAGCGTAGCTTATATATTGATCAACTTCTAAATCATTTACGGTTTTTAACATGTAACTTCAGTATTTATCGTCGTACCCTTAGAACATCCGATCATAACGCAATACATTCAAGCATGGATATGTTTTTTTGGCGTCAGATACATGCTTCAAACACACAAAGCTAGTGAACGCATGTGTTAATTTCGTTCGTGGTTGAAACCAATAAAACCACATTTCAAATGCAACCCGGATTTCATGACTCCCCAGGCATAAATTAACATAACCATCCCAATGGGTTTTATTACGCCTTGAACAAACAAGCATTTCGTAAAATGTTGATGCCCTAACCATACTGATTCCCATTGGACAAGCTATTTAGCTTGGATTGTGTCGTCTTCAGCTGGTCCTAAAGAGAGCAAAGTGATCCTTTACATCTCGCCACAGAGTTGATGAAAGAGATAGATTAAGGCAAGTTCCGCGGAACTAATGCGTTTTGTACAATATCATTGAATCACCACGTACAGTAAAACCCTGGTCTAAACACACAGAGGCTTTTTACAGAGAGACGTACACGACGGTCGTTAATATTCGATTAACTTTTACACATATAGCCAAAGGTGATGCATAAGAAAATCGTGAATAACCTTGTGGCCCTTACCTTAAAAATCATTGCTTGAAAACGTTACTCTGATGTCATTACCTTTTTCTTATCACGTTGAAATCGAAGATTGATGTGCACATGGTGCTTACATCATTCCTAGCTGCAATTTGCCATTCATGCTTTTACTAACCCTGCACTTGGGAGGTGTTATTGCAGGACTGGTCAATGCTGACCGTTGAAATATGGATCGAACTGCATTACCAAATAATAATGGCAAGTGTTCACACATTTTCCAGGATAGAGAGATTGGCTGACCATTAACCTGCACACAACTGAATCATTAGTAACAAGTAACTGGCTCTTAACACCCGATTACGACATACACGATATCGCCCGACAACAAAGTAACACATTCGTCGGACGGAATGTCAGTCATTAATTTCTTGACCTGAACGATATTAATTGCCAAATAAGCGCAAGGTGCAATTAGAAGACAATGCGTTTGCAATAGTCCAAACAGTGTCACCTAACCCTATCGCACACGTACCGGAAATCTTGACGGACGTGCCCATGACAACTTGCTGATCTAATTTACCGATGACTCGATCAGTATGATTGCTATCAGCCTGAGGTCAGTTAGCGTATGACAGTGTTCATTAACCACCCTCTATTTACTACAAGTTGCAAACTGTACCTGCTGCCATAAACTAAACCTTAACCCAAACAATTGACTGTCAGATGAACTGATATAGCATACCGAATTTAAGGTAGTGGTAGATTTATTTGTTATGAGCAGCCACGTTATACACTTACCATAGGCTACCAGATTAATGTAAGAAAATATTTTCTGTACAAAAACCCCAGATCGAACGACGGCAGCAGCACAATGCATGAACTATGAGCACAAAAATCTTCCACGAACCAGGAACCAATCCGAACCCTAGCCATAACCCTAGTCATATAACCGATCCTAAGTTAACTACTATTATATGTATGCAAATAGGGATCCATGGCAGAATTCCTGTCTGGCAACAATATCAGTCATACTATCGAATTGTCTGATGCCATTTGTCCACCTTATAAGGAGTAAGCTCAAGTAATATGGTAACCTATGGTTAAACAAATGCTGCTACCTGTGGTCGTACGACCTAATTTCAAGTTATGGTGTGGATGCTGGTCGATCAATTTGGTGCAAAAATGTCAAGTGGTCTAATGACTGCCAATCGCCAGAGTTGTGATGTCTTACGATCAAGTAATACGGTAGCCTAAGTTCAGTGTATCATGTGACCAAATGGCAATCTACCCAGCTGTTATGAAGTCATGCGACCAGAGCCCAAATAATATGGAAGACAGTGGTGAACCAATCTAGTGACAATGGTCAAGTAATTGGGTGGCCTTTTGTCAATGCTTGTTGATTATGGTCAAGTTATAAAATCATTAATGTGAATCGATCCGTTGGCATTAAGTCACTGAATAAGACAGTTCATGGTCTAGAGACCTGGCTCATTTAGTCGACCAATATATGTTGGTCTATGACCAGTAGCTTTTGTGGCTAAATGATCAGGAAATCATATGGCGAATATCTGCCTACGAACAGTTTATATAGTGGCTAATTAGCAAGCTATCTGGCTATTAGCTTACACCGGGCTGTGTTTCTATAGCTACAAATGTGCGTCGGTTTGTTATATCAGCTGTCATCAGATGCAGATTTTGTTGCTTTTGTTTAGTGTCGTGCTATTTGTAATAATCGTTGCGAGGCAAGAGATTACATTTCTTTGAATCATATTATTTGATTTTGATACTTCAGTGATAAAAAAAGCATAGCTTGAACGCTTTAAATGTAGGCTTTTGGTCCAGGCGCCTGCCTGCATTGAATGAGTTGGATGAAAATATAATTCGGGCCAAGCCCCTATTATCACTTGTGTTAATGGGGGGAAGAAGTGGTTAATTGAGCTTGCATGCTCGGCTTAGACGAAGTATATGAGAATTAGAAATAGCTGTCGTTGATCGCACGAGGTGCAGTATTTAACGTTGATACGTTTATACCGAGGAATCTACATGTAACCTTGTTACAATTAATTGTACTGTAGTTTATCGGGCAATAGGTGCAGAAATATTTATATATCTAGACCATAGTTTTCATTATGCATTAACCTGCTGCACTTCAGAGCGAAAACCGCTGACATCTTTTTTAGATTCCATTACATCACACCCCTTAGGTTTTGAAAATATATACCTTTTTCAGGGGTCAATCCGTACTTTGATGCAAGTGCAGCAGCACGAATAGCGGGAATAATGTATGATGTGACAGATGCTGTAAAATAAGTATGTTCCCTTGCAACTTGCATTATTCACGGCCCTGTAAATTGCGTTATGTAATTGTCATTTAATTTGTAATTCCCCAACCCCATAACATGGATGTTTTAACGACGATCTACACTTTAGCGATGCATTGCAGTTTCGATCAAAACGCATAAACTTCCGATATCTTATAAAGCACTTCTCTCATTATACCGATGACTGCTCTGATATAATGTACCTGACAATGTCATATTTACCTACAAGAGCACATTATGCAAAATGCATGCGCACAACCCATTTGAGTGTGGAGCTGTATTTATCTTCTTTTGAGAACTGAAGTAATAGTAAGACAAAAGGTGTAAAACACATTCCACATTACGCTGTAAAGAGATGTATTATGCTTCACAGGGTTGTCGTACTCAGATACCTCTCATTCATGACCCCGATCCATTATCACCAGGAAGGCTTCATCTAAAAGCCGGTAATGAGTACATTGCAAGTGCGTCGACAGAAGTGCCCATTTCTGTATTGTTAAGCTGCATATAATTGTATGTTGGGCCCAGAACACGGCCTTCTTTCAATGTTGTCATGCTTGGTTACGCTACCAATATATGACACAAACAACTATGTTATTACAATATAACATAAAATGGGTTTTTCGTTAATGACTATGGAAAGTGAAATTGTATGTGTATATATATATATATATATATATATATATATATATATATATATATATATATATATATATATATATATATATATATATATATATATATATATATATATATATATATATCTCTATATATATATATATATATATATACAGATGAGTGCTGCTGAGCAAAATGTCATCACAAACCCGTAGTCAATCTCGCTGCCTATTGAACTCTGCTGCTTTTGACACGATTTTCATTAACAAGTTATGACAGCAATTAATCATAGCTTTTATAGTATAATATTGTATTCAATGACACACCAGGGCTGAACAATAACCCCCAAACCAGCTTGTCTGGCAACAATAGTCCATCGCCAAGTAGTTATGCAAATAGTTTTAGCATTTAAGCCCAGTAATTTAAGTTTTTAAGAAATGAATCACCCAAACACTCATGAGCTAATAATAACTTAGCTACATTTTTCCTGGAACAAGAAATTTAAATTTGCTTTTATTTAGCAAGTCAGAGGTCAAAAGCCATAAAGCTATGAGTTAAAGTTTGCAAGGAGATATAGACATGATAAAACCCATGCATGATTTTTGACATCTAGCTTGATACAAGAGGTCAATAGTCCTTGAAGCTCTGCTGCTTTTGATATGAGTTTCAATAATAAGTTATGACAAATAAATCATACGACACACAGGGCTGAACACTAATCCCAAAAATAATGTTTGGCAAGTGGGCAAAATTACCTGTGGCATTTTTCACTGGACCAGTATAATTGATAATAATCCAAACATTTCTAGTTAGCAAGGAGATACTTACATGAGAAGGCCCTTTGAAGGATTTGAGACCATTAGCTTGATTTATAACAAAATGTGACATCAAAACTTTTAATACCCCATTGGGCACAGGTGTCAAAGGTTATGCAGAAAGATTTGGTCAATGTGGAGTTGCTAGCTTGCATTATAAGAAAACGTGCCATCAAGAATTATTCCTTATTGAGTTAATCCCTCAGGAACAAAAGACAATGCAGAGCTGATATTTACTTTGTAAGTGATCGTTAATATAAGAGTGGTTCATGCGTGATTTGGGGCTTAAGATATGCTTAATACCCTTATCAACACTAGACCAGATGCACAGCTTTTAAGACTAACTGACAGATGACCATGTCATTCATAGCTTAAACATGATATATTCAAATGAGGTGATTGCACTATTAAACACTTGTTCGGATTACAAACATTGAACATTTGACAACTATTTTAATACCAATATTGATGTGGCAGATACCCTGACAAAAGAGGCTCTTGACTTCAAAAACCTACTTGGGGTCTGATTATTTGGCTAGCCGCTGTTTAACTTGGCTGTCAACTCAAACCAGCACAGTTTGTTTTGGATAGCTACTGTTGAGATCTAAAGGATCATTCTCCTGACAAATTGATGGCAAAAGTGTGACTCTGTCCATGCTGATCTATCATACAACACATAATCAAACTTATAGGAATGTAATAATGTTTTAGTGTATTACAATGAAAAAAGAAAATTTGAAAGAGTAACCCCCCGTCCCCCAACGCACTACCACCAGAGTTGTGTATGGTGGACTATGACACCAGCTATCTTAGTGACTAGTGTCATATATCCTGGAATCAGGATCCCCTACCTTACTCAACAACAAAATTGGAGCGTTTGGGGTATTGCGATACCGGAGCGCATTCTCGATGTCAAGATCAGGCAATGTGTACATCTGACGGATGGCGCAAAAGCCGTTCGCTTACATATATATATTATATATATATATATATATATAGATATATAGAGATATATATAGATTATATATAGAGAGAGATATAGATATATATAGATAGATATATAGGATAGAGAGAGAGAGAGAGAGAGAGAGAGAGATAGAGATATATAGAGAGAGATATATAGAATCTCTAGAGAGAGAGAGATCTCTCTCTAGAGAGATATATATATATCTCTCTATATAGATATATATATATATCTAGAGATATCTATATATAGATCTATATCTATATATCTCTCTATATATCTCTCTATATATATATATATATAAGCGAACGGCTTTTGCGCCATCCGTCAGATGTACACATTGCCTGATCTTGACAGCATATGCCTGATATATATATATAGCCTCTCTCTCTCTCTCTCTATCTCTCTTCTCTCTCTCTCTCTCTCTCTCTATATATATAGATCTCTATATAGATCTATATCTCTATATATGATATATATAGATAGAGATATATATATATATATATATATATATATATATATATATATATCTATATATATATATATATATATATATATATATATATATATATATACATAGATTGTCGCATAGATTGTGAGTTTGTAGTGACTAAGCAGTTGTGGGTCATCTGCTCTGTCTGTAAGGATTGTTCTAAGAAAAACCGAATATATATATAACTTGAAACAAGCAAACGCATTTAGCAACGTCGTAAATTTTATGTACATCACAAACTCTTTCATAAAAGCACAGCAGAGTATCCACGTGTAACAGCAGTGTTATAATGCCATTTGTTGCTGTCAGTGATTTCCTTATATCTACGGGCGATTTATCTTTTTTCCGATCATAATTGCCATACCTGGCAATGTTAACACTACTATTTAAACGAAAGTGTATGTCTGTGCCAGTCATGCAACATATCTGTGCAATCTATTATGTGTGATTATTGTGGAGCTAAATGATATATGCATACATCACATTGAGCAACAGCCTACATTTATATATCTCTTGTTACATCCTTCGGCATATATCATCACACATTGAACACATTTAATAGCACACCCCGTTGATGTTGTGAATAAAACTGATCGTACCAAACTTCATGAAATTGTTCTGAAAGATTGTATGAATATTGAAACGTTTATTTTAATTTAGTTCCCTATAGGCACTTATGGCATTCTTGTATTCGGAAAATGCAAGCGCATGATTAGTTTGACAAGCTGAGTTGAGTTAAGCGCCCCTTTGTGGATCTAGTAAAGGTTGGTTTGCGTTATTTAATATCGATATGCGCAATGCAAGTAATTTCAGAACCAGAGAGAGCTAATGTTAGCGAAGAACGATCTATTAAACGTAAATGGGAGTATGATTGCCATCAAAACAAACATCATGCTGTAAGTAGGTGTCCAATAATTGCATACTACAAGCTTGTAATGGCCCATATTTGTGGTACTAACGGGTATTAATCGATGTAACCTGCAATATGTTGGCGCATCGCAAATAACTGGCTAGCGTGGGACCTTAGGCTTGCCGCAAAGCCAACTCCTGAATGTCCTTGCAAATATTATCAACATTACACGACGTAAGCCTAGTCAAAATATATCAAACTACAGCTTAGGCAATGTAAATAAAATTACCAGCTTGTACGTACGCCTTTCTCTTCATGATTGACCTCGGTACGCCAAGAGCCCTACGTTAGGTGCCACATAACGGTAGTCGTATCGGCCTATATAAATCGTCAAACAGCTACTAACTAGTTGAAAATACCTTGAATTCGCCTTACACATACACAATTATTGATATAATGTATATAGTATCAAACATATATGGCAAGCAATAAACTATGAACGCCATTACGGCAAACTTATTTCTCGTGATTTACATAAATAGTTTATTAAGTTAAGATATCGATGAAACCACATGCAGGAAAGCACCATTAAGCAACGTCATCCGTCTTTATTAGTCTCAACCTACCCGTGGCTCCCATACTGCCGTGTCTGCATAGACTGGTACCTAATATTTGTAGTTGTATGTACCATTTCCTGGGGCATTTAGCATAATTGGCATTGTCCATGGGTTATCTACCAATTAACTCTGAATGTAAGCTCTCGTTCGTCAATCCTGTTAAGGTCACACGTACCATGTGGGCGTCCGTTCCCAGAAAACGTCAGTAAATAATTCGTCGTAACAAAGAGTCTTGAGGTAATCAGACATTCGCAATGTAGCAATGTCCATCACCAATACTTCCATAACCAAACAACTACGCGACGAAGTGCACTGCCAGATTTATTTCAATTGTAATTTTTAAGAATGTGTTAACCTCTCCTATTTGCAATTTACGGCGCGAAACGTGTATCATTCATTATTACCGCGCGCTGCGTTTCTTAAAGATTCTTATTCGTTTCGGAAATAACTCTGACACATTGATTATGCGTTTGCATTACACTACCTATCAGATGTCAAATTTATTATGCACAAAAGAGATAAAACTTTGAATTCGTGTTGCATATATTCGTCGGGAACTTTTTAAATCAAAGCAGGTAGTCTTCATGTAATACACTGTTTTGTCAACTCCATACTTAAGCTGTCATATCGAGTAACATCAAGATTGTGTGCTTATCATAATAATCCTGTGTCGATGTCGCATACAGAGTTCAGTATATTGTCGTTCGTTTCGTCATTAATCACCAAATGTTATGAAGGTAAAACAATTCTAATTCAGCTTCTTCTATCGTGACCAATAAAACAACCCCAGACTCTCGGTTGCAAAGGTTTAACACCCGTGATTGATTGCATGGTCAGCCTGGTCGCAATAGACATGCGAATGAACAGATGATTTATCTTTTCCTGTCTACCAGATCGCTACTTACAACTTACCGAATGCTCTGTTTTACCTGTCAGCTGATTGAAACAAATGCATGCGTGTAGTATGATTTACGATTGCTCACGGTTCTTCAATTAGTGATTAGGCAAGATTATTTTCTTAGCTATACAGCTTAATCTACAGTGAATGGCGTATATGAATTGATACACGTAAATTTTTGTATATATATGTATTGATATTTATATATACATGCATATATACATATATATATATATATTTAAATACACGCATAAATATATATATGTATATATATATATATATAAACATATATATATATATATATATATATAGACACACATATATATATATATGCATACATTTATATACATTGATATATATATTAATATATGTTTACATATATATATGTATTTATATAAGTATTTTTTCATAAACGGCGAATTATATATATACTTATATATATATATATATCTATGCATATATATTTGTGTGCATGTATATATATATATATATGTAAATACATACATGTATACATATATATATATATATATATATATATATATATATATATATATATATATATATATATATATATATATATATCTATATATAGATATATATATATATATATATATATATATATATATATATATACATATACTATATATACATATATCAACCTATGTTATCATCAATGCACACCTTCCATAATATACCCCATAATATTCGGATCTTTATTGCTCAAACAAAATATCGCTCCATTAAGCGATCCAGTTTTATGTAGGTGTTAATCTCGGGGGTTTTGCCTTATATAGCTAGATCAATACATTAAACATATTGCACTAACAGGTTGCCAGAAGTACATTGATAAGCGGCAACCTATTCTCCAATCGATTTCAAACATTAAAAGCCAGGAATATAATGGAGAGAGTGCTACGCGTGCTATATACCGCTTATACTATACGCACAACTACTACAAATATTCGTGATATTTTCTAGCTTTTTCGATCGCTGAAGAATATTTGGGGAACATATGAGCCAATGCCTTCTTTATTCGATGGATTTTCAGCCAGCAAATTTCAGTTATATATGAGTTGAGTCTGATATGCATTCTATATTCTGAAAATTGTTTCCACTTCAGAACATTGTTCAAAACAATATATATTCGCTCGATTTCTATGTGATCAATCGTGTGAACTCGGAATTCTGTATGAACGATTGTGTCTCTCTAGAATTTACATGGATATGAGTTTTAATTAGGATCAATCATGATTGCATATTCTCTGTGCCATTAAAGACGGGCCAAAAATAAATAAATCATGTATATATATATATAGAGAGATAGACAGAGCGAGATTTAGAGAGAGGAAATATAGAGAGATAGAGGGATATATAGAGGAGAGAGAGAGAAAGAGAGGGAAAGAGAGAGGGAAAGAGAGAGAGACAGAAAGAGAGAGAGAGAGGATAGAGAGAGATAGAGAAAGAGAGAGAGAGAGAGAAAAGAGAGAGACATACAGAAAAGAGAGATGGAGAATTTATAAAGAGAGGACTAGAGAGAAACAGAGAAAGAGAGAGAGAGATAGAAAGACAGGTAAGAGAGATGAATTTAGAGAGGAGAGAGATTCAGAGAGAGAGAGAGCGAGAGAGAGGAAGAGAGAGAGAGATTTCTAGAGGGAGAGAGAAAGAGAGAGAGAGAGAGGAGAGAGAGAGAAAGATAGAGACAGAGAGAGAGAGAGGGGAGAGAGATGATCTATAGAGATAGAAAGATATATAGATCTCTCTCTCCTATCTATATATATCTATATATATAATATATATATATATATGTATATACCGGTGCATATAATCATATCATAACGTGCGAACGTGGCGTGTACCACGACAGATATGTGCTCATGAAATATAGGATATATATGTATAGAGATGTATATATATATACAGGGAGAGAGAAGAATAGGTATAGATAGAGAGATTAGGGAGAGAGAGAGATATAGAGAAAAAGAGATAGAGAGAGATATATATATATATATAGATAGATGTGTATATATATACAGATAAATATATATATAGAGATAGAGATAAATATATATGAATTTATATAGATCATATATTCATATATATATCTATATTAGATATAGATATATATATATATAGATAAATATAAATAGATATATATGTATAGATATAAAATATATGAAACCTCTATATATATATAAATACATAAATATATATATATATAAATATAGGTTTTTATATATACCTATAAATCTATTTATATATATGTATTTATGTATATCATATAGATATATATATATATATATATATATATATATATATATATATATATATATATATATATATATATATATATATATATATATATATATATATATATATATATATATATATATACCGGTGCATATAATCATATCATAACGTGCAAACGCGGCGTGTACCACGACAGATATGTGCTCTTGAAATTATGGAAATATCCACGATGAAAGATTGTATGAATATTGCAACGTTTATTTTTATTTAGTTCCCTATAGGCACTTATGGCATTCTTGTACTCGGAAAATGCAAGCGCATGATTAGTTTGACAAGCTGAGATGAGTTAAGCGCCCCTTTGTGGATCTAGTAAAGGTTGGTTTGCGTTATTTAATATCGATATGCGCAATGCAAGTAATTTCAGAACCAGAGAGAGCTAATGTTAGCGAAGAACGATCTATTAAACGTAAATGGGACTATGATTGCCATCAAAACAAACATCATGCTGTAAGTAGGTGTCCAATAATTGCATACTACAAGCTTGTAATGGCCCATATTTGTGGTACTAACGGGTATTAATCGATGTAACCTGCAATATGTTGGCGCATCGCAAATAACTGGCTAGCGTGGGACCTTAGGCTTGCCGCAAAGCCAACTCCTAAATGTCCTTGCAAATATTATCAACATTACACGACGTAAGCCTAGTCAAAATATATCAAACTACTGCTTAGTCAATGTAAATAAAATTACCAGCTTGTACGTACGCCTTTCTCTTCATGATTGACCGCGGTACGCCAAGAGCCCTACGTTAGGTGCCACATAACGGTAGTCGTATCGGCCTATATAAATCGTCAAACAGCTACTAACTAGTTGAAAATACCTTGAATTCGCCTAACACATAAACAATTATTGATATAATGTATATAGTATCAAACATATATTGCAAGCAATAAACTATGAACGCCATTACGGCAAACTTATTTCTCGTGATTTACTTAAATAGTTTATTAAGTTAAGATATCGATGAAACCACATGCAGGAATGCACCATTAAGCAACGTCATCCTTCTTTATTAGTACTGCCGTGTCTGCATAGACTGGTACCTAATATTTGTAGTTGTATGTACCATTTCCTGGGGCATTTAGCATAATGGGCATTGTCCATGGGTTATCCGCCAATTAACTCTGAATGTAAGCTCTCGTTCGTCAATCCTGTTAAGGTCACACGTACCATGTGGGCGTCCGTTCCCAGAAAACGTCAGTAAATAATTCGTCGTAACAAAGAGTCTTGAGGTAATCAGACATTCGCAATGTAGCAATGTCCATCACCAATACTTCCATAACCAAACAACTACGCGACGAAGTGCACTGCCAGATTTATTTCAATTGTAATTTTTAAGAATGTGTTAACCTCTCCTATTTGCAATTTACGGCGAAACGTGTATCATTCATTATTACCGCGCGCTGCGTTTCTTAAAGATTCTTATTCGTTTCGGAAATAACTCTGACACATTGATTATGCGTTTGCATTACACTACCTATCAGATGTCAAATTTATTATGCACAAAAGAGATAAAACTTTGAATTCGTGTTGCATATATTCGTCGGGAACTTTTTAAATCAAAGCAGGTAGTCTTCATGTAATACACTGTTTTGTCAACTCCATACTTAAGCTGTCATATCGAGTAACATCAAGATTGTGTGCTTATCATAATAATCCTGTGTCGATGTCGCATACAGAGTTCAGTATATTGTCGTTCGTTTCGTCATTAATCACCAAATGTTATGAAGGTAAAACAATTCTAATTCAGCTTCTTCTATCGTGACCAATAAAACAACCCCAGACTCTCGGTTGCAAAGGTTTAACACCCGTGATTGATTGCATGGTCAGCCTGGTCGCAATAGACAAGCGAATGAACAGATGATTTATCTTTTCCTGTCTACCAGATCGCTACTTACAACTTACCGAATGCTCTGTTTTACCTGTCAGCTGATTGAAACAAATGCATGCGTGTAGTATGATTTACGATTGCTCACGGTTCTTCAATTAGTGATTAGGCAAGATTATTTTCTTAGCTATACAGCTTAATCTACAGTGAATGGCGTATATGAATTGATACACGTAAATTTTTGTATATATATATATTGATATTTATATATACATGCATATATACACATATATATATATATTTAAATACACGCATAAATATATATATGTATATATATATATATATATAAATATATATATATATATATATATATATATAGACACATATATATATATATGCATACATTTATATACATTGATATATATATTAATATATGTTTACATATATATATATGTATTTATATAAGTATTTTTTCATAAACGGCGAATTATATATATACTTATATATATATATATCTATGCATATATATATTGTGTGTGCATGTATATATATATATATGTAAATACATACATGTATACATATATATATATATATATATATATATATATATATATATATATATATATATATATATATATATATATATATATATATATATATATATATATATATCTATATATATATATATATATATATATATATATAACCTATCAACCTATGTTATCATCAATGCACACCTTCCATAATATACCCCATAATATTCGGATCTTTATTGCTCAACAAAATATCGCTCCATTAAGCGATCCAATTTTATGTAGGTGTTAATCTCGGGGTTTTTGCCTTATATAGCTAGATCAATACATTAAACATATTGCACTAACAGGTTGCCAGAAGTACATTGATAAGCGGCAACCTATTCTCCAATCGATTTCAAACATTAAAAGCCAGGAATATAATGGAGAGAGTGCTACGCGTGCTATATACCGCTTATACTATACGCACAACTACAAATATTCGTGATATTTTCTAGCTTTTTCGATCGCTGAAGAATATTTGGGGAACATATGAGCCAATGCCTTCTTTATTCGATGGATTTTCAGCCAGCAAATTTCAGTTATATATGAGTTGAGTCTGATATGCATTCTATATTCTGAAAATTGTTTCCACTTCAGAACATTGTTCAAAACAATATATATTCGCTCGATTTCTATGTGATCAATCGTGTGAACTCGGAATTCTGTATGAACGATTGTGTCTCTCTAGAATTTACATGGATATGAGTTTTAATTAGGATCAATCATGATTGCATATTCTCTGTGCCATTTAAGACGTGCCAAAAATAATAAATCATGTATATATATATATATATATATATACATATCTATATTTATATAGATGAATATATATATATATATATGGATAGATATGTATATATATATAAATATATGGAAAGATAGAGGGAAATATATATATATACAGAAAGATATATAGAGATAGAGATAGAGATAGAGATCTCTCTCTATAGAGATACATAAATATAGAGAGAGGGAGAAATAAGAGGTATATAGATAAACATAGAGAGAGATATATATAGAGAGAGAAATACATTAATATATATGAAGAGGGATTTATATCTTCATAGATTATCTATCTATAGATAGAGATATATCATATATCTAGATATCTCTATAAGAGAGAGATAGGACTATATATCTCTATATTTATCTATACAGAGAGATATAGATATCTATATATATAGAGAGATATCTATAGATAGATAGATATCTCTCTATAGAGATATCTCTAGATCTATCTCTAGATATATATATATATAGAGATATCTCTATATCTCTCTATCTATATATCTATATATATATATATATGTATATACCGGTGCATATAATCATATCATAACGTGCGAACGTGGCGTGTACCACGACAGATATGTGCTCATGAAATTATGGATATATAGGGAGATAGAGGGTATATATAGACAGAAATATATGTATATAGATATAGATATATCTATCTAGAGAGAGGAAAAATATATCTATAGACTCTCTATCTATATAGATATACATAAAATATAGGGGGAGAGAGATACAGAATCTCTGAGATATAGATAAATCCTCTCCTATCTCTCTCTCTCCCTCCCTATATCTATCTGCCTTTGATAGATATATAGAGCTCTCTCTCTATCTCTCTAGATAGAGAGAGAGAGAGATATCTAGAGATATCCTCTAGAGATATCTCTCTATCTATATAAAGATCTCTCTCTCTCTATCTATATATATCCCTAAATAATATATCTCTATAGAAATATCTGTTATATATATACCTCTCTCTATCTATATATATGTGTATTATCTATATATCTCATATTATATATATATATATATATATAGATATATATATATATATATATATATATCTCTCTCTCTATATATATATATATATCTATATATATCTATATATATATATATATATATATCTATATATATATATATATATATATATACCGGTGCATATAATCATATCATAACGTGCAAACGCGGCGTGTACCACGACAGATATGTGCTCTTGAAATTATGGAAATATCCACGACAGTTCGAATTAATACGCCCTTCATATATCGGACATTATTTCAGTACTGCATCGGAATTATTATTACTTTAACTCAGGGGAGTACTTTAAAACTAAAACGCCAAACATCGATGTCAGAAATGACATAGATCGATAATATCGTGTCGGAAGAACAAGTCATCAAGGGAAACCACGGGATATTTTCGATAAATTTAACATCCAACCAAAGGCTCAGTCGTCAAAATCCGTTACAAGTCGAAAGGAACCGGTCATAAAATAAATAAAGTCCTAAACAAAGTAATCTACAAATGCAGATCCCTCAAAAAAGACAACGGTCAATGACATTTGGGCCAGAGACGGCTAATTTTCTATCCAACTACACAATAACATCAAACGGCTAATATCACTCAAAGAACTGAAACAAGTCTTCGCAGACAAATCGGCAATATATAATTCTCGGGGATATGAAATCATCTTGGTATGTTAAACTCGATCATCCAATCTCCACTGCTCAACCATGTCAATAATATTGATACTAACGATAACTCGGAACCAGAAACAAACGTTTATACCTGAGCTATTCGGAAAAGTATGCTATACAGAGGAACAAGGATGTTAGTACCTAGATACCATAAATAAAATTGCAAGGGGTAAACTTTGCATCATCTGTTCTAATTCCAAGAGTGTACGAAAACATATTGACGAGATCATTGGTACCTTTTATAAACTGGAACTTTTTTGGCGTTGTTGCTGTAACAAAAACGTTGTTAAATAATGACAATGTAAGCGATTATAGCATCGATGGATACACTTTGCTTGCAAATTGTAGGCAAAATAAGATTAATGTCTGTGTTGCATTGTTTGTCAACAATGCAACGATAAATTCGCGCAATGTCAATATTTGTACAATGAAGGCAATTAGCTCTTCAATAGAAAACTGTTTTGAAAGTATTTTTATTCAGATAGTTACTCGTGGAAATAAAACTGTTTTTACTGGTCGCATTCATAGAGCCCCACATTCTAATCTTAAGGTTTAAACATTCAACGAGTATCCTTCACCATGCGTGGGAACCTACACAGCAGCATTGTATATATCTGAAGAGAATTTAATACCGATTTTTTGGACGCCGACGATGGTACATAGAGCAGATTGGTTAGTGAACAAATGTTCAGTGCGGGTCTGTGTCAATTGACAACACGACACACAAGAATAACTAAAGCGAGGGCTACACTAATTGACAGCATATTTAGTAAAGATATTAGACGCGAGTAAACCAGTTTTATGCTCATTAATGACACTGGTGACCATATCCTTGTATTTGACGAAAACGCATTATATGGAAACTTTCTAAACTAATAACAGCGAGCATAGATACAAGTAGTGCAAAAACAACGAGAGACCCCCAAAAATACACCAGGTTATTTAGCACCAATAAACAACAGATCATTGTATTTGTTAACTATTACAAAACCGAAAAATTTTGGATACTGTATCAAACTTTAAAATCAAAGTGGTCACGATGAAATTAATATGAGAACGTTGAAACGGATTATCAGTTAAATCACCCTGCCACTAGAACATATTTTGCAATCTATCATTCGGAAAAGGTCAATCCCCCCGTGGAATGAAAATAGTAAAAGCAAGTCTCATATTCTAAGCCAGTAACCAGCAAAATCATACTAATTATAGACCAATATCTCTGATAATTTAAAAAACCTTTAGCAAACAGGTTTTTCCCTCATTGATACTAATATTATTCTGTACAATGGGCAACATTGCTTTAGAAGTAATCAATCAAAGACATGCCGAATTTGTTGATGATATTACAAAACGCTTTGGACAGCAAGGAGACGACAATCAGTGTTTTAACAGATTGCAAATAAGCGTTTAACATTATTGACTATAATATATTACGTAAAAAATTACGCCACTCTTGTATCCGGGGATTAGTAATGGATTGGATACGAAGTTACCTAACTCAAAGAAAACAGCATGTAAAATATGGAGAATAAATGTCTGATGTACTAGAAATAGCTTGTACCACATGGCCCTATACTGTTCCCTATACTGTTTATATTATGTATTAATGATATATGTCGTATTTCCTTTCTCCTAAAATACACTCCATATGATAAAGTTACTGCCATATGCTACAGCAATCAAAAAGTTAACAAAGCCATATTTATTGTTAACTATGAACTTACTAAGCTGACAACTTGGTTCAAAGCCAATAAGCTGTCGCTCAAAGCAAATAAATCACAATATAATATATTCCATAAGCCCCCAAATAATATCTTTGGAGGGTACAAAACTGAAAAGGGTTGGCCCCAGAACATTATTGGGCACCATGATTGATAGCAAATTATGCTGGAAGGCGCACATTAAACATGTACGGGCTTAAATATCCCACAGCATGAACGTTAGACAGAGAACAATGGAAATTATTGCCACACATACGCTTCGTACACTATATAGAATTCTATTCGAGCCACATGTTGCATACAAAACGAGACATAATAGCTTAGCAATAATTGCAATTACGAGATACTCAGAACACCCCACTCAACATTTTGAAGCTACATGATTTGATTGGCCTCAGGACAATTCAATTAATGTATAAAGGCGCTTTAAACGAGTTGCCATCTTATCTGCAGGTTACCATCTCATCTCGTCCACGTTTGTACAAACACATACGACGTTTAGCTATTCCACAAGACAAAATCACTCAATTGTAATCCCACGCACTTATAGCAATGCTAAGAGCCAATCCACGCTTCTCTGTAGGAAAATGAAGTATAACAATCTCAATGAACTGGGACAATGAGAGCAAATATTTACTAACAAGAATAATTATATATTATCAAATTTCTGTTACTCAATGATATAAAGTAACTTTGCGGAAGATTGCAGTCATAATTAATATGCTCGGCCTGATGTAAGCACACTATCATGGAGAGGATCTGCTAAAACACAGTACCTATATGAAATTTGGGGGATACGCGAAACAATTTCGGAAAATCTGGTTTTCAATACCCAAGTGAAATGAGTGGCACTGAATTTATGTCAGTCAATCTCACAATGCCGTTGATGATACGATGCTCCAAAACAAATGCTGCCTAAGACCGTTTATCAGAAAGACCATTTATATGTGCATAAGGAGAGTTGATATTTAACAATGCAACTTTTCATGTGAGAAAATAGATGACAATCTCTAGCGTTCTGAGCTACCTGTGAACGACCCCTCTATGTTGTTAGTTTGTCATCTTTATGTTGTCGCCATACGAATGCAAAAAACCATATGATAACAACATATTACATGCATCAATCCCTTAGCCATTCTATTTAGGATGTTAATATTTATTTTCTATTCTTCGTCTGTTTTAAATTGAACATTGCAAACTCAATAGATTATAATGTATTCATACTTCGCCCAAGTTTTACAGTGTGTCATAGCAAACCACGCCGACGATTTGCAGTAATCGTTGAGTAATGTAACCAAAATGCAATTATTCTGAAAAACACATAATGATGCACGTTTTCATGAAAAGCAATGACTTCATGGGTTAACCACGTGGTTAGCTGGATATAATTGCTTGCTGCCAGGATGAGGATCCAATATTTCTCCGGGATTAAAAACTTCACGACTGACAGATACAGTTGAAAGCATTGGTAAAGAAATATGTGGGGGCCAAATTAGGCGACGATTGTAATTCATCGGTGCACGTCATTCGGGCATTGTTCCTTAGCACGAGAGATGTCCGGGCCTGAACATCAATAAGCATCGCCTTAAAGACTGACGTTTCTGCACAATTGATGGGACACAGTCCTGAATGGCTGTGAGTTCAACGAGTGCGTTCTGTGCTGGTAATCAAAAGGTGAAAACTTGTTGGTCTATGTTTTGTCGCAGCAAGCTTATTGAATCAACACATTATTTCGACAGTGACGCCGTCTAGTGACGAGATTCATTTTTTTTTACCGTTCATTTGTGTTTGATTTAAAGACGTACTGATATGACATCTACCATTAGAAAATAGCCTCGAATATATATATATATATATAGATATATATATTTATGCATATATATATAAATATATATATAAATATATATATATATATATATATACACATATATGTATATATGTACATATATATATATAAATATATATATATATTTAAATATATATATATATATATATATATATATATATCTATATATCTATATATATATATATATATATATATCTCTATATCTATCTATATATCTCTATATATATATATATATATATATATCTATATATATATATATATATATATATATATATACTGACGATTACAACCATTCGTGGACTCCAACCATTCGTGGATAAATTTTTATAGTACATTTTTGTTATTATTAATTAGCTATTATTCATTCGGCATCTTTTAATTGATACAATTAAATAGTTTAAAGCGAATAAAAATCTTTTTGTCACTTTTTGTTCCTGGTATATACTTTTGGTCCTCGAAAGGTCGTCCACGAAAGGTCAAGACATTAATTTATACGTATAAATCCAACCTTTCGTGCCCATATATATTTTTGAATATTTGCGTAATATCGAAATACTTAAATCATTTTTAGTCATCATGGATTAGAAACATAATATTTGTTGTAGATATGATCTTTATGAACCATTGATAGCATTTCGCGATCTAATTCAATGTTGTAGATTAATGAATAAGGAGAAATATAGAGTTTTTCGGTAATGAAATTTAAAAATAAATCAAATATTTTAATTTTTCAAATAAACATATCCTACACACATGATTACACATTATCTCGGCAATTTGGATCGAAGTATATATGGTTTGATGGAATATATTGAGGGGTGCGGGTTATGTCAACGAATGGTTAGTTGTTAAAATTTTATTTTGCTATTATATTCAAAATCCCAAAACATCACGCGTGAAAAATTTTCTGTGTACGTTACTATGACTAGACTATCACATTCAAATGGTCAAACTATAATATTTTCAATTATTTTGGACGAAAATGTGCGTTGACTTTATGTGGACATATTGGTATATCCTTTCGTGGACCAAAGTCTACCAAAGGTTGGCGGTTTGTCCACTAAAGGTTGCGTTCGTGCTAATATATATATATATATATATATATATATATATATATATATATATATATATATATATATATATATATATATATATATATATATATATATATATATATATATATATATATATATATATATATATATATATATATATATATATATATATATATATATATATATATAGAAAAAGAAGCCAATATATCCGCAACAAGGGCAATTACAGACTGCCGACCTCAATCGATCATCCCATGTGAACTCAATCATAGTATAGTAAAGGGTGTCAAATAACCGCACAGGCGATTAAAGCTGCGGATGGCCGTCGTGATGCCGATTACAGTATAGTTGATGATGGCAAAAATGGATTCAATGTATGTTTATGCGTTATTTAGATCGATCGGGGATTCCTAGGAACGAGTGCTCAGTTTACCAAGAAAGAAAACCCCAATCGTCCGCATGCGATCTCAAGGGCTTAACTAACTGCGTTGCGAGACTCATTTACTTATAAGCGCGTGATCGGCGATTTCTGGTTAATTCCGCGTTAGTCTACGCTTAGTCTATCACTATTGAACCTCATCCATCAAATAAAATGTTTGACATCGAAGACAAAATTTCATTCTATTACCGGGTCAGGAGGTTTTTACTCGGACAAATAAAATTAGGAGGACTTGCCCGACTGGACAAGTATTTCTCAGAGTTAGCATATCTACACGTTCCCTCGTTAGTGGCAGGTTCGCATACACTTGTAGTTGATCTTTGTATTCTAGGGTAAAGAGCATTAATGACACGGTCTATTGCTTATCTTCCAGTTCCCTGTTGATGTTTGCACTGCTCCTCGTATGTTTAAGGTCACGGACATCAGCTGGGCGTCCTTCTTCAGAAATCGTCAGTGTGTAATTGATCGTGACCAATGTCTAGAGGCTATCAGGTACTCGCACATTAGCAATGTATACCACGAATACTAATACGAGCTTGCAATTAGGCGACGTAGTGTATGCACCATATTGATTTAAAATCTTCACATGAACCGCATTAGTCTGTTATGTTGCACACTGCCTATTCGTTTAGTCAGACACCTCACATTGATTATGCTTTTGCATTACGCATGCTGCTGAGGGACAGCCATAACATAAAGATTTATGACTGTGGATTGCATATATTCATATATAATTTTTTAAATAAAACCAACAACTGCAACGAGCGCAAAATATGGATATTGTCAACCTCAACCGGAAGCTGTCATATAGAGCAGCATCAAGTCAGACTGCTTACCACAATAGCGCTATACGTCTCTGTAGCGGGGAGAGTTCGGGGTATCGTTCATCTATTTATTACATTGCAATAAGTGAATGAACGTCAGGGTTTTTACTATGTATATTTAGGTTGTCATTTGTACTAAACGCTAACCACAATTGTCACAAAATGTTGTATAGCCCTGACTATATTGACCAATACAACGAGCTCGAGTACTCCGCGAAGGTTCTACACACGTGCATGCTTTGCATGGTGTGCCTGGCCGTGATGAATGAGCAAACGATGGTATACATTCTCATTATTATTCTTGAACCATTACTAAGCATTTCTGCTCGACAACAGTTCATGATTCTCTATGGCTTGTTGCAGCGTTACTTTCCGGTACTCTTCCAAAAGCTGATTGTGGGCGGGCCTTGTCAGTCATAGTACAGGAGATGTTGAGCAACTTTGTTTATGGCAATCTCATTGCTGTTGTCGTGAGAGACATATTCAATGCATCTGAATACTGCTCTAAATGTTGACCAACCATCCTGCAGAACTAAATTGATCAATCTTGGTTTTTTATTGCTGCAGATTGTAGAACTGCTGCTGAGAAGTGCATAAGACACGTTATCAAAGACAGGGTGAATGCAACACTTACACTAGTACAAATAAGTCTTAACATTAGACAAAATGAAATGTCAAGACATTTCCACCGAAACGAAAACAAAACAAAGTACAAATCAATCTAGTAAATACCTTAGCTTGAAGGAGGTGTTGCTGGTATATTCTCAAAACTGGTACCAACTGTCACTGCAATCAACAAATAAAACACCCACTTACACTTAAGAGAACACAACAACTCTTGTCTTTGCGAGAGATGCATTATACATGATAGTGATATATTATAGAGATCACTTATTATCGCCAATCAAGCGGCACCCGCACAGGAGATGAAAGTTTTTGCACAAAGTATATGTGCACTCATTTCGACGAAAGATTACGGGGGGATAAGTTGGTTTCAACGTTTTTTCCAGTTATTTAGCTTTCTAAATATATATCTTTAATCATACTTTTGAACTTGAAATCCGAACAAAATTCACATTCAAACATGTCACCAGCTTAAATATACACAATGTTACTCTTTTCCATGCAAAAATAATAACATGACACATACCATTTGAAAGCGATGGTTTTCTTTGTCAAGATTTCTTAATCAGCTATCCTATAATACTGAAATATCGCGAGAACTCGAGTTAAACTAAGCCGACCCGTCATCAACAAATCAAAATGGATGGCACTAAAACACAGCCAATTTCCCCAAAACGCTCACCGTAGATTGCAATTTCTGCTGCTCCACCGTAATTTGAGTATCGAATCGTGGTATCGATAGAACTAGAATTTCTTTGGCTTTACAATGAAACTCGATTTATCTTTTTCCGACACAAATATGTATTCAAACACAATTTAAAGTTGACATCGGTAACATTGTGCCAGTTGGTAATTCTGTCGGTAGCCACTCGCTGTCCTCGCTCCAACCAGGTTGAAAACGTCAGCAGCAAAATAATCTGCGTTGCCTGCGCTTAATATATTAGCTATCCATATAATAGCAATAATGTAGGGATCCCCATCAAAGTTTATGATCACCATTTCTCTAAGCGCCTTGGTATGGCAATAATAATAATGAAGATAACCACAATAACAGTTGGCGCGTCAGTGTCTGCTACTAAGAAAATATTAATCAGCCTTATTGCTTATAGCTGCAGAATTATTAAAGCAGCTAATTCTCATAAGCATCAACTAATGTGAGTAGGGAACGGTTATTACGTCAAACTACACGTCGGCGCGTGGCGCGGTAATCATATTATCGGTGACTCCTCCATCCTCGTAATTATTAGCTGCATATTGACACGATGCCTTTCAATCCCGTTATAAATACCGATCTAGTGGTGCCGTGATAAGGAGAGCGAGAGGCAATCAAGAACTTGCCTCAAAGAGATATAGGGATTGGGGGTCGAAACCGAAGACTAAAGGCATGGCAGTAGTGAGGTACTGGCCTGTGAAGTCGTGCGGGTGTGCGGTCGGGATGGACGAGTTAATGCTAGCAGATATAGAGCTCTGGAAGGATGGGACGAGGAAAACAAGTAGCATGTGGCAGCGCAAGAGTTCAGTATGAAAGGATCGGTATTAAAACCGAGAATTCTGATGTCATTTATATTATTCGCCAATGGTTCATAACATAACCAGAACATTGTGATTAAGAAATTGTAAATTTGCGCTCGACTAATGCATGTATGGTTAACAGCGCAGATCACTGCATAGGTGTTTATGAATATAACAGAATCTTCATGAGTCCCTTAACAATGATTTTAGTAGTCATATCATGTTATAGCGGCATAATTATTCCGGTTGCGAGTGGTTAAATATTCGCAGTCGTACGTTGAACATTACCATAAATTCAGCGTGTCGTATTTTATGTAGGTAATATTACTCGCCCTTAGATTCGCGCAGGAACGCCGTGAATGCAATTTCGTATTAAGGATAGACTCATACCAGTCATATAGTTTTACATCACCAATCAGCTTTCATGCCAGAAAAGCTTTTGTTGTCTCTTGTTAATGCCAGGCACCTTCCCATTAAACACGGGCTCGCTACAGAATTAAGCAGTACGTGTACTCCCATGTATGGTTGTGCATATACAACACTCACTACGACGTTCCGCTAATTTATTGTGCAAAACATTCGCAACTTATATTGTCACCTGTTTTACTGGGTACAAAGGCTTTTTGTACATTAAATGGGAACTCTATGAAGAATGCTCTAAAATGGGGTTGCATCGAGTCGAGTATCAATATGGAGAACATCCAGTGTCATTATTATCACTCTTTGCTCTTTCGCTAACAAATACTATCCAAAATTATATTCTGTCGCAAATAAACCAACTGTCTTCATAAAAAAATTACTTAACTTTCAGACCTCAGTTAGCTGCAATACGGATATTTAAGAGCAAACAACAATTATTTTTGTTATTTGAGGCGATGCATTGTGTATCAATCAACCCGATTTGAAGGGCATATAAGAATATATTTTGACAGCCATTCACTATAATTCCGCAATAGAAGGGATCCCTTTTCGCTGCATTGTACTAGAATATATCACACGCAAGGATAATGTTATCTACTTGTGGACCTAGTTGCGTACGTGTAGATTCGTGTAACGTTTATCACAACGAATGGAAACTCGTAGTATTGGACCCTTAATGCAGCACTTTATTTCATACTATAGTGAATATTTAAGGGGTGGGTGTACACTGTAGCAATTCTACTTTGTTTGAATAATAATCAATGTCGTAATGTTTGTTAACAGTCGTACATATTTGACATTATTCCTCAGCGATAATATAGCAAATATTTATGATAATGGTGTCATGAAAGCCTTTTCTTATTTCGTGCACTCTATGTTCATCTTCGTCCTTCATATGTCGTGTCACGTCCATCCAATCCACACGTCGTCGTTTTCAGTATTTTTTTACTGTGAATTACACATGTTTATTTATAAGACCAGCATCCAAACCGTGTACTACAGAATGCGTTTGTTACGTTATTATCTACTTTACAGAAGAGTATTTTGGCTAATTTGTCTAATGTCTCAATTGACTGCATATGTCGTACCATATCAAATAAACGTTATACCACTAGTATCCGAAATAAGCACTATTCACACCCTTCTTGGATTTGCTAAGCTTGAGCGCCAAATATATATTGTATGAATGCGGTGTCGTTTAAGGCACTATCTGCATCAATCACTTCTCCATTAAGAGCATTTATGAAAGATATCAAATCAGTGTGGACGGATGTGTGTTTAACGTTGGTTAGGTTACCGACAAATTGGTTGATCAAACCAGACAAAATTATATCAATAAGCATAAATCGAACCTCGGAGTATAATTCATTACAAATAGTGGCACATACCAGGCCATATGATAATGCCTAAAATATATGGCCACCTGATGCATTACTACTTATTCACTTCCTATTCGGCTGATATCAGTGCTTTTCCTCTCGTGGGAATGCTCAGCCAGTGTGCCACTGAAACAAATCATTCAACTCAACATCGAAGACTCGAACGGAAGAAATGGGTCACGGCTGAGTTTCAGAAATGAGAACAGAAACTCTCTGCAAAGCCTTCGTTATGACATTATTATCATTAACTGGCTGTGCTTATTTATCTGGGAAATCTATTGGGTATGCTCGCCACATATTGCCAAAGTACGATTAGTTCATAACTGAACGCATGCGGACCAATCACACGTTTGTTAAGACTGCGATTCGTTACGTAGATACCCTGCTATTCGCAAATTGCATTGCATGATTGATGTGACAAATTCAGAGAGAGATCACCGAAATATTGGCTCTACGACCCGATAAAGCTGTAAGTATAAAGTTTATGAAAACGCTAACCTGCCCGAATCCTAATGATTAATTAACAGGTCAATATCATCAAATGTGGCAATTGGGGTACGCATACATGTGAAACCACTTGCTGTCCATGTTCAAACTATCATTACATATGACTTTGGCGTGGTAGTGCTTTCTTTTCACGCGCTCATGGCAACTACCTGTGGTTATGACGCGTAAGAGGCAAATCTGCGACTGTTCATGGGTATTTGTTACCATTTGTTTAAGTGGCAAATAATTGTTGGGCTTCATACTTGCCGGAAACGTTGTCAGCAGCAATAAACTACGGACTACCACCAGGTTGTAATGGTTATCTTAACCATCCTTGCACAGAGAATAACAGAGAATATCATATATATATAATATATTTTAGTATAATATATATGTTAATATACATTATAATATATATATATATATATATATATATATATATATATATATATATGTATATATGCATACTGTTATTATGTATATAAACATATCATAAACATATCAACGCTCTGATTGTGTTGATAGTTAAAAAGGTACATGAAATCATAATACTAACCACTATATCTACCATAAAAGAGCCTTATCGTTTGATACATCAAACGGTTCCGATGCTACATCCTGGATCATGACAATAATTGAACTATGTAAAGCACTTGTAGAACTGATGCCGTCGACAAACATTGTATTATGACAATAGAAGCTGTGGAAATGGCTGAAAGTATTGCTGCTCTGGCAGTTAGTTTTATTCATCGTTGCAAATGGTCATATTGCATTTTAAATGCTGAAATTGGTTACGGTACTTTCGAAGGTTTTGTTCGAGATAATATGGTGAATGGGATTCTTGAAGAACAACACAAGTTTTACTTACAAGTGATAATTTTCCGGAGAATCGTGCGTCTGAATTTAAATAATATTTTCAATTGCGTAATTAATGGCTTCTATGTTATTCATCATGCATGGGCAGAAAATACATTTGCAGGAACCGACAATGGTTGGTTACGAATATGGCAGCTCATTAGAACCGAGTCTGTTATTAATCAGCAAATGGTTGGATTTTAAGCTTTAAACCTTTTGTGCAGGTTTAATTTAGTCGGCATTACCGCTTGGCAAAATCACGAAAAACAGGTACGTCCTATAAACAACAAAAAACGACAAATTTGTATTTTGTAGCCATTTATATGATTGCGTAAAGTGTATGATTTGGGAATTAGCGCAATTCTCAAATGCCCTCCAGCAAAGTGAAAATATAATCTACTTTTTGCAAGGAACTAATGGAAATTCATAGCTGGTTTTTCTTAAGTGCATGTGTGGTAAAGCATATGAGACCTGACACTTTCGGCTGTTCATTGAGGGCTTGTAAAAAATAGCGTGCGTGCATATTCTGTTTAAACAAAATTCACTACGCAGTTTGGACCGCATTTCCGTCTAGCCAAATGCTTTTGTATCTATTCGTAATTTTATGGTCGTGCAGTCCAAAAATATTATTTTCGCTACATGCATACGGTTGTCAAATGAATGATTATACTGATAGTAGGCTAGTATCATCTTCTTGATGAGTTTTGAGTTGCATATATAGCAAAAACAGCAAACGAAAATATGGACGCTATCATAATTACCCTTGTTTCACTAGGTGCAAGTATGATCTCTCAACAGATGAATTTTAGCCTCCCCATATGCCAGTAGTGTTGTGAATAGCCTCTTGCCATGGATCGCTTTTTTAAAACAACATCGGTGTTACAGATGACGGGCGCTACATAATTTTGTTTAAGCGTTGTCCCTAAAAAGTATGTGTCTATTAGGAAAAAACATTTACGATGGCCCAGCCCAGTGTTTTTATTTAATTTGGCTTTCAATTTTTATATTGCACTGAAAATTTGACATCAAAAGATTCTGTATTCATTCGCATGAGGTTGACGAAATTAGGTTGTTCCTAAAAGGTATACGACTTATCAGGACTACAAACATGAATAAATTGAGCAATTTACAGTTCTGCATTATGTCATGTCAGAGACTTTGTGCTTTGTCATATGCTAGTCATAACAAGCGCAACGTTAGTTCTCAATTGGAATTAGACGTACTGGTTTTGAGCTTTAGAGCTCGTCTCTATACATTTTGTATAAAATGCCTACGTAATTCGAGGGAAATATGACCACGCTTGTATTTTAAATCGTAAAGGGCTTTAAAACGTTTTATTGAAAGCTTCATTCTATCTCAGTTTGAATGGCCATTCTAAAGCCAATGTTTGCCTTTACTGCACCTGCACCGAATTGTTTTCTGCATTTGAATGACTGATCTATAATGGCACCTTCGCCAGACAAGAAACGTAAAAGCAAACGTCAATCATTTTATCAATCTTAGGCGATTTGCAAGCTCTGTTGCATGTCATAAGACTTGTATTACGTCTGAATGCTACTACAAAACTTAGTGTCATCAGTTTTACCACTAACCGTTATATCAATGGCATTAATGAGGATTGAGCAAAGCAAGTACCCCAGTACCGACCGCTTGTCCACTCTGGTTTGATATTGGTCACTGTACATATTGACAATAAAATTATTTGCGTGATCTATCGAAGGTTAGCTGTCGTTAAACTAGCGAACTTCTTGTTTGTAATGATTTATGCACACTTGACGCAACGAGAGCAATGAGCTCATCCGCACTCTAAGTTGATTGATACTTTAGAAAGGCGATGACCTCGGCAAAGACTACACCAATTGCTGCCTTTGAACGCACTTCAAAGGAGACAAAGCAGCAAGATTTATATGAGTAAGCATTTGACGACAATGTCTGCCAACGAGAGCGCATATTGCGTTGTCAATAAGCCGCATCGAGCAGCACTTTTTTCGAGCAGTCAAGTGGCACACATATATGTATTAAACACATGTGGCCTGATCCAGTAAACTAATGAGTAATGTTAACGGATAGTTGCTACAGTTTGCCGATTTGCCGCTCTCTCAACGATAGAGGATAGAATTGTTTTATGGATCACGGACTGGAAAATAATTTTATTATACAATACTGTGACTACTGAAGGACGTTAAAGGGCAAATGGCGGTAGGAACATCTTTGATCCATACACAAAGGTATTAATAATTGTGATTCGTTGTGACGTTTGCAATACTGTATAGTATTACTTCTTTTAAATGCAACATCTAACATGCAGAGGCCGAGGCAGCTAAAAGTTACAACAGACCAACTACTTCACCCTTTCATCGAGCAACTATTATCATGGTTCTCTGTTGTTAATGCCAAATATTTCCAGATAATAAATGCATTGTAATAGTTGCTTACACAACAACAACAATAAGTCCGAGTGAAGCAGCCAGCCTCAGATTTTGATGAAGGGCATGCGATAAACTCAGTAAGCAATATTTACAATACGCTACTGCCATCACACTGCCGAGTGTGATCCATGTTCTTACACGAAATAATACCTCTGCAATACCGATAGTTATATGTGGATATCGATTAAAACTTAAAATCACGTCTGACGCAATAATCAATTGCTGAATTATGCCAAATATTAGCCTGTGTGGAAATACAGGACAGGATGCAATCGATTAAGCTGTGAATGTCTTTAATTATATTATCGGAACGACGCGACATTAGCCTTTTGTTCTGCCTGTTCAATGAATATTAACTCACAGGTTACTTTATTGTATTTGAGCTCCGAAAGATAGCGAGCGGACCTGTAAGGTATTTACGTGTTGTTGTCGATTGCCTTTTTGAATGTTTGATTGAAGACGCTGGTAATTTACTATAAGCTACTAAATATCGCTGCGTCAATTTCATATGCTGACATTTTACTTACGAGACACTGGGTTATCAATTGTCAGCTACAGTATTATGTAAGACGTTTGCTACAGAAAGCTTGTCGGAAGCGTTATCTTTCGTTATCTTACGGTGACTAGGAAATTTATTTGGCTAAGCATATTTATATCGCCAATACACCAGTTCCATGACCATTAAAATATACACACTCAGCTTACGGAGATACCTGATTGAGTATAAATATAATAATTTTGATAGATAATGAATAAACACCCTTGCAGTTTTTCGCTATGAAGCGCTATATACACAAATGTATTTACACTATATTTATTAATCCTCTGCTGGCCTACATGATTTCAATTGACGGCAAGCCACATGCTAGAGGATGAGCTTGAAGTTATTGGTAATCTTTCAATCGCGTGCTTTTGATATAAAATGGAATCAGTCATATAGGTGAATTGCATGATCTCATTACGACAAAGGTAGCATAACAAAACATCTGATTCCAGCGAGCCTTGTAGAGTAATCTATACTAGTACGTTGCCTTGCAGCGTGAAATGTAGCGACTTCATTGTTGTCACAATCACACAACTTGGGAGAGCGAATGTTTGAAGCCATAGCGGGAATAAATTTTCACATCGTCTTTGCAAAGTGCACGCGATGAACACCATCTTACCTAAATAGAGCAAATGTCAAGGTGCAAAAGCGGTTTTAAGCCTCGGCGAAATTTATTGAAAATGTCGATTACTATCGCGACCTAATCTACTCGATATCGAGCACTTCTCCCAGTTCTCCTTGAGAAAAACATAATCTGCACCTATTGACATTATCAATGCAAGTAAAGCGTCGTATCCGATCGAACACTAAAAGCACGTTATAAATTGTCGACAATACACCCAACGACTTTGCCTATTGCGTATGGGGCAAACCATGCATCACATTCGAACGGATCTAGTAATAAAATAAACCACTGCATAGTAGCCTTTCCATATGTAACATGCAATTATGTATTTACATTTGTCGTCAATAGTGCTCGGCGCAAACGTCACATTCGTATTGAAAGCAATTATATATCCTATTAAACCAAATTTACGATCATATATATCACAAATGTTGGTAGCAATCTAATCGCTAATAACATTGGAAGTTTACCGTGCATTTCCTCATGCGTTTCTGCCCATTATCGGCTGATAAGTGAGGGCGCGTGTCCCACCACTTATTGCAAATTTAGCACCTTTCCATTATTTTGTTAAATGACATGGCTTTTATTAAATGTCCTTTAATATTTTTATACTCATAAAGATAGCCAATAGGAACTGAATTGAACATGGAGGTAAGCACTTATATATATATAATGGAGCTTTGGAGTTTTAATTACACGTAGCATTTATTCGTAGACTGCTGCCAGGATGATATGATACTTTATCTCTAATGCTTGACGGATCCAAACGTTATTCTGCACAACAAAGTCACAGTAGTCATCCCTTACTGGTCACTTGTGACCGTATTAATGAATATGCAACGTGACAATACCTGTGCATGTGCATATTGCCAGTTAGGGACGATAAAATACAAACGATAATATACCAAAGCTTACTACTAAGGATTGCACGAATATATATATCGAACATACGGCTGAGGTAGCTCGGCTGTCAGTTCCACCAGATGGCATTGTATTGAATCACTGTTGCAAAGCTAAATGTAAATCCTACCGGAGAAATAAGATGATACCCGGACGAAACCAACCACTCTCTTGGAGCGGGGGAGGTGGTTTTACTTAATTTGTCTCTTACCAGCACAATAATGCTTCCTTTGTTGTACAATATGATGTAGTGGTCTTTATGTATTAACCAATAAAGGCACTTCAATCGTCTTTCATAAATGTGGTTTTGCAAGAGGAAAAGGATAATGATTACATTCGTATTTCGACGTCATTAGATGAATACTTTTCGGTTGCATTCACGGCTACGTGTGACTGGGTATGCCTCGTGTCATCCATAGCAGATAAATGTCAGCTATCTGCGAAAGCTATCGGTAATCTGGGGAGTACATTGAATTTGGTTCATTCACACGAAACATCACATGCAATCCCCTCTCCTTTATATCGCTGTATGATTTATGCTAATACGTCTTCCCATGAATGGTCTTTCACATGCATTATCTGTATCATGTACAATAAAGAGGTAGCGCCTAAGAGTCTAAATGACGTATTGGTCCCCTTGAGATGAGCGCGCTGACTTTATGACTGATGCAAGATGACAATGGACTAATTCCAATAGTGATCAGTACTTTATACAGAAGTGGCCTTGACAATGAAAAGAGATAATGCAGCGTTGATCACATTTCGAGACACAAAGCTGTAAGATTGATTACGGGGTCCATTTGACGACAAATATGCATTAAGAAGTCACCTAACGCATGTTAAGTAAGCAGAGTATCACGTTCAAACATACCCGGCTATTGTCTTGACGCTCAATCCTCATTTGCTCTTTTCAGAATATTATATTTGATATCACCAGTCAGGTTGGTTAATGTACATTACCTATGTATATCCATTGTCAATAGATTTTAAACAATTATTGCGCGATGCCATCAACAATTAATCAATTTGATTACATAATATGCAAGCATGCTTCAACATAGTGCACACTTTGGAACCAATGTAGTCTTTCTTTCCATTTATACTCCTTCACTGTTAATATAATGTTTTGCAGCATGACATTTGTATCAAGGTGAATTATCTAGCATTGGATTATCTAGCTTTTGTTTATTTCGTTTTTATTTCGTCCGAAGCGCGAGTTTGACAAGGCAATGGTTCTCATCGAATGTTCTAAATCTGACACAAAAGTTTACAAAACAAACTTATTAAAAGTCTCAAATAGATAATATACCCTCTGCAGATGGCTGAACTCGATATATCTTTTTTCAGAGGGGTGAATGAGTGCGCGCAGGGATCAATAAGTTCCTTATTAATAATGAAGGCCAGGTTCTCGTGTAATCAATGTGCGTCCCCAGTCCGCACCTGGATCACATTGCACGAATCCTTGGAGGTTTTGGAAACAGTGGTCCTTTAAGTCATCAATCATGTTTTAATGGACGGTGAATATCTTTTTGCAATACATGGACGGCTACATTAAGGAGAATATCATGTGACAATTTTTTTTATGGCTCCGTACGCGAAACAGACTAATTTACTCAGACCATAATGTAAATTGTCGGATTGTTAATAAAACGGATATCAGCGTCTGTACATTTGTACCTTGTTTATACAAAGACGAATGTGCTAATGCTTGATGTGACTTAATGATTACTTGTCAAGGTCAGACGAGAACTACCATGGTGTGAAATCAATTACCTGGATACTTTGACTATAAAATCATCATTTCATTAAGAAGGTTATATCAGGTACGTGGCAAGGTCAGCTTTGTGGGTCTCAATCCTTTTCTAACACAGCTGCTGACACAAAATATATTTTGGGGGTGAGGATGCGAAAGAGGGAACCTGCATCACTTCAATCATTATCAAATGTAATGAATATCATTAGGATGATAGAAGAAACTTTGCATTTAGCTAGATTGCGTGTTCTGAATAGGGGAATTCATTTGGTTAATGGTGGTCTTTGAATGGTTTGGGAAGCTTGTTACCAATGCTCATTATGGTCCTGCTCTTACATAAAATCTAAAACATAATATTATCCTGAATACTCTCCTGCAAGCTACCAGGCGTCAGAAAATGAAATTCGTAAATGACCAACTGGTGCCCACTTCCTGGACGTCATTTGTCACCCAAAAATGAAGCATGGTATCCAGTACAAAATTACTAGCCACGTCGGAAAATATTGTCGGCAATATTAAACAGTAACATTGCTAAAAAAAATTAGCGGATGAATCAACTAATGATGAGCAATGGTATGATTAACAGGCTCATTACATGACGATAACTACAGGGACGATAGCTGTGATGCAGATATGCTCTGTCAAGTGAAATGTGCTCATAAGTGGTGATTATGACACGGTGTTGCCCAATATAATTCACTGTCATTGTCTCCGCTCTCTTTATTCAATAGCATGTATTGGTGCGTGAAACGCTGTCGCCGTTTGGTTTCACTTAGCTCTGACATTCTGCCAGTAGCGTCTGTTTTTTATCAACGTAATGTGATAACATGCAGCAATACTTATGCGGAGCTTGGTTGTCAGTTCGAATAATGTACATTTTACCGGAGATACCAAACAGTATTATTCTATATTAACAGTAATGTTCAATGAGTTTTGCGCTTTCTGGGCCTTTTAGCGTTCATCAAACACCCAAGTTCAGTTTGTTTCTGTGTTTATAACTTCGAGTTAACATTATTATATTTTAAGCAACATAATCCAATTTGTATATATATATATATATATATATATATATATATATATATATATATATATATATATATATATATATACATATATATATATATATATATATGTTTATATATATATGTATATATATATATAGATATATATATATATATAGATATATATATATATATATATATATATATATATATATATATATATATATATATATATATATATATATATATATATATATATATATATATATATATATATATATATATGCGTACGGATATCTTGAATTTTCAGCAATTAATGTTTTTGTCGTGACATACTTGCTGCATGGTAAATTGCCACGATTTCATTGCTTGCTACGCAACTAATTCCATTGCTATTTCACGAGACAGCCAACTTGCCACACGGTCTTTTGATTGATTATTAGGGCACGCCGAGGAACCTTTGGACGGCTAGGGTAATAAATCACTGGTAAAACTGCTGATGAAGGCAAAGCATATTGCGAAGCAGGGTATTCGCTTTTGTATCAGTTTTACACAACCCAATGGTAATATCTTCTTTTTAGAATCAACCTCAGGCCATGTCAACCAGCGAGAACTTGTAATTCAAGTTTTGAGACACGTTTCCATTTTTAAACAATGCAGCACATTATTGAATAAAGTAGCAACAATACAAATAGGAGGAAGAATATAGAATGACATCATTTCATAACGAAAGCTTTATTTCACACACTATACTGTTCAAAATCCATACTTTGGGGGGACCAAAATTGTTTTTCCCGAAGTAAATAACGTTTATTTATTTATTGTCGACGTTGAATGAAATTCTGTTATAAGGACACACGCGATGACCCACATTATGTAACCAATGTTATATATGATAACATTTTATGGAATGAGCACATATTATCAATAAAATGCGAGACTATAATCACGCATAAATTTCTTATAGTTTTGCATCTATTGCTTTTTGACCACTGCACAGCCACGAAGTAATCAATTCGTCATAATCTGATCAACAGATAACCTTATCATATTGGTATAAATACAAAAGTGCATCGCACCGTGGTTAGTTTCGTCATTCGGGAAATAAAACTAGCATAATTGTTAGGTATAGATTAATTTACAACGATCCTTCGATCAACTGAATTGTATGTTTTCCATTATCACTTCAATAGAAGGCTATTTGTAGGTGAATGGGTTTGGCTGTGGAGTCACATGTGATAGCAGACGATGTCTCAGCCATCGCATTAATACACAATACTCAGTGATTACACGAGATCCTCTTTGCTCTTATGGACACCAGAAAACCAAAAAGATTGGAATATTTCTCACCATACCAGCGTTTATATAATACACGGCAAGTGGTATACAATATGGCCATAATCGCTTGTCATATTTCCCCGCAATCCAACCTCGTGTATATTGTCCTCATATCTGGCCGCATACGACGCATATAAGACGCTATTTACCAGGAACTTGACAAGTTAAGAATTGTTTGATCATATTTTTTGCGATATTGCTTTTGCAGCACTTGTTTTCATATTCATTAGCTCTCGTTATCTCTTATATTGAATGCGAAAGGGAATAAAAGTCATTGTTTGCATGGGGGTTCACGGAATTATCCCCTAAGAGAATTGGAATATTAATCAATGTCGTATTGTTTATCAACATTGCTTCACTTTCTAGCATTGCTCCTCTGTGTTAATATAGAGATAGTTCATGATAATGGTTTTATTAAAGATGTAAGTGTTTCGTCCCTTCTATGTTCATCCTAATCCTTCATATATCGTGTCATATCCGTACAATCCACGATCCATCGTTTTCTAAAGTGTTTTCTACGAATTACTCATGTTTACAAATATAAGACATTCAGCCATCCCGCGCACTTAACAATGCGTTTGTTATGTTATAAATAGTATAGGGAACACGCCTAACCCAAACCTTGCACGCTTTGTCAGGCCAGATAATGCTCGTATCAAAGTATAATATCTCTATCAACACACATCGATGCCTTGCTAAGTTTTACACCCTAACATCTCCTGTATGAATGCGTTGTCGACTAGAGAATCATCTGCATTAAATTCTATTTTATTAAGAACAACTGTGAAAGCTATTTTATCAATGGGGATTGACAGGAGTTTTAGTATGGTTAGATTACTGGGATTTTGGTTGATCAAACCAGACAGATAATTTATATCTAAAATCATAGATATAACGTAGATGTATAATTATGTCCGACTTTGCTGATGTTCGCGTAAGTGTAAACCTCCTGTGAGCTGTGTAATGTTTCAATGTAGGCGACATCAATAAGGATTCAAACGGGTTGAAGCTGCTTTTACAATAGATGTAGAGTATCGATCGATAAAGGGTAGGTTTCGTAAGTTTGAAGGACCTAAACAATATTTCAAAGCGAAATCGAGGATTCAAAGACGGTTCCGCATGTTTGTCAAGCATATACCTCTCGTGCAAGTTCTCAGTCAGTGTGCGGATAACACCATATCATACCACTGAATACAAAAGTTCTTCTGAAATGAGAGCAGAAAATAAAAGCTATGCTTATTGGTCAAGGGAATCAATTAGGTATACTATCATTACTGAACGCACGCGGGGAAATCACACTTTCGTTCCGACTGCGCACCCTTGACACCCTGTTGAACGCATATTGCAATGCATAATTGATGTGACCAAATCACGGATAGTTCAGCGAAACCATTGCCGCATGATTAAGCTGGAAGTAGTTTATGAGAACGGATAATGATGGATCGACAGGTCAGTATTATCAGGTGTGAAAATTGTGATATGCATAATTGAAATACCCGAGAATGGATCTAATATGTTAATCCGCCTGTCCATTTCAGTACACAGTTTAAAACAATCATTGCACATGACTGTGGCGAGTGCATCCTGATTCCGCGCGGTCAGGCCACTAAAAATGGGCAATGCATTTAGTACAACAGGTGAGTCCTACCTGTCCTTATGGCGCGTAAGAGGCTTATCTGTGAAAGGGCATGAGTTATTTTTTAATTGTAAGGCTGCATGCATTCAGGAAAAGTTGACAGCAGCAATGAACGTCAATTAACTCTAGACTACCGCCAGGTTGTAATTGTATGAGCTAAACCTAGCTTTTAGAGAAAATAACGGAGAAGGCTTTTCACAGTTATCTGTCCGAGCATTATTCCATCGATTGAGCTGCAGATGCGATCCGATAAAACAGCTCTGCTAAAGCATCATCTTCCATCATAAATACACTTTACCTCAGCTACACTGAATATATTGATGGATGAGATGTGAATACCATCTTGCTTATCGAGGTATGCTATACACACCCAGTCTATCTTATACGTAATTAACCAAGCGCTCGTAGTGCGTATCTACTCCTGTTGTGGACCGTATAGATCACGCCCGACATTTATTCTTACCGGTTCCGATAGATTTTCTATCCTTTCGTTTTTAATACATCGGAATAATGATGTTTTGGAGAATTTGGCGAATAGGGGGATGCAGAATTTCCTACAAAGAATAAGATTCGAAGAACATATCACTCCATTAGTCAGCGTTCGTTCATTTGAATGATAGTACGGGCGTCAATTATATACACGGCAATTCACTAATAATCTTCGCACAAATCACTGTGTTGTTGCAGCCAGATGGCCACGTCCCGTTCCCTTAAATGTTTCAAACAAAGTACTTTTATCTCTTCAGATTTATCTATTTGATCTATCACATAGTTCGTTATCGATTATTGACCTGGATAATACACAGTGGTTATTTGAGAGAACAGCAAAAAGTTACTGACCAATAATAACATAAATAACCGCACAATTGCTTAAGTCGCTCAATAGTAAACGTACTCAGTGCAAACTTAATCATTACTTGCAAGGAAACGTTGTTAAAGGACTGGCTTACTCTGTATTAGTTAAGTGTTTGATAATAATCAGGTTGAGGGGAATATTCAAAAGGTGATAGTTCACCTCTTTGTGACCACAGTCATCGCTGCATGAGTATATTTCTTATAGTAGAGCTGAATCGACTTGATCGGATAATAACCTCTGTGGATTACTTTAAAATGGTTAAATCCTGCACTTTGAATCGCGAAATGTTTTATCCGAAGACCTATGATATCTATATAGCGGATGGGCCGGTCATCGCAAAATACTTACTTGCAAGGTTAAGCCGATAGAAAGAAGAAACTAGAAACGCAGCATTGGATTAAACAATACGCGGTCATCTTTCAACGATAAAACTATTGCAATTGATTTCGTTGATAGAAGCATGCATGGTATGTGTTGTGAACTGTAACAGCATTATTCATCACAGTAATTATAAGACAGTACTCGATTCGTTGATCTCAAAGTGGTTTGGCTTATTTCGCAAAGGACCCTGTGCATTTACTTCAGGGAAGGTGTAGCCGCATTATGCTGCAAGTGCGCAGGCCGGTGGAAAACATGTTACCGACCGACCAGCTTTGTTAATTTTCCGGGAAAGTCATGAATACTCGACGTGTAATATTCGCGCGTTCTTCCTTGTGTAAGAGAACATGTTTTATTTATGCGTCTAAAAATTATAATTAAATGTGTTGTTGGAGCTGCTGTAACCAATGCGTCTAAGTTAGTTGTTTTACATTGGACTGGAACTAAAGAAGCATTCATGTGGATATGGGTGATTGCATCTTCTGGCTATCAACTTGTCGAAAGCTTGACTGTAACGATTGGAGAATAATCGTATATTCAAAATAACTGAAATTGAAACTCGTTTGATTCAATAATGAAATGCCTTTTTTATCAAAATGTATTTCCTCTTGCCCTCTTGCTATTTGCCACATTAATTATTCCGCTATTCGAACAGCCTTGCATTTGCAAAGAGAAAGGGACCAAATTTCATATTTGATGGTTTCTAGGCCAACTAAAGTAGAAACGAGCCCAAATCCATTTAATTGTGGTTACTGCATGTTCCGATAGTGCAAATGCGTAAATTCTGGTGACTGATGAGAGTGGGCATTATTCGCCACTTTCTCCTTTTTCTGAGTCATATCTGCTTGGCTAATGACACTGCAAGCTTTGCCAACATGAATAATTATTGCGTCCAATTTACTTAGGCCGAACGTGTCGGCTTGTCAATGGTTGGGTGCAAAGAGAAAGGGACCAAATTTCATATTTGATGCATGTTCCTTAGGCCAACTATAGTAGATGTTATGTGCACGAGCCCCAATTCATTTAATTGCGGTTAATGCATGTTCTTGTGCGATAGTGCAAATGCACAATTTCTGGTGACTGATGAGAGTGGGCATTATTCGCCACTTTCTCCTTTTTCTGAGTCATATCTGCTTGGCTAATGACACTGTAAGCAATGGCATTAAATATTAGAGTGTGTAAGCATTGCTTGCTCTCCGTTTCGGCGAAGTGTCATGATTTGAACTTTCAGAAATAATTGCGTCCACAAAAGTACATTTCCGAGCAATAACGCCGTAAAGCTACAAAGCGCACAAATCTCTGGTCTATTTACTATTTCATTCCGACGATATGGTTTCAAATGTAAAAAAGGACTTTGCGAAAAAATAATTTTAATGCTGATATTTATAAGAAACACGGCGTCCATAAGCTATGATATTTACAATAGCAATCATTGTTCGCTAACCTTAGCTTGTCTCTACTATTTTTTAAAGTTGTTGCCAGTACCCCCATCTCAAGCGTTTGGGCTTTTCGCCAGTGAACGTTAGTCAGATATTTGAGCCAATGGACCATTAAATTGTTTGCAAGTGATTCCTCCCTTGTCGCTAGACTAGAATCGGCGATTGAGCCATTTTTCAATTTCTGTAAAATGTCATAAGCACTGCTGGGATCACCGTTCGCAGCATAATATTTAAAAGGCTTAGAGTGTCAGACTATATTTAATGGCAAGCGGAGAGCACCATGATCGGTCCCGGAGAAGTGCTTAAATTAGTAACATCAATATTTTAAGCTTGATCTCATACTGCGAATAATATACGGTTGCTACAAAAGTGATGTAATATTGATATAGAAAACCAAACAACTAATCAAAAACTACACAATTTGACAGAAGTGTTAATTATAAACAGCCCATTGTTTGATAGTGACATGATATTTTCGATTGATAGAATAAACATCATGAGGTAATATGCTGCAAAATGTAAGTTTAATAATGACCGCTAAATTGCATCGTACCTGAAATCGCCATACATTCTACCAAAGAGAATAAGAGCTTGTTTGTACATCAATATATATGTAATAGATGATGATGTCTGAGCCAAATAGCAACTTTAAGGACCAGTATCATGCTTTGCGTGGACATATACTCCAATGGTAATTTTACCAAGATAAGACCATAAAATGTTAATAGCATGAATGCCCCTTGAATAAAGATAGTATTGTGTATCGATATTGTTTTGTGTTCTTCGTTGGCATCTGACATTTAGCAACCCTCAACAATCATCCGCCCTTCATTTCGAATGTTAAGCATAACATCAGAGCGGTTAAGTGGTCCAAATTCTGCCTATGGTACTAGTAGAGCATATAGGCTCCTGAGCATTTGTGCTGCGTTATGATTGCGCCAATGTCGTAATTTAGGGTTTGCAAATGCCTATCAAATAATGGCATATATCTTGCTTAAAATCGGTTCATCCTCAAAACACGCTCGACATAGCGGAATCTAGACTAGGCAATAAACACATGTTAGGGATTTATTTGCAAAGGATTTTTCTGTTATTGCTTGTAGGTATTTAAGATACGGCGTTAAAACGTCATCTCATTGTTAAGAAAACAATCGCTTTAATTATTAACGAAAGCTGAACTAGGTACATATTAATCAAACCCTCCACTAAGACCTGTTCCTAGCTCCGTCGTCATTAACAAAAGGATGTTAAATAATGCAATTTTTGTCACCACACTAGGATACGTATGCTAGGCTGAGCAGCGTACAGCAATATTCGGCTTGTTGTATAAATTATCTTGTTCCAGAATCAAGTCGTTCCGAGGACCTTTCCAGTCATAACCTATCGCATTTGTTAATATACTGTTGACCAACAACATAAATGCCTATTCCGCCAACGTGAAACATAAGGTGCTGTAAAACCAACGACTTTATGAAGGCAGTAGTATTGTCAAAAGATTTGAGGGAGGTCTCACAGGACCAGACGTCATAGCCATATCATGGGAATCCTTTACTTAGTCAGTTCGAAATAACTAACTTATTGCCTGCTTCGCCTCAAATCGAATATATGACGAATGCTACTGATGCTTATCAGGTTTGAGGCGTTATACTGATAAGACACATGTTGCACCTGTATAGGTATATTTATCCTTTGATATTAATGGATGTGATACGTTTGGTCGCACGTTTTTCATCATCTGGTTACGACGAATGTAAGCTAATGAACAAGAAATCAAACACAAAAACTGTTATCTCTCCAAACCACGCATCTGCTAGTTAAACCGATCAAAATATTACAGTATAGCATTTTCTCTAAGCATGCATAATCGTTAGGTACATACAATGCAAGCCCAGGGTGCACGATGATTTGGTATATACGCTTATTTAGCCACAGGTGCTTGTGCATAGTGTGGGAACATAGTTATTCTGCGCTCATTACTTTGCCTTGTTAGCTGAATCGTCTTATTGCCCGTCGAAGTGTCATCAGACATTAGCTGACGCATGATCGATGGCTAAGACTAAGGCACCGTGGCATAAAGATATATAAGCATTATTTGTGCTGTTGATGAGGGTATGAATAACGTTATTATGACATTTGGATATCAGTTCCTAAATGATAAATAATAGTAGATTTGAATGCCTTTCATGCTTAGAAATATAATTCAGCCGCATAATCGGCACGCCATTACCTGAGGCGGGCAAAGATAAATCTCTTGGTCAGTCGTAGTACTAGTTAAGACGCTTGCGGCGGAAAGCTGGTCTGAAGCGTTATATTTTGTTATTTTGCGGCCAATGAAATGTATTTGGCCCAACAAGCTTCCATCAAATACCAATTGATTGATTGCCGGAATTAAAGCTTACATCAAAATCCATTTAGTTTAAGTGGTCTTCGGGGAACAACATTTGCAATGAGAATGCATGATAAGCCAAATACCTACAACACGGTTACCTCGTTTTATTCAGAAGATATCAGTATAAATTGTGAGGTGGGTAACTTGTGAAAACTTGCAGTGCAAAAGGTAAAGCACCCAATCCTCAATCATTAGCACTGTATCGAATCTCTTTGTGGACGAAACCTAAATATGTGAATATTGAAGAACAAACAGAAGCGGATTGATGCTCACTGAACAAAATACACCCTAAGACAAGGAGAAATTTACGCAATTAAGACGGCCGGAAGGGTGCACTCTTAGCTTCAAAGAGGTTCTTCTACAGACATCTCACCCTCTAACCGATTAGAGAAATTAGTTAATAGGCTTGCATTGTGTATATCTGATCGATTAAAATACATTTTTATTACAACTGGACAGTTACAAAATGTCTATAAATAAATAAGAGCATGAATATATTTCTTTGGAAAATGCGCTGTTTTAATATGGTCTACATATAGTGATAGGCCATTGTACATCTGTGGTGTTTTTATCGGCCCTACATGACTTCGATTACTTCGAGCAACTACATACTCACCTTACGGAGATACCTCATTGAGTATTGATATAATGCTGACGAATACTGACCAAACATCCCTGCAGTATATCGCCAAAGAGCGTTATAAACACAAATATATTTACACCAAATTTATTCAGCCTCTGTGGGCCTATATGATATCAATTGACGGCGAGCCACATTCTAGATGATGAGCTAGACGTAATTGGTAATCTTCCATTGCGTGGTTTTGATATAAAAGGGTATCAATCATATAGTTAAATTGCATTATCTCATTGCGACAAAGGTAGGAAAACCCAATATCGGATTCCAGCGAGTCTTGTAGATTGCCTTACATCGTGCAATGTAACGATGTGTGGCACAATCACGCCACTCGAGATAACGAATGATTAAAATAATAATGGGTGTACCATTTTCACTTCGTCTATGCAATGTGTGCGCGATGTACAGCATTTAACCTGCTAAGAGAAAATGGCAATACGATGTGCGAAACCGGTTTTAGGCATCGACGTCGATTATTGTCGTTGGCTTTGCCGCTTCATATCGGGCACTTCTCTCAATTTCCCTGGTGGAAAACATTATCGGCACCTATTGACATTATCACTACAAGATAGACGTCGTATCCGATCGTGCACCAAAAGTACGTGATGCATGGTAAATTTATTTTCACAGTGGAGCACACAGGAGCGCGTAGAAACGGTCCTGGTTGATTGAATACCCTCCAGAAATTTTCAAATTTAGGGTTCATTTTCCGCCTGAATAGACGTGGTAATCCGAGAGGTATTGCCAGCGTCCTAATGCCTAACGTATTGTACAGGCCGTGCGCTTAAATCGAACCATTCGAGTGATCTGCAACGTTTGGTTAAAGGCGGTAGCGCCTGAAAGCCTCACACATATCTTTGTCTCTAATTTATGTGCGTTACTTTGCGCTTGTTAGCACCCCGAGATCGGGCTCTTTGGCATGCCAATACGATTGGTGCTTTAGAAAGAAGGTGGCCTCGGCAATGATATCTATCTTTGTCAACTTTGCAAAGAATACAAAGCACGGAGATTAATTGGAGAGCTTACTCTTCAGGATTACACAAATATGTATTGAATATAAGGTGTGAGTAGCTCAACTTGCGATTTCATCAGATGGCAATGTATTTAATCACTGTTGCAAAAACAGAACGCGACTGCAAAACGCTGGTCCATGTTTACTCGAATCATAAATCCAAGCAGATACATCCGACAATACTCGAACGAAACCAACCGCACTCATGGAGCGGGGGTTGTGGTGTTACTTATATCGCCTATGACCAGCACAATTATGTTTCCTTCGTTGTACGATGTGATATCAAAGTACTTGTATTAGCCAATAAAGCAACTTTAATTGGCAACGCCCCTGTCGTGGATGTAGTAGCGAGGGTATAATGATTACATTCGTAACTCGACCTCATCAGGTGAATACCCATCGGTTGCAATCGCGGCTACGTGTGTCTTGTCATGCCTGGTGCGATCCATCCAAGATAAGTGGCAGCACTCTGTAGATGCTAGTGGTAAACTGCCCGGTGCATTTGATATTATTCTTTCGCAAGAAAAATCACTTGCAATCCTCTCTCCTTTATAGCACTATTTGATCTATGTCAGTCTTTCTCCCTGTTTTTGGTCTTGTACATACATTCGATGTTCACCTCAATGATCAAACTACTTGCATTATCTTCACCATATACAATACGAAAGCATGACGTATTAGCCCCTTTGATAAGTGCAGGCTGACTTTACGAGTGATGCAACGAGGACAATGGACTATTACCAACAGTCATCAGCACTATATACAGAAGTTGCTTTTGGCAATGATTAGAGGAAGCGCGGCGTTGGCAAGAGTTTGAGACACAAAGCAGAATGATTGATTTCGGGGAGCATTTGGAGACAGATATTTTTGAATTTTCTGTAACTATTATTGAAGTTTACGAACAAATTAAAGTCTCAAATAGGTAAAAAAAACCCTCTGCAGATGACTGCACTCGATACGTCGTGTTAAGAGGGATGTATGAGTGCTCGACAGGATCAATACGTGAGCTCCTTATTTATTGTTAAGGTTTGGCTCCCGTCCAATCAATGTGCGCCCCCAATACGCACCTGGATAAACGGTACGAATTACATGTTTTGCAAATAATTGTTCTTGGGGACATAAATGATATTTATACGGGCGGTGAACATCATTTAACAATACGAGGTCGACTACATCAATGTGAATTTCATGTTATAAATGTGCTTATAATTGATTTACTCAGACTATATATCAAATTGCTGGATTGTTGATAAAAGTATTAATTGACGTCAGCGTCGGTAAGAAGTGTAAATGTTCTAACGCTGGATGTGACTTAAAGAGTACTTGTCAAGGTCAGACGTCAGTGTCGAGGAGAACCCGGGTCGATTACCCTAATGAATGTTGACGATAGATTAATTATTTCATTACGATGATAATGCCATAACATGTAGTTAGAAATATCTGCTTGATTGATCTCATTCTATTCCCAATACAACTGCTGACACGAATTATACTAAGGGGGTCAGGGTACATGAGAGAAAATCGAGATTTCTTCCACCATTATCAACTATAATGACCATTACGCCAGATTGCTTGCTCTGTATATGGGGATTCATTTAGTTAATGATGATCTTTGGCTAGTATGGGAAACTTGTTTCCTATTCTCATTATGGTTCTGCCACTATATATAATGTTACTTACAATATAATCCTGGAGAGCCTCCAGCAAGCTACCAGGCGTCAGAAAATGAGATTCGTTAATGACCAACTGGCACATAAGATACAATACCTAATTTAAGGGCAAAATATCGCTTATTTCCGAGACGTCATTTGTCACCCAAAAAAGGATGCATATTTTTTTGTGACAAAAATACTAGCCAAGTGTGAAAAACATTGCTAGCAATATTAAACAGTTGCATTGCTTGTAAACGAATAGGGGATGGAGCAATAAATGATTACCAATGGTATGCTTAACAAGCTCGTTATTTGAAGATAACTACAGAGAAGGTAGTTGTAATGCAGATATGCTCTGTTAAGTGTAAAGTGCTCATGTGTGGTAATAATGACACGTTGTCCAATTTAATGTTTTGATCATCTACGACGACAGGTTGATGGTTTCTCGGAAAGCGCAGAGTAAATAGAAATAAACATCCGGTCATAGAGTGTAGCATGGTTGATCAAACGAGGCAACCACAAATGCGCACCAACATGACATCGCCCAGCGAATTCTTAACCTAAAGTTCATGCTTTATTTTAGCTTTACATTTGTAAAACAATCGGGCTAATTTCACTCAAACCGATTCATCTTCGTTTGCTTTATTAAGTAAAGCCTTATGAATATTCACTGGAGTACACCTTTAAGCACAAACATTTTTCTCGGGGTTTACTTAAGTGCAATAATAGAAGCTTTGATTCTGGCGTAGGCAATAGCCTGCCTCTGAAAATGTCATGGATATAAGTTATGTTATACGCTGTCGTAATTTTACAGTCCGCGCGCAATGGGAGAATAATGTATCATTTTAAGGACATGAGCTATTGGACGCAGAAAGAAAGTCTGCGTAAGCTTTTGGTACATGTATGGCGGTGATGAGGTATAATGGTTGTCACGTGAGAACTTATAACTGTGCAGACCACTCAATAAAATTGAGTGTACAATCAGCTGTCAACCAATAAAAGGCCTGAGCACCGGTCAGGCCGTAAACAGTCTCTCACACGTCGGTTTAGAACATAGTGCGACTTACTGTTTCAAGTAAACAGAAGGATTTTTAGATTACTTAGTGTCCAAGACCAATTGTAGTATGCATTAATTACATTCGATCACACCTGCTGTGACTATGTACCGAATGTACACTGGTGCAACTAAATACCACATAACTTTAAAACATGATAGAAAGCAGGAAAACCCGCAGACACACACACTCACAAGCATATAAAAACACACACACATATATATATATATATATATATATATTTATATATATATATATATATATATATATATATATATATATATATATATAATATATATATATGTACTGTAAATATATTTACAACTGTATATATGTATATAAACGTATATATGGATATATATACATACATACAGATAATTTCATCTACACATTTGTGAGTGTATATATATATATAAATTTATATTTATTTATATATATATATATATAAATGTCAACATATATGTATATATATTCATATTTGTATATATATATATATATATATATATATATATATTTTATATATACACAGATATATATATATATATATATATATATTATATATATAGTATATATATATATGAATATTCATATATATATATATATATATATATATATATATATATATATATATATATATATATATATATATATATATATATATATATATATATATATATATATATATATATATATATACAAATATTTGCTGATGGGACTATTTGGATGCAATAAACAGTACACATATCTAACCTTTGTTCCCACGGCATCGGATTAGAAGCTGGCACCATCTTTGTATTTGTATTAGTTTGAGACCTCGATGATGTAGTAAAATTTGGACTAATAAGAAGTGTTCTGTAGCATGTGATGCTCGTCCCGTGCATGGATGATACCGTGTTTTTATGGTTATGTAACATTATAAGTATATGCAGTCGTTCATAACTTGTATAGTCGTATTTGGTTACAGCAGACAAAAGCAACTCAATAAAGGAGGGATAGGATCATGCGCACCCGATATTATATCTGACCGACATTCGTAACATTTTATTCGAATATATCACACACAATGATAATCTACTTGATGTTTTAGGTGCATACGAATGATTTGCGCAATGTTTGTCACAACAAATGACAACTAGATGTTTTGAGCTGACCCTTTGTTGATCTATCGCCTGCAAACCACGAGAGCTAACATGTGGCAACAACTAGAGGAATTTTACAACCTATGCTCTAGTGCTCGTTGTAATGGAAAGTATATCGCTCCGTATGCATTAGAAGCTCAATGATACCTTCAAGACAAGCTAGGCAAGCTGAGGCAAGGTATGAACAGCATTCATACATCTTGCATTTGCTAACCATCTACACTGGTAGCCTGTGGTAACTGTGACAAAATATTCACTGTGATTATTGTGCTTGTTAATCGACTAAACGGAAACACCAGATACAGATGTCGATTCACCTCGGGAAATTTCGCAATGTAGGGTTCCGTAACCATATATACCATCACATTAATTGGATTAATCGGAGCATATAAATTCTCAAAGGATTGGAAGCTGCAAAACATGATTTCTATTTTCAAATGTTTAATCTCTACTCCTCGTTGTATTTTGTGTGACGTAAATTTTTAGGAGTCAATATTCATGTCGCGACATACTTGTGGCATGGGAAATTGGCAAGATTTGATTGCTTGTTACGATACTAATTTAATTGTAATTTTTCGAGACAGCCAACTCGCCACACGGTCTGATTGATTGATGATGAGGCAGCGCGTAGGAACTTGTAGTCTCCTAGGGTAATAAATCACTGGCAAAAGTGCTGATGAATGCGAGGCATATTGCAAACCAGGAGATCCACTTTCTTATCAGCTAAACACAACCCAAAAGTGAATCTTCTTGCCTGACTCACTTTACGCCATGCCAATATAAGAAAACTTGTAGTTTAAGTTCTTGCGACACATTTCCCCTTTCAAATAATGCAGCACATAATTGAATAACCTAGTAACAATACAAGATGGAAGAAGAAACCGAATGACGAATGACAACATAATATAGCTAACGCTTTGTTTCGCAATACTGTTAACAAGGCATTCTCGAATTTCCCAAAAATTGTTTCTAAGCATGGAATGCTCCGGTGGTTTTTTTTCGACATTGAATGAAATTTTATAGCAATGATACACGCAATGACAAACTTAATGCTACCAAGGTTATAAATGGTAACATTTTAAGGAATAAATTCTTAATATATATAAGATGCGAGACAATAATCATGGATACATTCCCGTAGTTATTATTGGACAAGTGTTGTATGTTGACCACTGCTCAAACACAGAATAATCAACTCTTCAATGGCTGATAAAAAGATTACCAACTCAAATGATTATAAAAGCCTTAAAACATATCACGCAGCCGAATTATAAAACTGCGTATGCATCGCACTGTGGTTAGTTTCGCCATTCGGAAAAGAAATACGGTTATGATTGTGGAGTATAAATTGATTTATAACAACCCTTCGAGATCAACAGAATCATATATTATCACTCGTGGGCTATTTTCAGGTGAATGCGTTGTGTGAAGTCAGAAGTGCTAGTCGACGATGTCTAAGATGTCGCATTAATACTTCATACCCAGTGATTATACGATCGCCTCAAAGCTCCTATGGACATAACAGCAGCGAAAAGGTAGGGACATTTCGTACCGTATCCGCGTTTTATAATGAATGACCAGTGGTATGCCATATATACAAGAGCGCTTGTCATGCGTGCCAGCTGTCCACACTTGTGGATGATGTTTGTGGCCGCATCAAACGCATATAAGATGTTATTCATCGTAATTTATGTTGCGATGTAGCTTTTGCAGTACTTGTTTTCACACTTATTTGCTCTCGTTAACCCATAAATTAAATATGAAAGGGGATAAAAGTAATGGCACGGGCGTACATTTACCCCTTAGAGGTTTAATATAATAGGCAATGTCGTAATGTTTGTAACATTCTTGCACTTTTGCCATGGCTCATCGGCGTTAAAATAGCGAAAGTTCATGATAATAGAACCATTAAAATCTTTTCTTATTTCGTCCACTCTATGTTCATCTTTATCCTTCATATCACGCCCGTCCAATCAATCCGTCGTCTTTTTCTTGAATGTTTTTTTTTATGAATTAAACAGGTTTACATATATTGTTGACCTGTAGCCAACTCGTGCACTAAAATGCTTTTGTGATACTATAACCTACTTAACAGAACTAAATATCGGCTAATGTGACGTGTATAATGGCTGAATTGACTGTAAATGTGGCACATTATCAAATAAACTTTATATCGATAGTATTGGGAATAAGCCAAAGACAAAACTTGCATTCATTGCCAGGCCCGACATTGATTGTGTCAAAGTATAATGCTCTATTATCACCCTTCGATGCTTTGCTATGTGTGACTCCCAAAGCATGTATACCGTGTCGACTAAAGCATCACCTGCACCCAATCCAATTCCATTAAGAGCATTTATGAAACTATTTAATCAATATTGGATGGACTGGTGTTTTTACGTTGGTTAGATTACCGAGATATTGGGTACTCAAACCAGACAGATAATCTATATTTTAGGCAGAAATAAATCACAGACGTATAATTCGTTGCAAATACAGGCATATACCAGGCCATATTACAATACCGATTATATAGCAGGATATATGTCAGGAAATCAAGTTATTCTTCTTCAATCCTGAATTAACATCTAACCGAACGTTTCAGCTGTCCTGTACAACATTTAATTGATTATGTCAAAGATGATTTTAGGCATGAGACTTCATTGTTATGCATGGATATGTGAATGTGCATCAAAGAAAATTTTATAAACATTTCCATTACTTCCATTTTAAAATATCGATCGGTACTTGGCTCGATTACTAATTTATTTTGTCCAATCAAAATTATTTTAAATACCTACGCAATTACTTAAGTCGTTCAATTGTGAATGCAGCAAGCGCAAGATTAATCATTGATTGTAAGGACACGCTTCTTCTGCATAGGTGAAGTGTTTGCTATAATCAGGGTGAGAGAAATATTCAAAAAGTGAAAATGCTCCTCTTTGTGACCACACTCATGGCGGCATGAGTATTGTACTAAACGAAGAGTCGAATCGACAAAAGTTCCTGTGGATAACTTTTTTAGCGGTTATATCTCACACTTTAAATTGCGAAGATGATCACACTGGTTAGCCTACGGTACCTATATAGAGGAAGGGCCGCTCATTGCAAAATACTGAGTTGCAGAGTAAAGCTAATTTAAAGTAAAAACTAGTAACGCAGCATTGTAGCAAACAAGCGGCATCAATATTCCATCAATATAATTATTTCAAGATGATTTTGTTTTTAAAAGCATGGACGGTATGTGTTGTGTACTGTGATGGCATTATTCATCACCGTAATAGCTACTGCGATTCATTTGTTAAGTTGGCTTCAAATATGATTTGAACTAATGAATCATTAATGTGCATATTAGCAATTGCTTCTCGTTTTATTAAATCGTCGAAAGCATAACTATAAAAATTGGAGAATATGTATACATTGGAAATTGACCAAGTAACTATCTGACATGCACTAAAACTCGTTCAACTCAACAATTAAATAGCGGCGTTTATCTAAAGGCAGAGCAAATTTGGGTCTAGCAAAAGGCTAACTGGCATATCCATCAGCATTAATTGAATGCTCGACTGAACGCTATTTGCCACATTAATTATTATTTTGCATAACTCTAGCAGCGGCGTTTCAAAGGTTGGGTGGATAAGGGAAGAGACCAACTAGCGTAGTTGATATTTGTTCCTTAAGCCAATTCAAGTAAACATTATTTACACAAGCCCACATTCGTTTAATTCAGTTGCTGCATTTTCTTGCGCGATAGGTAGATTTGTCTAATTTCCTTCAAGCATATGCAAAATTGTTGATTACGAACGAAAAAGCGCATGTTTTATTGCTCAGTACATAAGTACTGATTATATTGCGCATATCATGCCGCTGACGGCAGGGCAAAGGGTTCCTTCGGATTACCCGCCGACGACACACATCTTACGAGGTCAACGCTTATAATAATGCTATTGAATGTATCTTTACTAGCTTTCAAAACATCGTACACAACTGAACATCCGTATTGGTTATTGCTTTTGAAGATGTCAACCAGATTATTGCCTGACAAATGCCATATATTGCACAAACAGGTCCGGAAACGCAATCATATCATTGCCTCAACCACGTTTTGGAATGTCAGTACCTGCATTGTTTATAGCATGACTACAACACATCATAATGCCCACCATTGAATATCAACCTTATCACCGATACACTAGATATGGACAACATGGACGGCAAAGCTTGATGAATAGTGCAGGTCAAGCGGTCAGCATAATTCTAACAAAACATAGATGTGAAACGAACTGAACAGTAATCAAATAATCGCGTCATTCAAGCATAAGCTCTCTAGGTAACAATGAGTGCGTTAATACCTGTCAAGTCAATATCAAATCTGAGTGTGTTGGTAGGTGAAAGGCGGTTTGAATTTTAAAAACAAACCATCATAGATAAGCTTTTCGTCGGATACATAAAACGCTTTCCCTGCAACACCATTGAAACTTGGCAATAAATGAGCTATATCAACTGATGCCGTAGACAAAAATTGTTTCATGTCAATTGAAGCTGTGCAAAAGCCTGCCTGATAACACTGCTGCTTTGTAAATATATATATATAAATATATGTTAATATATATATATATATATATATATATATATATATATATATATTCACTATTTATGGACATAAATGCCACCTTCAACTGCAATAAATACACTATTCAAGAACATATTCTTGTGTTGTTACATTGACAAGTATATCATTCAATTGTATTAACATATAATATAAACTTACAGCAAATTAAATACTTCGTCAATTCTCAATGTCCTAAGACACGCAAGACCAGCAGAATGGACGGAGCTGACCCTTACTAACAAGGTTACGTTTAAGTATTGGGATGCATATGCTGCCTGAAAGTGTAAGTTTGACATCGATGAAGGCTTCTTGATGACATTAGATAATGGTCCATAAAGTTTTTCGTTAAAGTCAGTTTATGGATCGAGCAACCACTTAAACAGAATATGGAATCGACATGGCCATCGCATCCTGCCAAACGTTTTATCGTGCTGCCTTACGGTATAACATGCTATGTTCGCTGAACAAAAGACTTTGTTTGACACCTAGGGCAGTTTCATTTGTGTCACGAAAATGATATTGCTTCGGCTGTTAAAAATATTTCAACGGGAATTTCATCACGATGCGACGTTAAGACGATAATAACATAAATACCCCTTTGAATGAAGATAAAATTGAGCATCGGTGCTATACCGTTCAAGTAAATAGCGCGATATGTGATCCCAGTGAATCATCCTTGGCTATTTGCTTTCAGTTCAGTAGGCTTTTGTCTTCGTCGGCATCTGATATTTTGCAGTCCTCAACGATGATCGGGCCTTTATTTCGACCATTGAGCTTCACATCAGGGGTTATTTCATTGCTTAAATAACACTATATTTGCATTGTTGAAATAAACTTTCGTGTACATTATTAACGACAGCTGAAAAATGGTCATACAACTCGAGCCCTCCATTTAGACCGATTGCTAGCTCCTTCGTCATTGACACAAGGATGTAAAGCAATGAAATTATTGCTGTCATAGCAGTGTTTACTTCTATATCATTTCAAATGGCAGAATAATGAACACATGCTGTTAGGTCTGGTCAAATGTGGATTAAGTAATACATATAACATGTAGAGCAAAATAAGCTAACCTCGTAACTAAAAAGCAATCAACTAGAATACATCATTACATTTAGTGCTAAAAAGTGCTATGCAATGTAACAAACTGGGTCATCAACTAGAATAAATCCTTTCAATTATTGCTGTTTAAGTACCTTAACGATTCGATGCAGTTCCGCATCATAAATCCAGCTGATAGTAGTGTGTAATGACACATTTCTAAAGGGCCAACAACATACAGCCAAGCCCGTCCTAATTAATAAACTCGTTCGTTTCATATTCAGACCTCCCAAAGCCCTGTCTACTCAAAATCTAACGAATTGTTAATAGACTGTGGACCTACAACAAAATGCCCTAATCCGCCAATGTGAAAAATATGGTTAAGCCGGAAGATTTATGAGAGGTCTCTCGGGATAAGACGTCATAGCCATATTACTGGTAGATGACTGTTTGTTAGCATGTATTCAGTCAGCTGTAAAGGGACCTCTATCATATCAGTAGCAAAGAGTAGCCACTCCCAGAACAATGTTCTGTTCTCATTGATATTGAAGGCATGTGATACTGCATCGCGGCGTAAGCGAAAAAAGTTAATCGCGATGCAGCATCCAATATGGACGCAAAATATGCGCAGGTATTGAGAAAATGCAGATTACATGGGCACAGGGGGGTAGAATATTGTACAACTGGATGTCATGGCAAGCTGACGCCATTATGTCACCGGTTGTCATGTTGGTGTTATCGGTTTAATCCTTAGGCAGCAGATTGTGGAGCGCCTGTTTATTTCAATAGTCGGTTAAACGTTCACCACAGTGTATTTTACTCATGCATCAACGCACCGAAATAACAAAGCGATCTGCAAGTAATAGTCAACTCGAAACATCGGCACACAAAGCAGTGCGTCCATAAAATTCCGTTAATGTCAGTCGCTTCTCTAACCTCTTACAAACGAATTGTAATTACTGTAATAGTGGCTACCGCCATATGAGCAATAAGGAGTGTATTGCAGCTGTATTCATCCTTGTGGCTCATTTCAACAGGTTTGCTGCACCCAATATATACTCATATTACACTTAGTATTCCTTACCATAATTGTCCAGGTCATTGCTCAATGATGCCAACAACCAATGAAGTCGGATTTGACATCTTCACGACATGGTTTTGCTTGTGATATAGAAGTGAATATATGTGATCCCTTCACTCCAAAAATAATGTGGACCACATGGAGCTTTATGTAAATGTTTGATAAATCACGATGGTTGCAAATAATAACGTTACAGCCGGCGCATAAGGTATGCCATGTTGGCCACTCCTATACCGTCTATACCTGCCGAATGAGCAGTTAGGACTGTAAATTATGTGCGTCTTGTGATATTCCACCATTGTCGCCTCTTTAAACACCGAGGAGCATTTTGCCAATCATTATCATTGCTGTGATAACATTGGCTACACGTTCTTTTATCATCGGATAAAGACAAATCTAATCCTTTTTTACTGATAAGCAAGAAATCATACACGAAGCGAGCAGCTATAAGAACCACGCATCTGCTGGTAAAGCCGATCAAAATATAACAATATCTATCTTAGCATGTCTATCCCTTTGATGCATACATCCTGTGCTCATTACTCGTATTACTCGTCTAGCTCGTTAAATAGCGTGTCATAATGCCCGACGTCGAATTGTCACTAGGCATAAGCTTATGTATGATCGATGGCTTGGACTAAGGACCCGTGACATACAATTATATCAGCGTTATTTGTTCTGTTGATGTGCGTATGAATAACGTGTTCGAGGCACGCAATCGCAGACAATAGGTTCTTTTTTTACACATCAGTTCCTAAATGACGAATAATAGAAGATATTTGAATGTCCTTTTAGCAAATTGCAAAGCTCTTATATATTCGCAGAAATGTAATTCAACTGCACAATAGGCATATCATTACCCGAGGCGGATGGTGATCAATCTTCTTGAAAAAGGGATCCATCTCCAACCTTAATGTTTATTGCGATTTAATGCCAATGAAATGACAAGTCAAATATTTGGCGGAAAGTTTCTGACTCAAAAAATATTAAGGCCCAAACAAGTTATGTTCGCGAGGGCTATTCAAAGAAATACACTGCCATGACAACCACTAGCATGTTGTGTGGTCACTGCACTGATCAAAACACTACCAAATGTATTCGCAATGATCTGAAATACTGCAACATATCAGTTCCAATACTTTTTAATTTTCTACTATCGCATGATACATTATTTCATTCAGTTTATGTCAGAACAACTTTGTCCTGTGGGTGTTCCCGTAAGATGCATTAACTAAGCAGAGATAACGTTTTTTGCCCCATCACACGATTATATGTTATATGATATGGGTTACATGCACACATGAAATTTCGAAGACGCTACATCAGGGAAATTGGGTGGCTACGAAGATAGCATTAAAATACCAAAAGCTACTCAATATCGCTGCGCCAAGAAAGTATTAGTCTTGGTTAACTTCATATGCATCCATTTTAACCTGGGTTATAAATTGTCAGCGGCAGCATTGTTTAAGACGTTTGCTGCGAAAAGCTAGTCTAAAGCGTTATATTTCGGAAATTTGCAATGACTGTGGTATTTATTTGGCAAAACAAGCTTCTATCAAACACAAACTATTTCCCTTAGCAAAGTTTAACCACGTGTTTTTTTTAGGGGAAAGTGAGTTGCCGCCATTGAAGCTTACATCCAACTCAATGCCACTTAAGTGGGTTTTTGAGGGAATAAACTCTTGCATGATTAGCGACATTACTACACAGCGGTGACCTCGTTTCATTCTGGAAAATATCTCAAGCCTAAACCATGGGCACTATATCGAATTTCTCTTCTGAAGGTATCCAAAAATTAGAATTTTGAAGCAACATACAGAGGAGGATTAAGACTCACTGAACAATATGTACCGTAGGGCAGTGAGAAACTGGCACATTTACGCGATTACAACCGGAAGATTGCACTATCAGCTACGAAGATGTTTTTGATGTAAGAAGGATTCAATCATATAGGTAAATTGTACGATCTGATTCCGACAAAGCTAGCATTACCCAATTTCAGATTCCGGCGAGACTTGAAGAAAAGTTTATTCTTGTACGGTGTCTTACAGTGATATATATTAAGAGGTCCTTTTTGTCACAATCAAGCCGCGTGTGGCAACGAATAACGAGTGGTTCATTTTCACATTTTCATCTATGAAAGTGTACGCGAGGTGCAACATGTAACCTCAATTAGACAAATGTCAGGTGCGAAATAGGATTAAGACATTAACGAAATTGAATGAAAATGTCGATTATTGCCGTAATCTTATGTACTTCATAGCAAGCTGTTCTGTAAGTTCCCTTGGAGAGAATCATTATCTGCCTCTATGGACATTATCGATGCAAATTAGTTGTCGTATCCGATCGAGCACCAACAGTACGTGATATGTTGCCTGCTAAATTCAATTTCACAGTTGAGCACAACGGATCACGAAGAAACAGACCTGTTCAAGGGCATACCTACCACACATTATAAAATTTAGTGTTTATTTTCCACCTTAATGGAGGTGGTAATCCGTATTGTACATGCCGTGCGATGTTCTGCACTTACGTCGAGCCATATGAGTAATCTGCAACGTTTTGTTAAAGGCGGCAGCACTTGAAAGCCTCACCCATATCTTTGTCCCTAATATGTATGCGCTACATTATGCTTGACAAGACAACTATGGGCTCAAACAGCATGCCAATGTGATTGATACTTCCGAATTAAGGTGGCCTTGGCATTGATATCCGTCTCTGACAACATTAAAAGCAATACAAAGCAGTGCGATTAATATGTGGAAGAATTTGTCGACAAATCCGTCCAACGAATTCGCATATTGCACTTCGTTTCAACCACGCATCAGCTTCAAAAAGTCCCAGCAATTCAATGACCAACTGCGTCATAGCCTTTCATTATGTTGTTACTGTCTTAACATGCAGTTATGTATGTGCTCTCATCCTCATTAAGAGCTTGGTATGAATGTCACAGTCGTTTTGAAAACAATTATATCCTATTTAACCGAATAGACTACGCATTAACAATCACAGACTGTGCCTATGTTGGTAGCAATCTGATTGCTAATGAAATTGAAAAGCGTCTCTACTTGTTATCGGCTGATAAGTGAGCGCACGTGTCTACCATTGCTGGTAAATTGAGCCCTCTGTACCTTCTAATGAATTTGTTAAATGACATGGCTCGAAATTTATGAAAGCCAATAGTCACTGTATCGAGCGTTAAAGCAAGCAAATATATAACAATATATAACCCATCTCCGGTTGGAGGTGTTGAGTTTTACTTGTATGTTTCATGTATTCGTAGTCTTTGGCCATGGCGAGATGGTATTTCGTCTCTTATACTTGACGGATCCAATCGCTACGCTGGACAACAAAAGCACGTTGTTATCCCTTACTTGTCACTTATAACAGTATTTATGACTATGCAATGTCCCGAGACCTGTGGATGTGCAAATTTCCATTGCCGAATAAACAACGGACGAATATGTACACACAATATTATATCAAAGCTTACCACAAAGGATTGCATGAATATATTTCGAATGTAAGTCTCACTGTGCAGTTCCATCTGATGGCATTAGATTACTCCACTGTTGCAAAAGAGAACTTGACCGAGATATTGGTTGATCAAACCCGACAGATTATCTATATATTTTTGCATAAATAAAACGCAGATGTATATTTCGTTGCAAATACAGGCATATACCAGGCCATATTACAATACCTAATATGTGAGGTCTTTGGATGATGTTTTACTTATTCACCTCCTATTCACTGATATCCATGTCAGTGTAGGTTTCTGTGAGCTATTCAAATATTTCAATGTAGGCGACATTAATAAGGGTTAAAACGAGTTGAAGCTGCTCATACAATAGATGTAGAGTATCGTCTAACGATAAGCTTCGCGGGTTTCGAAGGACATGAGTAATATTTTAAAGCGATATCGAGGTTTAAAAGACGGTTGCTTATATATGTCAAGCTTTAAATATCGCGAGAATGCTCAGTCAGTGTGCCACCAAAACAGATGATTCAACTCAATATAGAAGACGCGAAAGGAGGAAATGGGTCACGACGGAGTGCTTCTGAAATGAGAGCTGAAGTTAAAAGTGGTCTGCAAAGCCCTCGTTGTGAAAATACATGCATCTAATGGCTATGCTTATTGGTCACAGTAATTAATTTGATATGCTGGCCGCATATTACGAAAGTATGATGCCCTCATTACTGAACGCATACGGGCAAACTACACTGTTGTTCCGATTGTGCATCGTAACCTTGACACCCTGCTACTCGCATATTGCAATGCATAATTGATGTGACAAAATCAGAGATAGATCACTGGAATCATTGCTGCACGGTAAAGTTAGAAGTTTATAGTATGTTAAACTGGCTGCCATTCACGTTAACCATTTTTCCATGTTCAAACAATCCTTAGACACGACTATGGCGAGATAGTGCTTTCTTTTCCCCAGCCTCCATGACCACTAAAAACGTATAATGCGACGAGAACAAGAGTTGAGTACTATCTGTCATTATGAGGCATAATAGGCTAATCTATGATTGACCAAGAGCACAGTTTTTTTACATTTGTTCAAGTATTGAATTATAAAAGGGCTTCGTGCGATTAGAAAAGTTGGCAGCAGCAATAAAGGCTCAAACACCAGGTTGGTATAGTACGATCTTCACCTACCTTTCAAATAAAATAAGTCTTTTAAAATGTAACTATCCAAGCATTAGTCTATCGATAGAAGCTGCAAATGCGAGCTGATAAAACAGCTGTGCAAATACATCACTTTACTTCAAATATATATACTATGTCAACTATACGGAATTTACAGCTGATCTTTCTTATTGATCTACAACGAGCAATAATATACGTATCTAATCTATTATATAGAAATAATATAGATTTTTTGGTCTCGCCACATTTTGGTCTGTTTTAAAGCATGCTGTCAGTTAATCAATTTACCGTAGGTTACTTGCTCATGCAATGTGGGGATGGCAAATAACCTATGAATGCACATTACCTTGAATTAGATTCGAAGAGCATGTTACTCCATTAGTCACCTTTCGTTTGTTTGAATGCTAGTATGGGCATTAGTTATATCAGCTAAAATGCTCGAAAACGGCTATTTACAGATAATCTGCGCTCAAATCACTGCAATCATGCGGCCAGATGACCATGTTCCGTTCCCTTAAATGTTCCGAGCAGAGTACTTTTATATTTATAGACTTAAATATAGTTTCTTTCCTACCGTTGGGTATCAAATACTGACCCAGATAATATACCGCGGACATTCCAGAGAACACCAGATAATTTATCAGGAAATTAAGTTTATTATTGATTTTATGGACACAATTCAATCCAGAATCAATATCTAACCAAACGGTTCAGCTGTCCCGTACAGCATTTAATTAAATATGTTGAACATGGTTGTCAGGCATTGGACTTTGTTCTTATGCATGGATATATGCATGCGTATCAAAGAACATTTAATCTACATTTACATCACTTCCATTGTAAAATATCGATCGGTAATTTGGTTAGACTATATTACTAATTTATTTTGTCCGATCAAAAACATTAAAAATACCTACGCAATTGATTAAGTCATTCAATGGTTAATGCTGCGAGAGCAAGATTAATCATCAATTGCAATACCACGCTTACTCTGCATTGGTGAAGTGTTTGCTAATAATCCGCGTGAGAGAAATATTCAATAAAAAAACAGTGCACCTCTTTGTGACCGCATTCATCGCTGCATGAGTATTTTTCTCGTTATATTATATCGTCCAAAGCATGACTATAGCGACTTGAGAATATTCATATATTCGAAATTAAAACATTAACTGTCTGACGTGCACTGAAACGCAAAAGGCAGAGCAAATCAAGGTCTAGCAAAAGGCAAACTGGTTTATCCATCAGCGTAAATTGAATGCTCAACCGAACTCTATTTGCCACATCAATTATTCCTTTGCGTAACTCGAGCGGCGGCGTGTCAAAGGTGAGGTGGATAACCAACAAGCATAGTTTATATATGTTCCATAAACCAACTCAAGTGGATGTTATGTTCACAGGCCTACATTCTTTTAATTCCAGTTGCTGCATTTTCATGCGCGATAGATATATTTGTCTAATTTTCTACAAGCTTATGCAACATTTTTGATGACAGACGCGTTACTGCAAGTTTCATTGATTTATTGACAAATGGAGCTCAGAACAAAAGGACTGCTTATATCGCTCTTCTCATGCCGCTAACGGCAGTGCAAAGGGTCCCTTCGGATTTTCTGCCGACGACACACACCTTACGAGATGAACGCTGATGATAACACAACTGAATAAAGCTTTACTAGCTTTCATAACTTTTAACACAGCTGAATATCAGTGTTTGTTATTGCATTTTAAGATGTCAATCTGATTATTGCCTGACAAATGCCATATATTGCACAAACAGGCCCAGAGACGCAATCATATCATTGCATCAACCCCGTTTGGCATCTCAGTCCCTGCATTGTTTATAGCATTAATACAACACATCATAATGCCCACCATTGAATATGAACCTTATCACTGATACGCCAGATGAAGATTGATGACTAGTGCAGGTCAAGCGGTCATCATAGTTTTAGCAAAACAAATATGTAAGACGGACTGAAAAGTCTTTAGGTCGCAATGAATGTGTTAATACCGGTCGAATCAGTATCAATATCAGCGCTGTGGCGCTGTTGGTGTGTTGGTAGGTAAAAGGCGGTTTGAATCTTAAAACAAACCTCAATAAAAAAGCTTATCGTTCAAAACATATAACGCTTTCCCTGCATAGAACGTGGCAATAAATGAACTATATCGATTGATGCCGCAAATAAAGATTGTTTCATGTCAATTGAAGCCGTGCAAATGCCTGATAACATTGCTTCGTGCAGCGTGTTAAATTTATCCATATGTGCAAATAGTCATATTTCGGGCTGTAGCCTCTTACCCGCTAACAGTGGTTGTGCTGTTTTCATAGGTTTGATCAAGGTAATATGGTGAACGGGCTTCTTGAAGACCACGGTGTGCTATGCGTCTTGTTTGCCACTCCTTCTAGTATACGGTAGGTTCAGGCCAAAGTTAAGAGCAATATGAGTTTTAGTCTCATTTATCAAAAAGACAATTTTCTTTGGACGTGATTCCTTTGTGTGAGTTCAAATGATGAGTTAAGTAATCAAGAGTTTTTACGTTATTCATCATAGATAAAAATAACGAAAGCACTGCTCCCAATGGACAGGAAATTTTTAACAGGAAATGACAATGTTTGGATGGGGATATAGCAGCTCATTAGAAACGATCCTGCTATTAATTAACAAATGTTTTGATTTAAAACCATTATCCTGCCTAGAAGAGTTAGTTTAGTAGGCTGTACCGCTTGGCAAACTTATGGCAAACAGGTGCGTACATCCTATTAACTACAAGGGCGTGCTTTGTAGCCACTACTAAGATTACGTAATGTGTACGATTTTGGAATTAGCACTATGCTTATGTGCTCTCCACCAAATAATCCTCTTGAGGCGAGATACCTGGTGAAATGCACAGCATGTGCACTTTAAATGCGTTCAAGAGGCTTTATTTATACTGGTGTAACCGGTTAGAGTCTTAAAGGTCCATTAATATTACCATCATTCCCTCTGACATATACTGTTTCGTTTTAATAACGTCCATGCAATTATTCGTTTAAAAATCGTTGTATTATAGCCCCATTCTATTGCCTATTATTAGAATGCATATGGTTCCGGGCTGCCTAAAAGTGTAAGTTTGACGTCGACGACAGCTTCTTGATGACATTACATAGATAATGGTCCATAAGTTTTTAATTACAGTCAGTTTATGGAACGAGCAACAAATTAAACCCAATATGGTATAGGCTCTCAGTGCAGTGAGCTTTTGTCTTCGTCGACATCCGATATATTGCAATCCTCAACGGTGATCGGCTCTTTGTTTTGGCCATTAAGCTTCACATCAGGGCTTATTCTGTTATTTAAATAACACTACATTTGCATTGTTAAAATAAACATTCGTCTACATTATTAACGACAGCTGAAATACGACATACAACTCGAGCCTTCCATTCAGACCGATTGCTAGCTCCGTCGTCATTCACACAAGAATGTAAAACAATGAAATTATTGGGACCACCGCAGCGCTTACTTCTAGAACATTTCAAATGACTGTATCAGGAACACATATTGTTAGGTCTAGTCAAATGTGGATTATTAGAAAACTAGCAGCCGACAGTTCTGTGTTTTCCTGGCGCCAAACAACACATGGAGAGTAAATACCCTGTTTGTTAAATTGCATAGCACTTTCGGTGATACATCACAGGAAGCTTACCAAGGAACGGTTAAGTAATTAATGACAAATTTACATACGTCTGTACTTGCAGCACCATGCAACAGTGCGCGCTTTTTTGTTTTGTGTAATGGAAGTAGTAAATATATGTAGTGCAAAATAAGCTAAACTCGCAACTGAAAACGCATCAACTAGAATAAATCATTACGATTATTGCCGCTTAAGTACTTTGATGATTCCATGCAGTTCCTCATCACAAATCCAGCGTATGGTAATGTGTAATAACACGTTTCGAAAGCGCCAACGACGTACAGCAAAGCCCGGCTTGTTTAATAAACTCGCTCGTTCCATAATTAGACCTCCTAAACCCCTGTCTACTCAAACTCTAACGTATTTGTTAATAGACTGTAGACCTACAACATATTGGCTTAATCGCCAATGTGAAACATGGGGTGGTGTAGGACCAATATGGTTATGTCGGAAGATTCGTGAGAGGTCTCAAGGGACCAGACGTCATAACCATATTACTGGTAGATGACTGTTTGTTAGCATGTATTCAGTCAGCTGTAACGGGATCTCTATCATATCAGTAGCACAGAGAAGATTTATGTAATGCCACTCCCAGAATAATTTCGTGTTTCTTTCAGTTCTCATTGATATTGAAGGCAAGGGATACTGCATTGCGGCGTTGCGGAGTTGATTCGTAGCGGCGTTGCAACGTTCACGTGGTGAGTTAACCTCAATGCATCGTCCAATCTGGACGCGAAATATGCGCAGGTACTGAGAAAATACATTTAAAATGTAGAGAGGGGGTAGAATGTTGTACAACTGGATGTCATTGCAAGCTTACCCTTTTTAATTTACCTCAGACACCGGTTGACATGTTGGTGTTATCTGTTTAACCCTTAGGCTGCAGATGGTAGAGCGCCTCGTGATTTCAATAGTCGGTTAAACGTTAACCACAGTGTATATGATACATGCATTAACGCACAGAAATTACACAGCGATCTGCACGTAATTTGTCAACTCGAAATATCGGTCCAAGAACGCGGTGTGTCTCCAACGGTCCGTTGAAGTCAGTCGCTTCTCTAACTTCTTACAAACGAATTGTAATGACTTCAATAGTGGCTACCACAATAGGAGCAATAAGGAGTGTAATGCAGCTGTATTCATCAATGTCGCTCATTTCAATAGGTTTGATGCACCCAATATACACTCATACTAACTTAGTACTTCATTCCCATAACTGCGCAGGTCATTATCCAATGACGCAAACAACCAATGAAATCGGAATTGATATCTTCACGGCAGTGTTTGTTAGTGATATAGAAGTGAATATGATCCCTTCACTCAAAAACTAATGTGGATCATATGGGTTTTTTAAAAAAATGTTTTGATAAATTACTATAATTGACATCTACTTAGTAACGTTAAGCATATCATGTTGGTCCCTCCCATACCGTCCGTACCTGCCGAAAGCGTAGTTAGGACAGAAGTCTTCACATGTTCCCTCACTGTCGCCTCTTAAAACACCGAGGAACATTTTTCTTATTTTCTTCACCATTGTTGTGATAACATTGACTAAGCATCCTTTCATCATCATGTAACCACGAATCTCAGCCTAATTTGTTGTTAAGCAAGAAATCCAAAACAATGCGAGCAGCTCTCGGAACAACCCATCTACTGGAAAAGCAGATCAAAATATAAAAATGTAGGATTATTTCTAAGCATACCTTACCTTTTGGTGCATACATCCTGTGCTCATTACTCATATTACTTAGCCTGTTAATTAGCGTGTCATTATGCCCGACGTCGAACTGTCATCAGGCATTAACTTATGTATGATCGATGGCTTGGACTACCACCCTGAGACATACACATGTATCAGCGTTATTTGTTCTGTTGATGAGAGTATGAATAACGTGTTCAAGGCACGCAATCGCGGACAATAGGTCCATTATATTACATCAACTGTCCCTTAATGACGAATAATAGAAGATATTTGACTGTCCTTTTAGAAAATCAAAAAGCTCTTATGTTTTCGTAGAAATGTAATCCAACTTCACAATCAGTACACCATTACCCGAGGCGGGTAATGATCAATCTTCTTGAAAGAATGATCTATCTCAAACCTTATTGTTTATTGCGACTTAATGCCAACGAAATGAGAAGTACATTCATCTCACTTTTACTCTTGCACTTATGTCACTGCTGGCGTAACCATGATAATTATTGGTCAATTATCTTAACGCAAGAGAGCGAACTTTAGGTTCATGGGCCTACAATAGTTTGCATATTTTTGATTTTATCTAAACACAAGCACATTGAAGGGCTTTCGCATTTGGAGTATATATTAGCCTTGACTACGTGATTAGGGGACTAACTTACACACTTTATTTTAGTATTTTACTAATGTAAATCGAGAGTACGACCAGTATAAAACCAATCACGTCAACATTAAAATTATGTAATCTGCAGGTTGTAAATGTGTTAATGTCTTCTGAATGGCATGTGAGTTTATGTGTGATATGTCCAACTTTGCTTATAACGTGGGCAATCGCAAAAGCGAGCAATATCGATTAGGATACTATAATGGCTCCACAAACGGAAGATTCATGCAGGTATTTATGATGAAAATCAAGCAAAATGACCGTCGAGAATAACATTTTGTAGGGAACATTGGCAATCAGTTAATAGATGGGGCCTATGTCGCAACAGTACCATTGGAGATGGATTGGCGGAAGCTTCCAGTTTCACCATAAATAAGATATGGCAGTTGGTGCTTACGTTTCGTAATATTCGAGTACACGTCCGCACAAATTGCATTTTGACGTCCACAAAAATCAAGTTATCTAATGATAGGGGTAGATTTTTTTGTCTCAAATATTCTTCTCTTCGATAGCGCATGAAATGCACACATTTTCTCACGTGTAGCTTTATATGCATTCGCACAAACATTCGGCATATTGCAGGCTTAAGGCAGAAGTTGCAATATCATGTCAAGCATGTCGTTAACATTTCTACATATGGCTTTGCCTACCAATTAACTGCTGGCCCTCTATATGCAATAACACGTCGGCGGCGATGTATCCTTTACAAATAAAGCCAGCGTATACATTGAACTACCGCATCTTCGTCGCTATTTTATATTTTTTACACAAGCGATTCTTTGCTTATCCGAAACGTATTTCAAGCTATTGTTATTTAGACCAACGACAGCAACAATAATGACACATATCATCTTTAGGTTACCATTTCGGAACAATAGTCCAAACGTCAACATATCTGCTAATGGCGTCACACATAATGTCTCCGTTCTTAATCGTAACGACTCACAGAGTGACTCCTATATTTTGCTTTTGAGTGGTTGTATGTTCAGTGGGAAATCCCGTCGAGATAAAAGCAGTCGTTTAGATCGAAGGCGTATTTCTTTATGAATATTTATGGCTCGTATGAGGCCATCGATATCTCCCGATGATCTTGATATCAATGGACGCCTTGTGTTTCTGAATGTTATCATCACTATTAAACAGACCACTCCAGCTTTAATATAACTGGGTAAAACGAGAGCCTGTGAATGCCGTCCTGACAGCAACATCTTTAGCGGCACAATGCCTTCAATGGTCACATTCACACCATATTCGACCGTGGTATTAATTCAGGTTGGTCAAGTGGACGTTTGAGGACTCACTAAATATATTTTGCATTAACGACTGGTTTGGGATCTATAATCTATCCGACTGATAGCCTCATTGCCCAACCTTTATAGCTGCATAGCGTGTTGTGTTAGCATCTAATGTCGACTTGGATTGTAACCATGTCATCTGTCGGAGTATTTAGCTAAGCCAATATGCGCACATGCAAAATAGGCCATGGTAGTATCGCTCGATCAGTTTATGTCTGTGTCTATGCTGTAATGGGCATATTGAAACATCTAATTTTTGTGAATGATGCCATCACAACTTACCTGATAATCTGTTCAGTAGTGCAAAGCGTTGTCCAGACGTTGGTTGGTGATCGCAAGCGTGGATGCGTGAATGCGTTTTTACACTCAGGACTATCGTGAATCGTGTACAAATGACAGTATGATGTGTTTAAAAGTTATGGCATACAACACGCTATCGTATCAACGTGGTATGCATCCTAGATGAAACCAACAAACATTGTGCAATACATCACATAGATGATGATCTTCCAGCTATAAGAAAGCAATAGGAGCAATCACACGCTGAAATCTCGTCAGTTAAGAAGAGGCATATTTCTGTGTCACCAATCGCACAGCCATGAATCACAATAAACCCAGTGTGAATTATTGGCGCTGTGCTACGGATTGACTACAGCAGCTTCTCATGTTATGGTACTGTTTATTGTGCAGTTCCACAGTCGAAATATTGGCGTTATCTGTAGTGTCAGCTTTCAGATAGTAGCGCCCCTTGCAGTAATTGGTTGCTTTGATTTATGTACACTATTGTATATGCAACGCATTTGGCTCTTTGGTGTTCCAAATTGATTGATACCTTTGGAAGAAGATGGCCTGGGTGGCGACTACATAAAGTGTTTACCTTTAACAAAGGAAGCAAAATTGCAAGATTGATATTGGGAGGAAATTGACAACGATATCCTCCAAACAGGGATATTTTCTTGTTGATAAATTGCATCAAGCACAATAACACTCGGGTTGTTAAATAAAGGTAAACACTATCTCCTCCATTTTACAGATTTATTCCGTCGCAATGTGAGCCAGGATTGTGTGCAATGGTATGTATGCATATATCGTTAAACATGCTAGATTTGAATGTCTGAAAAGAGTTGTTCCATATCCACCAAACTTATTTCATCATGTAAAGTACAATGAAGTATTGTTTTTCATTTGTTCTAATGTTATCAATTATTGTCAATGATTTAGTGAATGCACTACAAATATAACTATGCGTGCTTTTCTACAATCTCTATACTTAAGGGGATACCTAACTGACTTTCTGCAACATTCTTAATTGACTTTCGACAAAAAGTATTCGTATACAGGCAACAGCAACATTCACTATTATATTTACTATTATATATATATATCTATATATATATATATATATATATATATATATATATATATATATATATATATATATATATATATATATATATATATATTTATATATATATATATATATATATATTTAATAAAAAATATATATATATATCTATATATATAGATATATGTATATATATAAGTAGTATATATATATGAATATATATTGTATATATATTTATATATGTATATATACATATGTATATATATAAATATCCATATATATATGTAATATATGTATAACTCTATATACGTATATAAATGTATATATGGATATATATATACAGATATACAGATATTTGTGTGTATATATATATATAAATATATATATTTATATATATAGAAATATATATGTAAGTGTTAAACAAATATATATATACATATATTTATATATATATTTCTAAATATCTATACTTATATATATATTCATGTATATAAACATGTATATTGATGTGTTTATGTAAATAGATGTATATATATGTATATATATATATTCATATATATAGATATATATATATATATATATATATATAATATATCTATATATATATATATCCTCTATATATATATATATATATATATATATATATATATATATATATATATATATATATATATATATATATATATATATAATTTTTAGCTGACCGTTTGTGGATCAAACGCATGCAAACCACGGGAGCTAACATATGGCAACGACTAGAGGGATTTTATAACCTATGCTTAAGTGCTCGTTGTAATGGACAGTATGTCGCTCCGTATGCATTAGACGTTCAATGATACCGTCAAAGACAAGATAGGCCAGCTGAGGCAAGGTATGAACGGCATTCATCTATCTTGCATTCGCTAACCATCTACACTGGTAGCCTGTGGTATCTGTGACAAAATAATCATTGTGATTATTGTGCTTGTTAATCGACTAAACGGAAACACCAGATACAGATGTCGATTCACCTGGTGAAATTTCGCAATGTAGGGCTCCGTAAACATATATACCATCACATTCATTTTATTAATCGGAGCATATACATTCTCAAAGGATTGCAAGCTGCGAAAAGAGATTTCTATATTTAAATGTTTAATCTCAACTCCTCGTTGCATTTTGTGTGACGTAAATTTTTAAGAGAGTCAATATTCATTTGGCGACATACTTGTGGCATGGGGAATTGGCAAGCGTTGGTTGCTTGTTGCGATACTGATTTAATTGTAATTTTTTGAGACAGCCAACTCGCCACACGGTTTGTTTGATTGATGATGAGGCAGTGCGTAGGAACTTTTAGTCCCCTAGGGTCACTGGCAAAAGTGCTGATGAATGCGAGGCATATTGCAAGCCAGAAGATCCAATTAATTATCTGCTATACACAACCCTAAAGTAAATATTTTTGCCAGACTCACTTTTCGCCATGCCAATAAAAGAAAACTTGTAATTTAAGTTCTTGAGACACGTTCCCCCTCTTTAATAATGCAGCACATTGTTAAATAACCTTGTAACAATACATGATGGAAGAAGAAGAAACCGAATGACAAATGACAACATAATATAGCGAACGCTTTGTTTCACAATACTGTTAACAAGGCATTCTCGAATTCAAAACAATTTGTTTCTAAGCGTGGAATGATTTGGTGTTTGTTTTCGACGTTGAATGAAATTTACTAACAATGATACACGCGATGACAAACTTAATGCAACCGAGGTTATACATTGTAACATTTTAAGGAATAAGTTATTATATATTACATGCGAGACAATAATCATGGATTCATTCCCGTAGTTATTAGTGGACAAGTGCTGTATTTTGACCATTGCTCAAACACAGAATAATCATTTCCTCAATGGCTGATAATCAAATGATTATAAAAGCCTGAAAACATGTGACGCAGCCGAATTACAAAACTGCGTATGCATCGCACTGTTGTTAGTTTCGCCATTTGGAAAAGAAATATGCTTATGATTGTGGAGTATAAATTGATTTATAACCATCTTTCGAGATCCACGGAATCATATATTTCGCTCGAAGGCTATTTTTAGGTGAATGCGTTGTGTGAAGTCAGAAGTGATAGCCGACGATGTTTTAGCCGTCGCATTAATACTTCATACTCAGTGATTGTACGATCGCCCCAAAGCTCCTATGGTCATAACAGCAGCGAAAAGGTAGGGACATTTCGTACCGTATCCGCGTTTTTATAACGAATGACCAGTGTATGCCATATATACATGAGCGCTTGTCATGCTTGCCAGCTGTCCACTCTTGTTGATGATATTTGTGGCCTCATAAAATGCATATAAAATGTTATTCATCGTAAGGTGCAAAAAAAATCGTTATTTGAGAACTTGGCTACTTTCATGGAAAAATAATATGCATGACATTGATTAAACAGCATTTACTGCATTAATTGCATTATAACTGATCCTTTTGATGAAGGCTCAACCTGACGTCTTGACGCAATAACAAATTGTGATGAAGGTGCGACCCTATTGTCTGAGTTCTAATTCAACATTATTTTCATTTCTTTAACATCCGAGCCCCCTATACCTCATATAAACGAATAATGACTTTTCCAGTAACATAAACCTGCGTGAATGATGATATTGATATTATTGTCACAATCATAGATTAATATGTGATTATTTTACGTTGGTCGTGCAAAGCTCACAGTTTCACTTTTAACTGAGTGTTACTGTCACTTAATCGCTGTTCGTTAGGTCTACTGTCCGTCGATTGCGGATCAGTTATATGAAATTACCAGTCTGGCCAGAAGTTTTATGTTATTTTGTGCAGGGCGATTAATATGATATAACCTTTCTGCTGTTGATCATAGCCTTTAAGTGGTTTTCGTTCCATATTTATTACAGCTGGCCTCTATAAAGGTTGAATATAAATAATGAACTGTGGCCTTGGACGACCACAATACATTCGGGTCGACTTATCAATCTGCTTGTCAAGCATGTTGCCATTACACAATAGGGCCCTTACCCAAACATTGTTAGCTGTAACATTGAATTTACACCAGATGTTTCAGCTTTGTAGTTATGATGCGTGTGATTGTCACTTATAGATCGCAAATACGCGTTGCAAAGCAACAAAACATACTCTAATGCAGGGAAAAAGATGGTATTAGCTTCAATCAAAGAGGCTGTTTCTGTATAGGGAATTGTGATGCTCAAAGCAAGGATATGCAAACTTAAGACATTATTGCTTTATGCTTCTACGGCATCCTGCTTTCCTGTTAGATTAATCACTCATCTACTCGTACATGCGCCGTTATCATGTTGGTCATTTCAAATACTTAACAATAATCATAAAAAAATTACATTTTACGTCATTTTGCTTCTGGGTGTTCTGCTTGCTCTTTTGTTGGAAAAAAACTGAGATTATTCATTGACAATGTTTGCACAGTCCTAAAATATCTTTCAAAACTGATATAATGAAATAAATGAAATTCTTAGAGACAGTAGACCATATTTCACATCCAGCGAGAATTTTCATAGCCAAGTAATTGAAAGCCATTGATTTATACAAATACGTTTAGACTCTATGGGTTTGTCTGAGTGTTTGGCATGCAATGAGATAATGCGGACTTGCACTTATCTATTGCAATATCGTATCGCATGGCGTTTGTGTGAACCCATTCTTACCTTTGTAGGTTAGATATTGCTATCAGCTACGTTTGAACGGTAGCATGACATATAATATCAGCCATGTTTGGACGCCTAATTAGAGGCAGAATAAGCCTGTCAATGTTTTTAAATGGTTACATTTACAAAATCGGCTCAATCACGTTGCTTTATCAGTATTCCGACCAAGATTCTTTTGTATATTTCGACAACTAGCTGCTTTAACATTTCTTTGTCATGTAACATGATCGCAGCGCGATTCCATTGGCCTATCCTACAAGCAGGCACTGACGATTTTTCGTCAGTGGCCGGCAAAAATGCAGCAATCGCCTTCCATAATATTGAAATATTTGCCAGCTCGCTAACAAGTGTGACATTCCGTCAGGTAAGTCCTCCAAGGGACTTCTGCTTAGTATATTTTACTTACCCAAGATTACAAAACACAGACAGTTTCCTTCGTGTCGGGATGCAATTGCCCTGGGATTGCACTGTTAAGTAAACAAAAGTGCTGATGTATGTGAATATTTGTAACAATACAACTTTTATGTTTACTGTCACTCGCAACAATGAAACTATATACAGCGAATTAAGCACATACAACCAGTCATTATTGTTATTGTCTGCCACATGAGTATTAGCAAAGAGTCAGTGAGCACGCGCACACTAACCATCAAATGCCAGGCAACAACGAAATTAATTCTTGATTAATTGGTTACTGTAACTTGCTTGTCTGCATGGAGGTGGAGTGTGAATGAGTGGATCAAAGACCATCACGTACCATCCGCCATAATTCAGCTGCAATATGCATACGACAAGCATGATGTACACACACACACACACACACACACACACACACACACACACACACACACACACACACACACACACACACACATAAACATACACACACATACACAAACACACACACACATATATATAAATAAAAATATATATGTATAGATATAAATACAAATATACACATATATATATGTATATATGAATATAAATTTACAACTTAACACATACAAATATATATATATATATTAAATATATATATACATATATCTATATATTTATGTATACATATATATACATGAATATATAGGTATATTTATGTATATATGTGCATATATATATATATATTCATATACATATATATATATGTACTTACATATATATATCTGCATATATATATATATATGTATATATATATATATATATATCTATATAAATATATGATAATTATGATAATGATGATTATGATGATGATGATGATAATGATGATGATGATGATGATGATGATGATGATGATGATGATGATGGTGATGATGATGCAGCGTGGAGCACCGAAATTCGTTGTGTTATCATAGCAACCTGGTTAAGTTTGTGTGCCAGTGCTACGTTGATCTGTGCACATATTTGCTCTTCTGGTCTTACACTAATATTTAAGCCGGCATTCGGAGGGAATCTTCAATCGCACTGGTGACATAGTGCTAGTCAGTTGCGTATAAAACAAGAATAACAAACTAGACGCATTTAATATTGCATGTCTCAATTTGCAGATCATAGATAGTTTTACAAGCAATGCGATGGTTAAATGTAACTTATGTCTGGCTCAAGATGCCTATCTAATATTTCCAAGATTGGCGGGTAACCAAGATGATGATTAGAATTCAAGCCGCTCTACCCAGCAATATAGTCAGCGAGAGGATGCCAGGGTGCCACAAAAGAGCCACAAAGATGCTTTATATAGTTTAGCGCTTCAATGTGCGATACAGTATTATGTCATGGCATCAGAGTCATAAATACTGAAGTTGTCAACTGCTTTGTTCTTGCATAGGTTTTGCGTGCTGCCACACGCATAGAACAGCATGTGGAGGAATATTGCTGTCAATCCAATGTTTTAGTTTGCCCTCCTATGTAGATAAACGTTGAATAATATCAATGTGCAAAAAAGGCAATTGCAAAGGAATGCAGCGCATGTGCTTTTGTTCCCGTTACCCACTGATATTTCCCTATGCTTTTTGTTAACCTCACCTACAGCAACCATTAATTCGCGTTAGTCCTAACTCATAAAATTTACAAAAGGTTGTAGTCATATATGAATTTTTGTTCAACATTTCACTTGGCATATTTACAAGCTACCCTATCAGACTCGACATTTCTCTTTACTCGGCGGTCCGCTTGGCATAGACCGTATCAGGGTAACACACCTGATGGACACTGAGTTTGATCATGCATTCTGTGTTGGCACAATCTTTGAGCCAACAAGATTAGCTATACGAAATATTCGTCATATAAGCGACGGCAGAAATGTTGTGATAGGCAAAATAGCTTGCAGCCACTGACGAGGGTATGGTAAAGTCAAATAAGTCTATAGTGCTAAGATTTCTACAGCATTATATCACTATCCAAGACACAGAAACTAGTCATTAAATGTTGCTTCGGTTTAATCAAGAAATATGCAAAACTCAAAACAAATGATTGTTATATCGATTATTGAGAAGTGTGTATTTTGTCATTTTCACAACCTTTCATCAACGTGAGTTCAATGGCAACACAGTTTTAGGGATGATCCCATGCATCCTCAAGAGCAAAACTAATCACAACATATCAACAATACCAGGACTGAGAGCAAACACAAGGCATACAGTGCTGCAAATGATAACTATCATTCAGGAGACATACGCGTAACAAGAACGAACCGTCTACATAGCCGAACTACGATCACCCCTTTTTAAAGGTAGGTAAACAGACAGTCCCTTGCTCGCTGATCTTTTGCCGTATTGCATATTGATAAAAAAAACGATAAGCTAGCGAACACAATTTAGACCGCGCACCACAGCAAATATAACACTTAGTGATATGAAGGAAATTGCAATTAACCAATAAAAACAAAATCATCCGTACATTTTACGAAAACGTTTCGCTGGATGCCCTCCTATTTCATCATAGCAACGCTTTTAACAGCTATATATTACATGCTAGAACAGTGGACTGGCTTGTGTGGTTTACAATTTCTTCCGGATGCCAACATTGATACTTCCCAGTATTTGGCGTGAATAACGTATGGGACAATGGCCATTTCAAAGCTTGAAATGTTTCATCTCGATCAGATATTAACGTTATCTAAATGCACGTGATAAACAAGCGATACTTCCCCACCCAAAAACTGATATTGCAGGAATGTCACAGTAATCACAGTGATACTGAAGCATTATAAAACTTGATATAATCTCCTTCCACCAACATTTCTGTGGACGATAAAAACTCTATTCATTTTCATGTTTTAAGTTAAAATTTAATGGCGTTGGCCACAGTCTTCAACAGATAGTGCACATTAAAGCATTGACACTACGCAATGAACAAATTGTCTCAGCGAGTAAAGATATAGCGTCGTGATTATAAACAGCTTAAAATGACACTTCAGAACCAGATTTAGCATGGAATGTACCTTCGGTCTCAGTCTGGCGATCGTATATAAGCCGCATAAAGTTGCCATGCTGGTATTATGATACATTACGCTTGTCTTGTTATATGCGATAAATGGAGCTTAATTTGTGGGAAAAGAGAAAACATAGTTACGGTCAATTCGTTACAAACATGTGTGAGGGTCATAATACAAATATTGATCACTAATTTAACACGGCCACCACACATAGTACTGCCTTATTACCCTGCGTGTTAAACAAAAACAACGCAAATCGACGTGGCACAATATTGTTCCGACAGATAAGCAACTTCCAGCTTCGAGAACGAGTTGACATCATAATGATTATCGTCGGGACAATTACCGATGATAATTGCGCTAAAAATGAATGTTTGGTTTTTCTTAGCAATGTAACATAAGTATCCCTGTTTATCATTTGACCAACGAGTTTTCCATTAAGGATTTCTGGTGGGTCGACTGCTTGCTTTAAATAGCTATATAAACCTCGTAAAGGTAACCTAGTCTCGAAATGATCCTGTCAGCGGTAGTAATAAATTATAGATCTCATAGCAAGATGTGGCCTGCCGCCAAACAAGAAGACTAACATAACTCAGGCTTAATAATTTACACCCGAGCAACATGTGCATATCGCACGTTAAGGCCAGCATGGTAAGGATAAACAAAACTTGACATGTAACAAATGTAACGCTTTTCAATGCGGCCCTGTAGTAAATTCATCTCACCTTCACTCCAGCACATATGTGACTGCTGACGTAAATCTGATATATCTTGGTTATTCATCTTAACATAAGAGAGCGAACTTCAAGCACGTTGTCCTATGTCTCAGCCGTCGAATTAATACTTCAGTTATTATACGATACCCTCAAAGCTCTTATGGACAATCAGCAACGAAAAGATATGTACATTTCGTACCGTATCAGCTGGACGCGAAATAGGCGCAGGTACTGTTTTAAAAAAAATACAGATCTAAGGTGCAGAGGAGGTAGAATATTGTACAACTGGATGTCATTGCAAGCTTACCCTATTAATTTACCTCAGACACCTGTTGACATGTTGGTGTTATCTGTTTAACCCTTAATCTGAAGATGGTAGAGCGCCTCGTGATTTCAATAGTCGGTTAAACGTTAACCTCAGTGTATATGATACATGTATCAACGCACCGAAATAACAAAGTGATCTGCACGTAATTGGTCAACTTGAAATATCGACCCAAGAACGCGGTGCGTTCACAAAGGTCCGTTGATGTCAGTCGCTTCTCTAACTTTGTACAAACGAATTATAATTCGCAATAAGGAGTGTTTTGCAGCTGTATTCATCAATGTTGCTCATTTTAGCAGGTTGGCTGCACCCGATGTACACTCATATTACTTAGTATTCCTTCTCGTAACTGCCCAGGTGATTGCCCAATGACACAAACAACCAATGAAATCGAATTTTTTTGTAAATGTTATGATAAATTACGATGGTTGACATCTACTTAGTCACGTTAAGCATGTCATGTTGGTCCCTCCCATACCGTCCGTACCTGCCGAATGCGTAGTTAGGACAGGAAACCAAGTGAGACTTCACATGTTCCACCATTGTCGTCCGTTTAAACACCGAGGAACATTTTTCAAATAATCATCATTGCTGTGATAACATTTGCTACACGTTCTTTCATCATCGGGTAACGGCGAATCTTAGCCTAATTCATTGTTAAGCAAGAAATCCAACACAAAGCGAGCAGCTCTCGGAACCACCCATCTACTGGTAAAAACGATCAAAATATAAAAATGTAGAGTTATTTCTAAACATGCATTACCCTTTGGTGCATACATCCTGTGCTCATTACTCATATTACATTTCTAGGTCGTTAAATAGCGTGTCATAATGCCCGACGTCGAACTGTCATCAGGCATTACCTAATGTATGATCGATGGCTTGGACTAAGGCCCCGTGACATACAATTATATCAGCGTTATTTGTTCTGTTGATGAGAGTATGACTTACGTGTTCAAGGCACGCAATCGCGGACAATAGGTCCTTTATATTACATATCAGTCCCTAAATGACGAATAATAGAAGATATTTGAATGTCCTTTTAGCAAAACAAAAGCTCTTATATGCTCGTATCAATGTAATTCAACTGCACAATCAGTACACCATTACCCGAGGCGGATAATGATCAATCTTCTTGAAAATGTGATCTATCTCCAACCTTATTGTTTATTGCGACATAATGCCAATGAAATGAGAAGTACATTCATCTCACCTTTGCTCTTGTGAGTACTTATGTGACTGCTGGCGTAGCCATGATATATATTGGTCATTCATCTTAACGTAAGAGAGCGAATTTTAGGTGCATGGGCCTACAATAGTTTGCATATTTATGATATAATCTAATAACCAGCCCATTGAAGGGCTTTCGCATTTGGAGTTTCTATTAGCCTGAACTACGTGATAAGGGGAATAACTTACACACTTTATTTTAGTATTTTACTAATGTAAATCGAGAGTACAGTAAACTCCAGGTTGTAAATGTGTTAATGTCTTCTGAATGGCATCTGAGTTTATGTGTGATTTGTCCAACTTTGCTAATAACGTGGGCAATCGCAAAAGCGGAAACGAACAATATCGATTAGGATACTATAATTGCTCCACAAACGGAAGATGTATACAGGTATTTATGATTAAAATCAAGCAAAATGACCGTCGAGAATAACATTTTGTATGGAACTTTAGCCATCAGTTAATAAATGGGGCCCATGTCGCAACAGTAGCATTGGAGATGGATTGGAAGAAGCTTCCAGTTTTATCATAAACAAGATATGGCAATTGGTGCTTACGTTTCGTAATATTCGAGTACACGTCCGCACAAATTGCAGTTTGACGTCCACAAAAATCAAGTTATCTAATGATAGGGGTAGATTTTCTGTTTTTAAATATTCTTCTCTTCGATAGCGCATGGAATGCACACGTTTTCTTACGTGTAGCTTTATATGCATTCGCACAAACGTTCGGCATATTGCAGGCTTAAGGCAGAAGTTGCAATATCATGTCAAGCAAGTCGATAACATTTCTACATATGTCTTTGCCCACCAATTAACTGCTGGCCCTCTATATGCAATAACACGTCGGCGGCGATGTATCCTTTACAAATAAAGCCAGCGTATACATTGAACTACCGCATCTTCGTCGCTACTTTATATTTATTACACAAGCGATTCTTATTATTCGAAACGTGTGGCAAGCTGCTGTTATTTAGACCAACGACAGCAACAATAATGACACATATCATCTTTAGGTTACCATTTAGGCACAATAGTCCAAACGTCAACATATCTGCTAATGGCGTCACACATAATGTCTCCTTTCTTAATCGTAACGACTCACAGAGTGACTCCTAATTTTTGCTTTTGAGTGGTTGTATGTTCAGTGGGAAATCTCGTCGAGATAAAAGCTCTCGTTTAGATCGAAGGCGTATTTCTATATGAATATTTATGGCTCGTATGAGGCCATCTATATCTTCCGATGATCTTGATATCAATGGACGCCTTGCGTTTCTGAACGTTATCATCACTATTAAACAGACCACTCCGGCTTTAATATAACTGGATAAGACGAGAGTCTGTGAGTGCCGTCCTGACAGCAACATCTTTAGCGGGACATTTCCTCCATTGTTCATATGCACACCATATTCGACGGTGGTATTAATTCAGGTTGGTCAAGTAGACCGATAGCCTCATTGCCCAACTTTTATAGCTGCATAGCGTGTTGTGTTAGCATCTAATGTCGACATGGATTGTAACCATATCATCTGTCGGAGTATTTGGCCAAGCCAATATATGCACATGCAAAATAGGCCATGGTGGTATCGCTCGATCAGTTTATGTCTGTGTCTATGCTGTAATGGGCATATTGAAACATCTTATTTATGTGAATGTTGCCACTACAACTGATCTGATAATCTGTTTGGTAGTGCAAAGCGTTGTCCAGACGTTTGCCGGTGATCGCAAGCGTGGATGCGTGGATGTGTTTTTACACTAAGGACTATCGTGAATCGTAAACAAATGACAGTATGATGTGTTTAAAAGTTATGACATACAACACGCTATCGTATAAACGTGGATACATTAACATAAATCGATGCACTTCGACGATCACAGTATTATAAGCATATGTAATGCTGTTAGTCGTTATTCAGGACATAGTACCAAATAATGTATAGCTTCGCTAAGAGCGGTCACTCAAGTCTTCCGCCGTAGGAAATTTGTGAAGACGCCACCTGTAAGCATAACCGTTATTGTCAGAGCGTCAGCTTCTCTTGAAAACAATGGAATCCTCTGTTTGATTTGGAGTTGGAGTCGCATTTAACAATCAGATGAGCCCCGAGACGCCGAGCCCCGAGACGTTGAATCAACAGTCCTATGTGCTTTTGTTGAATTAATGGTATCGTCGCCTGACGTCGAGGGTGACTTTCATTAAATTTTATAATCGTCACCCAATTAGTGCCCCCCAGACCAGGCTCTCGCTACATTCAGCTTTTACTAAATAGCAACTACCCAAAACTTCCTACAAACGGCGACAAAAATGACACTTTGTATGAAACAAGTTACATTAAAAATGCATTCTCTATTCTCCTTGCCTTAATTACGGTTGCCTATTACTATAATTATGATTTCCATTAAATTCATCCCGTTGCGATTCTATTGGGTCTCTGTGCTAACGTTTGTTATTGTACTATGATACATGCCCAAAAAGTGATGATCGTCAGGTTGAAGAATATATAGAAAGATGTCACGGTTGGATTAACCTGCTACCCTACGAATTTCCGTTGGCATTCTGCTGTTCGAAATATGATCAACGAGGTTAATTGTCATGAAACAGATATTGACGCAACTCTCGTGCTATCCACTAATGCTCATCACTTTAGCAAGACCCACTCGACTTATATATGTCAGCAATCTTTCAGGCAGCAATAGCAAACATGTAACATAAGAATTACAGGCAACATCACGTACCGTTGCATTGAAAAAGGAATGTGGCATAAAACATGCAAAAGAAACTTCTGTTCAATTAATCTATAACTGTATCATGCGCAGCATACAGTGACGTGATAATACAAGATGCCCGTCTTAGCGGCTAAGAGACATAACCTTTGCAAGCCTCGTTATCACAAGTAGTTTTCAAATAGTTGGGCGTCAATATCCACCATTGGTATGCATCAGGATCATTCACACGCTGAAATCTCGTCAGTTAAGTAGAGGCATAGTCTTATGTCACTAATTGCAAAACCATGAATCACAATAGAACCAGTGTAAATTCTTGGCACTGTGCTACGGATTGACTACAGCAGCTTCTAATGTACTGTTTATTGTACAGTTCCACAGTCGAAATATGAGCGTTATCTGTTGTGTCAGCATTCAGGTAGTAGCGTCTGTTGCAGTAATTGGTTGCTTTGATTTATGTACACTATTGTATACGTGACGCATTTGGCTCTTTGGCGTTCCAAATTGATTGATACCTTGGTAACGACTACATAAAGCTTTGTGTTTACCTTTAACAAAGGACGCAAAATTGCAAGATTGATATTGGGAGGAAATGGACAACGATATCCTCCGAACAGGGATATTTTCTTGTTGATAAATTGCATCAAGCACAATAACACTCGGGTTGTTATTTAAAGGTATACCCAATCTCCTCCATTTTACAGATGTATTCCGCTGCAATGGGAGCCAGGATGCATTGTGTGCAATGGTATGTGTGCATAAATCGTTAAACATGCTACATATGAATGTCTGAAAAGAGTTGTTCCATATCCACCTAACTTATTTCATCATGTAAAGTAAAATGGAGTATTGTTTTTCATTTGTTCAAATATTATCAATTATTGTGAATGATTTAGTGGATGCACTACAAATATAACTTCGTATCTTCAAATGCAGACGCACAATATCGTATCAAATCATGCTCTTGATAGAACCCAAAATAGCCACACCATTGCCTCGGCATGCAGTATGCTATGAAGTTATATAACCTGACGATTACTTATAACACACGTCTCATCATGGTTAACATTCTAGCACGTCTTGGCCAGAATCAATACCTTGGCAGTCTCTATAACAATCGACGGATACAGGTCATGTTCATTGTTTTGGAAAATCGATGGTGCATAAGAGCCTGGCAGAAAATCGCAACTATGAGAGTAAAGAAATCGGTTGCACGAATGTTTGAGTGATTATTATGGACAAATTCCTATATTCCAAAGACATAAAAACTTAAGTCATCCATCATCTAGAGCGATGCATATGCTTATCGTATCGTTTGTGCATGAGTATATGTATTTGAAGTTTTATTTATATGTGTGTGCCAATGCATATGTGTATGTGATGAATATGTATATGTATATTTATGAGTCTGTGCATGTATATTTGTAAACATACATCGATATATATGCATGCATATATATATATTTATATATATATATATATATATATATATATATATATATATATATATATATATATATATATATATATATATATATATTTGTACTATTGCTACCATTTTGCATCAAAAGACCGACCATTTTGTCGCACAGTTACATTTTGAACCATGATTTGTGATTCAAAACAGTAAATCTTGGTTAAATCCTAAATAAGGGCCCAACTCTATACAGGTTTACCAATGGAAATATTAGTTTTTAGGTTGGATTCACTGAAGTTGTATTAATTTAAACAATCCGTTTTGAATTCCGGACCTTAATTGGAAATTTGTATATTTTTACCTTGCAACCAATTTGTCGCTTATTTTACAACACTTTTTCCCTATGTTCTTCGAATATGTTTGAACCAACTATGGACAACTTGCCAAATCAATGTTTGCACAACATTGTGAACAATGTTCAAGAACACCTTGCAAATTTTCCACAAAAGTTGAAAAATATATATTTTCATCGCACGCTGCCGCAATTAGTCAAGCGTGGCTTTGTCAGCAATTTGCGTATGTTGAGATAGCGTATTTCACAGGTTAGTCAGCGCATTATTTATGGTTTTTCAAATCGATTATTAATTCAATGATAGTGCTTAAATATTTTACTTTTTGACTTATTGATTTGCAAACTGACCGAATGTCCAAAGGTGATCTAGCCTCTATGGAAAATTAAAATATCATACAGTCCTGCAATTTGGGCGATAACAGAGTTTATTTATGCTGCTCATTCCATGTGCTCCATGCAGCACATGTGGAAATATAGTCGCGCCTCTACGAGCAGTCTTTATATATAGGTTGTGTATATAGTATGAGTCAAATTGGTTGCATATGTAGCATGTAACAATATGTTTGAGGTTTTGCATGACCATTTTTGCCTGACTTTTTAAGTCGCTTTTTTTAACTAAAATATATATATTCTCTTCTACTGAAAATATTTTAAAAAATCAACACAATTTGACTGCTGCAAATTATTATTGGACTATGATAACATAAGTTAAAAATGATTTGCCATTGCCATGATGTGTTTTGGACAAAAAAAACCAAAAATGGTAGTATATATGGACATTGTACAAATGGTAGCTATAGTAAGTATATATATCTATATATATATATATATATATATATATATATATATATATATATATATACATATATGTATATATATATACATATATATACATATATGTATAAATATGTATATATATATATATATAAATATATATATATGTATACGCATATGTCTCAATATAGTCCCATTCCTCAACATTTTCTATCATTTGACACATCGGCAATTCGCACATGTCCAGCAAAACTGCTTCCTCATTGAATTAGCATTAATTCGACATGATAATATGATATTAATTTGATTCGGAAAGTGGAGCCGCGCCATCGTTTCTGTTGGCATAAATTGAATCAGGTTCTTGACAAATTAATCGTTATAAATGTGTTTCTTTATTCAAGTGAGCTTTGCATCTAGATTTCGTTAAAACACGTATTATATTTAATTTTTACGCATGCCTCGTACGCCGATTACATTTTATGGAAGAACGTTAAATCTCACTTCCGCATAAAAATTATATGGCGTGATTGATATCATGATTGCAGTGAGACATTGAATACGCAATGCGCAATTGTCATGAGCTGCAACAACACATATTTTAACATGCCATCTTCCAACCTACTTTTCCATGACGAATTTATAATTTCAACACTGCAATTAGTTTACAAGGGGGCAAGTACAATTAGCTCTTTTTTTGGCAAAGGAATAGATGGATGTAATACGTTAATATAGATATACCATACTCAAACTTATCTCCACACATTCATATCACTGCCAATGGTGCAGCAATCATTTTCTTGCTGATTACATTTAAGCCTACAACACCAAGGCTTATTTCCGCTACGGCTATCAGTACTTTAAAGACGTATGTGTAACGAAGATGATATTGGAACATTACCCACTAAAGATTGGCATCAATCGTGTTACCATGGACTAGAAATGTATATTCAATATACATAGCTCATGCAAATACGTCGCTGTATCTCCGAGTGTTGTAATAGCAAATGGTGCAAAGCTTATAACATTTATGGCTCTATATGGATGCAATTGCCGCAAGATTGCGAGCAGGATTGCTTGCTATCCTGCGACAATTGCATCCATGTAAATACCTGATAAATTTTATAAGCTTTGTACTGAAACCTAAACCCTGGTATCTCTTGTATGATTGCGGCGTCGACTAGAGCATCAACTGCATTAAATCCTATTTTACTAAGAAAAATTATGAAAGCTATCTATTCAATTGGGATATACAGGTATTTTGCGTTGGTTAGATTACTGTGATATTTGTTGATTATTCCAGACAGATAAGTTTATATTTAAAGGCATGAATATAAAGCAGACGTATAATTCTGTTTCACAGCCGGATACCAGTCTGTTGGAATGATGACGAGGATGCACGTGGGAAGTTTTAGTCCCCTAGGGTAATAAAATCACTGGCAAAAGTGACGATGAATGTTAGGCATACTGTATACCATGATATGCACTTTCTTATCAGCTGTACACAACCCAAGAATAAATTTCTTGCCAGACTCACTTTGCGCCAAGAAAACTTGTCATTTAAATTCTTGAGACAAGTTTCCCCTTTCAAATAATGCAGCACATTATTAAATAACCTAGTAACAATGCATGACGGAAGAAGAAACCGAATTAAGAATGACAACATATAGCGAACGCTTTGTTTCACTATACTGTTAGCAATGCACACTCTAATTCAACAAAAAAAATTTCTAAGCGGGGAATGCATTGGTGTTTGTTTTCGTCGTTGACACACTTAATGCAACCAAGAGTATAATTAGCTATACACAACCCAAGAATAAATTTCTTGCCAGACTCACTTTGCGCCAAGAAAACTTGTCATTTAAATTCTTGAGACAAGTTTTCCCTTTCAAATAATGCAGCACATTATTAAATAACCTAGTAACATTGCATGACGGAAGAAGAAACCGAATTAAGAATGACAACATATAGCGAACGCTTTGTTTCACTATACTGTTAGCAATGCACACTCTAATTCAACAACATTTTTTTCTAAGCGGGGAATGCATTGGTGTTTGTTTTCGTCGTTGACACACTTATTTCAACCAAGGGTATAATTGTAACATTTTAAGTTCATATTATCGATAACATGCGAGACAATAATCATGGATACATTCCCGTAGATATTATTAGACATGTGTTGTAAATCGAACACTGCTCAAACACAGATTTATCAATTCCCTAAATGGCTGATAAACAGATAACCGCCGAATTACAAAACTGCGTATGCATCGCACTGTTGTCAGTTTCGCCCTTTGGAGAAGAAATATGGTTATGATTGTTGAGTATAAATTGATTTATAACGATCCTTTGAGATCAGCTGAATCAAATATTTTCACAAGAAGGCTATTTTTGAGGTGAATGCGTTCTGTGAAGTAACCATTGATAGCAGACGATGTCTCAGCCGTCGCATTAATACTCAGTGATTATACGATCGCCCCATAACTCCTATGGTCTTAAAATCAGCGAAAATGTACGGACATAGGTACAGTATAAGCGTTTTAATAAGGAATGACCAGTGACATGCCATAAAGACAAGAGGGCTTGCCATGCTTCCCAGCTGTTATCCCCTGTGGGTAGTGTTTCTGGCCGCATCAAACGCATATAAGATGTTATTAATCGTAATTTATGATGCGATATTGCTTTTGCAGCACTTGTTTTCACACTAATTAGCTCTCGTTAACCCATAAATTGAATATGAGAGGGAATAAAAATCATTTTTTGGCATGGGCGTGCACGGAATCATTTCCCCTTAGACGTGTGAAATATTAAGCACTGTCATAATGTTTGTAAACATTTCTGCTCTTTTGCCATTGCTCATCTGTGTTAAAATAACGATAGTTCACAATAATACAACCATTAAAACCTTTTCTTATTTCGTCCACTCTATGTTCATCTTTATCCTCTATGTCACGCCAAATCAATCCGTCGTCTTTTTCTGGAATTTTTGTTGTGAATTGAACATATATATATATATGTTTACATATATTGTTGACCTGTAGCCAACCCGTGCACTAAAATGCGTTTGTGGCGCTATTACCTAATTAACAGAAATAAATATCGGCTAATGTGACGTATCTGATGTCTGAATTAACTGTAAGCGTTGTACCTGATCAAATAAACCTTATAACCAAAGTATTAGGAATAAGCCAAAGCCAAAACTTGCATTCGTTGCCAGGCCAAAGATTGATTGTGTCAAAGTAAAATGCTCTGTTATCACCCTTCTATGCCTTGATAAGTGTGACTCCCAAAGCATGAATGCCGTGTCGACTAACGCATCACTTGCACCCAATACAATATCATAAGGAGCATTTATAAAAACTATTTAATCGATATGGGATGGACAGGTGTTTTTTACGTTGGTTAAATTACCGAGATATTTGGCGATAAACCAGACAGATAATTTATATATTTTTCAGGCATAAATAAAACGCAGACGTATAATTCGTTGCTATTACAGGCATATACCAGGCCATAATACAATACCTAATATATAAGGTCTTCGGATGATGTTTTACTAATTCACCTCCTATTCGCCGATATCCATGTCAGTGTAGGTTTCTGTGAGCTCTTAAAATATTTAAATGTAGGCAACATTAATAATGGTTCTAACGAGTTGAAACTGCTTATACGATAGATGTAGAGTGTCGATCGAAGAACGATCGGCTTCGGGGGTTTCGACGGACATGAGTCAAACTTTAATTATCGCGAGAATGCTCAGTCAGTGTGCCACCATAACAAATCATTCAACTCAATATAAAAGGCACAAAAGGTGGTAATGGGTCACGGTGGAGTGCTTCTGAAATAAGAGCAGAAATTAAAAGTTTTCCGCAAAGCCCTCGCTGTGATAATAACAGCATCTAATTGTTATGCTTATACTTACGGAAAGTACGAAAGTGTGATTCGCTCATTACGGAACGCATACTGGCAAATACACTGTTGTTTCGATTGTGCATCGTGACCTTGACACCCTGCTACTCGTATATTTTAATGCATAATGGATATGACAAAATGAGAGATAGATCACTGCAATCATTGCTGAACGGTAAAGCTGGAGGTGTATAGTTTATGGAAACGTTATCCTGCCCGAAACCTAAATAGTTGACAAACATGTTAATACCAATATCGGGGAAAATTGTGATATGCAAAATTGAAATGCCTGAGGGTCGCGCTCAAAAGTGAAACTGCCTGTTATTCACGTCAACCGTTTTTTTCGGTGTTCAAACAATCCTTAGAAACGACTAAGGTGGGGTCGTGCTTCCTTTTCCCAGCGCTTATGACCATTAAAATGTACAATGCCATGATAACAAGAGTTGAGTTCTACCGGTCATTATGATGTATAAGAGGCTAACCTGTGATTGAGCACGAGTACTGTGTTTTTACATTTGTGCAATGATATCCGTCTGTGACAGCATAACAAGCAATACAAAGCAGTGCGAATAATATGGGGAATAATTTGTTGACAAATCCGTCCAACGAATTCGCATATTGCACTTCGTATCAACCACGCATCAGATTCAAAAAGACCCAGCAATATAATGACCAACTGCGTCATAGCCTTTCATTATGTTGTAACTGTCTTAACATGCAGTTATGTATGTGCTCTCATCCTCATTAAGAGCTTGGTATGAATGTCACAATCGTTTTGAAAACAATTATATCCTATTTAACCGAATAGACTACGCATTAACAATCACAGACGGTGCACATGTTGGTAGCAATCTAGTTGCTAATGAAATTGAAAAGCGTCTCTACTTGTTATCGGCTGATAAGTGAGCACACGTGTCTACCATTGCTGTCAAATTGAGCCCTCGGTACCTTCAAATGAATTTGTTACATGACATGGCTCGAAATTTATGAAAGCCAAAAGTTACTGTATCGAGCATTCAAGCAAGCAAATATATAACAACATAAAACCAATCTCCGGTTGGAGGTATGGAGTTTTACTTGTACGTTTCATGTATTCGTAGTCATTGGCCAGGGCGAGATGGTAATCGCTAAGCTGGACAACAAAAGCGCAGTTGTTATCCCTTAATTGTCACTTATAACAGTATTTATGACTATGCAATGTCCCGAGACCTGTGGACGCGCACATTTCCATTGCCGAATAAACGAGGAACGAATACGTACACACAATATTATACCAAAGCTTACCAAGAAAGATTGCATGAATATATTTCGAATGTACGGCGTGAGTAGCTCACTTTGCAGTTCTATTTGATGTCATTAGATTACACCACTGTTGCAAAAGAGAACTCGACTGCAAAATATTGGGTGATTTTTGTAATTCCTAACGAAAACATTAGATGATACCCAAACGAAACCTAGCTCTATTTTGGACCGGGAGTAGTGGTATAATTAAATTGCCTCAGACCAGCCAAATAATATTTCCTGCGTTGTACGATGTGATATAATCGTTTTTGAATACATTAGCCAATGACGGTTTTGTAATCGGCAATTTGCCTGTCGTAATTGTAGTTTTGCGTTGAGAAAGGCATTATGATTGCATTTGTAACTCGACCTCGTCAGGTTAATACGTATCGGTTGCAATCCAGGCATGCCTCGTGCCATCCGTCTGGGATTAGAAGTAGCTCACTGCAAACGCTTTCAGTATGCGGAGTGTATTTTATATTATTCATTCACACAGATTGTTGTGCTTATTCCCCTTTCCCTTATGGCGCTATATAATCTATGTTAATCATTCTTCGTAGTTGTTTTGTTGTTGTACTCAAATTCGATGTTCACATCTATAATAAATCTACTTGCATTATATACAACATCTAAATAAGGAGGCAGCGCTGAAGAGTCTCAATGACGTGTTGGTCTCTTTCGTAAGTGCGCACTGACTTTATGTCTAATGCAACGAGAACAATGCCGCTTTTATAGTTTTGTAGCTGTAAATGTCTACCTTGTCTGTACAAAGGAAGACTCGTCGAACGCTATGACGTTAAGTCAGGCGTCAATGATGAGAACATTTAAATCAATTACCCCGATATTTTATATATATAGATTTATTATTTCATTTAGAAGTATCATTTGCATACCTATTGCAATTACAGACATGAATTATAATAAAGGAGGTAAGGGTGCATAAGAGGTTATCGGGATCTCCTCCATTATTATCAAATATAATAAATATGATTAGTTTCATAACAAATGGTTTGCATCAAGCCAGATTGCGTTGTTACAATATAGGCCTTCATATGGTTAAAGATGGTCATTGGGAAAGCATGTTCCTTATGCTCATTATGCTCCTGCTCCTATATATAACGTAACACATGATATCATTTGGAAGAACCTCCAGCAAGCTAACATGCATTGGTTGATGACCAACAGGCATATGAGTGATGCATAAAAGATACATTACCCATTTAAAAGGCAAAATATAGTTCATTTTTGGAACGTCATTTGTCACCCTCGCAGATCATGCATGGTTTCCGCCACGAACATTCTGGTCACGTCTAAAAATCATTTTCGGGTATATTAAACATTTGCATTGCTCATAGATGCGTAGCGGATGGAATAATGAATGATAAGCAATGATATGTTTAAAAAATCCTTATTCGACGAAAACTACAGGGAGGATATTTGTAATGCTCTATTTAGTGATAAGTGCCTATGTGTAGGGATAATGACAAGCCGTTGTCCAATCCGCTCTCTTTATTTAATTGCACGTATTGGTGCGTGAAACGCAGTCTCCGTTCGGTTAAATTGTGCCTATCACGTCCCGACTAATTTATGTAATTGGATAGCACACAGAGTACCGATCCAGAGGTGGGTAGAAGGTGCGATTACTGTACACATTACCAAAGCTACCGACAATTATGTTTATCGTCGGGACAAGTACTGATGTTAATGACGCTAAATATGTATGTTGGATTTTTGTAAGCAATGTAGCACACGCATCCCTGTTTATCATTTGACCAACGAGTTTTCCGTCATTGATTTCTGGCGGTCCGACTCTTTGCTTTAAATAGCTCTAAAAACCTCGTAACGGTCACCTTATCTCGAAATTTTTCATTCAGCTGTAGTTAGAATAATGGATCTCATAGCAAGATGTGGCCCGCCACAAAACGAGAAGACTAACATAACTCAAGCTTTATGATTTTGAGTATTTTACACCTGATCAACATGTGCATATCGCACGTTACGGCCAGCATGGTAAGGATAAACAAAACTTGACATGTAACAAATGTAACGCTTTTCAATGCGGCCCTGTCGTTAATGGTTTGCATATTTTAGATTTTTCAAAAACAAGCGCATTGAACGGCTTTCGAACTAAATGATGTGATGGGGAGATTATCTCATTGTAAATCCAAGCCAAGCTCACAGTAACATGAGTTTTGGAACAATTTGGCATCTAGTGATGTGCCAAATATGCCGTAGTCTTGATTGCCTGGTGTTTTATAAGCAAATAAGAGATTCAGCTAAGGATATTGAATGAGGACCCGCCAAACCCCGGCAACTGATACATGCCTCTCATAATATTGGTTTTATGTCAGTAAATATTGTCCATCTATGAATGTTATGTGTTGACAGCAGTCAATTATTCCCATATACAAGGTAGCTCATTGCTATATCTATCTGTGTCGTACACATTCGTACGCGATTCGTGTCAAGGTGATGAATTGTTTGTTCGCGCTCCATTATTTATTAAGTTTGATCATGAAATAGCAATGTGCATCCGTGCAGTGTAAGACACCACGCAGTGATGAGAAAGTAACAGTAACTGAACATCTATGGATCATTTGATGTGCTGAGGCTAATCATACAATAAACTGGTCACATAATAACAGGTACAAGCTACTTGGATTTATCCAGAGGACCGAAAGAGGCATAACCTTGTTCCAAAATCATCGGGTTATCCAAGTAAATATAATAGTGAATGTTGCTGTTAACTGTATACGAATACATTTTGTAGAAAGTCAATTAAGAATTTCCTCAAGTATACAGATTTTAGAAAAGCACGCAAAGTTATATTTGATGTGCATTCACTTAACCATTGACAATAATTGATAACATTTTAACAAATGAAAAACAATACATCATTGCTCTTTACATGATAAAATAGATTAGGTGGACATGGAACAACTATTTTAAGACATTCATATCTAGCATTTTTAACGATATATGCACACATACCATTACACACAATCTTGACTTACATTGCAACAGAATAAATCTGTCAAATGGAGGATATTGGGTATACCTTTATATAGCAACCCGAGTGTTTTTGTGCTTGATGCAATTTATCAACAACAAAATTGTTTTGGGAGGATATCGTTGTCCAATTCGTACCAATATGTACCTTGCAACTTTGCTTGCTTTGTTGAAGGTTAACACATAATTTTATGTCATCGTTACCAAGGTCATATTTTGTAAAAGGTTTCAATCAAGTTAACCCGCCAAAGAGCCAAATGCGTCACGTATACAATAGTGTACATAAATTAGAGCAAATAATGACAGCAACGGGCGCTACTACCTGCATGCTGATGACATCATATAAGACGTAATATATCATGCCTAAATTTTATGTATTCCTTGACTTTATTGAATACCCACTTGATTTTATGTGTGCTCAGTGAAGAACTGCTATCGTTCCGCAGCATCTTCTTCTCGCGAGACTTCTAGCTGCTCTATTGCGTTTATCAGGGCATGAGATACACATGGCAAGTAACTCAATGTCTGCAGCAGATATTATCATGTTCTACAATTGCCAAACTTCTTCATAATCTGACCTTGTTTTAAAGTTATAGGAAAAGGCTCTCTACTTCATTCTAGGCTCACCCGTCTTATGCCGGTCGCGACTGACATTGGGTGTCATACAGAGCTATTTAGATATTATATCTCTCCTATTTGGTTTCTAATACATTTAATGTTCACCAATAATTGGTTAGTAAGCAAAACTGAAATAAACCGGAAATAAATATCTTCCCGCCAAACTGGCCAGAAACAAAACTAATTGTATTTTATAAGCTGTTATAAAATATTCAAGATATCATAACTTGTGGAGTTAAACCCGATTTAATGCCGTACCTTCAATGGCGGGCGTAGATGATTCAGCCATTCAAAACGTGAATGTATTTCGTACCTTTGGTGCGGGACAACTGGAGAATGATAACATATTTACTTACCAGATGTCATCAATAATGATTACACCTTGCACGATACATACTTTTTAATTTAGAAGTTATTGGTTTAATACTGGTCGCTTCTCGACAGAAGCAAACTACTTTTAATGTATCGTGTAAGTTTGTCCCTTATTCATGTAGTTCGAATTAGTAGACACACCAAGTTCGAAAGCCCTTCAATGTGCTTGTTTTTAAAAACAAATAAAATATGCAAACCATTTTAAGCCAACGTGCTTGAAGTTTGTTCTCTTATGTTAAGATGAATGGCCAAGATATATCATGGTTACGGCAGCAGTCACATATGTGCTGGAGTAAAAGTGAGATGAATGTACTACAGGGCCGCTTTGAAAAGCGTTACATTTGTAACATCTCAAATCTTGTTTATCCTTACCATGCTGGCCGTAACGTGGGATATCCACATGTTGATCAGGTGTAAAATACTCATAATCACAACGCTTGAGTTAGTCTTCTCGTTTTTTGGCGGGCCACATCTTGCTATGAGATATATTATTTGTAACTACAGCTGACTGGATAATTTCGAGATAAGGTAAACGTTACGAGGTTTTTAGAGCTATTTAAAGCAAAGAGTCGAACCGCCAGGAATCCATGATGGAAAACTCGTTGGTCATTTGATAAACAGGGATGCGTGTGCTACATTGCTTACAAAAATCCAACATACATTTTTAGCGTCATTAACATCGATACTTGTCCCGACGATAAACAAAATGAAGTCAACTCGTTTTCGAAGATGGAAATTGCTGATATGTCGGAACAATATTGTGCCACGTCGATTTGCGTTGCTTTTGTTTAACACGCAGGATAATAAGGCAGTACTATGCGTGTTGGCCGTGTTAAAATATCGATCAATAATTTGTATCATGAGCCTTACACATGTGTGAAAAGAATAAACCGTAACCTATGGCTTCTCTTTTTCAGACAAATGATGCTCCATTTATCGCGTATAACAAGCCAAGCGTTACAAATCATAATACAAGCATGGCAACTTCATGCGGTTTACTTAAAATTGACACGCTGAGATCTAACGTATAGCGAGCATTTCATGTTAACTCTGGTTCTGAAGTGTCATTATAAGCTATTTATGATAACGACGCTAACTCTTAACTCACTGAGACAATTTATTCACTGCAAAGTGACAGTGCTTCAAGGTGCACTATGCGCAGAAGACTGTGGCGAACGCCGTAACATTTCAACTTATTACATGAAAATCAATAAAGTTTTTATCGTCCACAAAAACGTTGGTGGAAGGAGATTATATCAAGTTATATGTTGCGTCAGTTCATGATAAGTGACGCATTGACATTAAATCCTCGTATAGTGTGATTTCTGTGACATTCCTGCAATATCAGCTTTTGGCTGGAGGAAGTATCGCTGGTGGATTAGGTGCTATTAGATAACGTTGAAATCTGATCAAGCTTCGAAAAGGCCATTGTCCCATAATTTATTCGCGCCAAATATTGAGAAGTATCAATGTTGGCATCTGGAAAAAATTATAAACTACACCAGCCAGTCCTCGGATCAAGCAGCTAATATATCCAGCGAAACGTTACCGCAAAATGTACGGATGATTTTTTTCTTAATGGTAAATGACAATGTTCTTCACATCACTAAGGGTTATACTTGCGTTGGGGCGGGTTCTAAATTGATTCGCTAAGCTGTCGTTTTGTGATGAATATGCGATATGGCAAAAGATATACTAACAACGGACTGTCTTTGTACCTACCTTTAAAGGGGAGTGATCGTAGTTATGTTATGTAGACGGTTCGTTCTTGTTCATCATATGTCTCCTGCATGGTAGTTATCATTTGCAGCACTGTATGCCTTGTGTTTGCTCTCAGCCTCGGCATTGTTAATATGTTGTGATTAGCATTGCTCTTGAGGATGCAGTGAGTTATCCCTAAAACTGTATTGTCATTGCACTCACGGTGATGAAGGGTTGTGAAAATGACAAAATACACACTTCTTTATAATTTCATATAACAACCATATGTTTTGAGGCAACATTTGATGATTAGTTTTTGTAGCTTGGATTGTGATGCAATGTTGTGGAAAGCAAGCTTAGCACCATAGATCTATTTGACTCTTCCCATATCCTCATCAGTGGCTGCTAGATCATTTGACTATAACAGCATTTCGGTCGACGCTTATCAAGAGGTTTCACCATCCTTCTCCGATGCTAACAGAGAGGCAGAGTCACATTGTTTGTGCAGATAGGTAGTAGCCGTTTGGTGTGATGGACTTCTTCCTACACTGTTTTACTACACAAATTGACGTTGGTCCAGAACATCGGTGCGTATCTGTTGAAAAATGCTATGATATATAGATATGAAGAAAAGCAGCAGTGTGGCACGTTTTATGTACTCGGTTCTATGATATAGGGAAACGAGGAATTGACAAATAGCATGCGTTTCATTTATGTTCAAAACATAGCCACGTGCAGGCCGTGCATTACACAATACAAGCCTCTATGCCTTGAGAATCGATGTTAGTAACATTGGCTCATGTACCAAATGTTATTAAGCCGGCTAATGTATTAGCTAAAGCATTTTGCTAGCCTCACAGGCTGCAAACGTACGTCGATTTCACTGCGATGGCCTTAGCTTTCAAAATATGGGCCGCTGAATCAAATGGACGCTGTTAGCAATACGATTGTCTGATCTCCCGCTATTTTAGGCGTTACATGATGTCATTGCCGCTCGTTTACTCCTTGCTATTAAACACTTGTATGCACGTGTTCAACATGGTAGTCCGTATTATCTCATAGCCGGTGGTACCAGTTATGCTAATGATTTAGTCGAGAACATTCAGTCTAAACGTATTTGAAGAAATTAATGGCTTCCAATAACTTGCCAGCGCATATTCTCGTGGGTTCGGTAATATGGTCTGTTGTCTCTAAGATTTCCATTAATTCCATGTTATTAGTTACGAGCGATATTTTCGGGCTGTGTCTAAGTACCTATTTGCGCAAACATTGTCGAGGTATAATCTCATTTTATCAACTGAGATAGCAAGCAGAATACGGAATTAGGCCAACAACGTGCAATGTCTGTTTTATATGTCATTGTTGTTAATTATTTGAAATAACGAAATTAATTACAGCGACTTTACGAGTAGATGTGCAATTAATGTAACAGGGAATGCGAAAGCAGGATGCCCCAAAAGCGTAAATCAATAGTGTATGAAATTGGCCCATCCTAATTGTGAGCATCACTGTTCCCTATACAAAAACAGCCTCTTCGATGGAATCTAATACGATCTTCTCCTCAGCGTCAGAGTAAAAAATATTCGCTTGGCGTGGCCAAGTTGGTGAGCTTTGTTGGGACCTTGTTAGATCATCCGCGCTAGACCCAATGACCGGATTTTTTTTTCTGTTTTATCTGCGCTTGCCGACAAAGCATCAAACAGCAGTCATTATTTTTCTGATGTTTGCTCTGCATTATAGTGCATTGAATTGCTTAAGGGTGCAAAATGTAAAGAGAAGAATAAGCATCGTCAGGTTGCCTGAAGACGCCCTGTCTCGATCCTTGTCGCTATCGAAAGTCACAAGTCAACAGACAGTTGCAGAAAGGTTCATTCCCTACATTGATTATATTTTTCAAGCAGCCGGCTTAAAACGCTGACAGCAGAAACGTGAGTCGACTTCAAATAGGACATTTTGAGGTTTATGTTATATTTCCAGTCGAAAGTAATAATTCCCTTTATAATCTTTTATCACTGCGAGTATTACCACGTCATACCATTTATGCTTTTCTTTATATTGCAGCATTAGCAATTTGTTACTTTATTTTTTCTATCGCATGTAATATTGTAGATTTTGAGAAATTTGTAAGTGTTGGTATATCTTTTAGATGCTCTCATGGTTGATGACCATGAGCAAGCGAGAGTAGTGGCCTTATAGTGGTCAATTTTAAGAGCGCTTGACGAAGATTAAATTTGAGCTTAATATATCTTGGACCTGTGGTTACAGCTGATACAGGAAATTCTACTTAGTTTTCCTATTTCGCAACCCACTTATGAACAGCTTAATGAATACCGCCTGGACATGGATTACGCTTGCCATTTCCCACAGGAGTATGACTTCACCATCTCGGTTCACACAGTGCCTGAATTAAAATTCTCAGTGCCCTAAACATGTCCTAACATCGAATTAGGGCTATGTGAGTATAGCTTTTAATACCAAAAATACAACGGTACATCTGCACAAATAGAGCCCCCTGTTCCCTTGTTCGCTTATATATTGGGATGACGGTTGTGTCAGCTATGGGGATGTTGATGCTGATGTAGATGATGCTAAAAACGAGGCCTCAGAACGAGAGTACAGGGAGTCTGACGATGAGGAGTTAATTGGTTTCGAGATTGATGACGGAGCAGGAACAGTTTGAATCTTTAACAGCCCAAGCATTGGGTGTTTGACAACAATAAGGACCATCTTTTTAGAAGATGTCAGACTTGTGGCAGTCAGATCCTTGAATGAAAGAAAACTAAATTGGGAGCAATGCTGTCAGTGACGTCTACTGTTTAGACACTTGGAAGCCAGAACCAATTGTTTGAAAATGCCGTAGGAAATCGACTTCCAATGATTTTAAAGAAATCTATTTGCTCCCAGTTGCGGAGGTACAACAGGGAGAAAGGTGACCTGCTTGCCATGTTTTTCGGTCAGACCGAATGGCTATGATGGGATGAGCAGCGCGATTCACCCTGTCATAATGTCAAATACGGGCATATGAGGGATATCATAGAGTCATTTTCTGTATGCTTGAAGTCTTAGCAATATAATTCAAGTGTGCTATCATTTGGTAATATGATTTACTTTATTGATGTGGTCACCAAAAGAGGTGAATACAGAAGTATAGAGTTAACATGATTTCTTCTATGTTTTTAATTTATGACTTATATTGATTGTACCTGTTAGATATCATGAAAATAAAATGTTAGCACAAATAATTAGGTTGTCTAAGGCTCATGAAGATCCCGCCTTATTCTGTTGTTTCTTGAGACAAGCGCAGTTCTTGGTACTGCTGATGTGAGGCAAACTGCTCTACAATATGGGTGATCACACATGCATTGTAGGTCGGGCATAAATCGCCATGCTTCTGGCATTTCGTGGCAGCATAGATTCACTCGAGTGGGTAGTCTTATACAGTGTGCACAATTATCCAGTCGCCACCCCTCCGTTTTGACGTCTTTCCCATCCCTTTTCGCTTTTCCGAGTGCATCGTCTTCTTCATTGGTTTAAATTGATTGGACTTGAGTTGTCCATTTTACAACCTCGACATCAGGCTCGTACCATGCGTTCGTGAAGAACAAAGAAAACTATCGTTCCCGCTGACGTTTAATTACGGTTTAAAAAGAGGTTAAGTCTATAATATTATAACCTCATTCAGTTAGCTAGAGTATCACATTTTGTTATGCTACGAAAGTGACATTTTGGAGCTAAAACATTGTTCGAAGCTCAGCCTCTGTATTCAGCTGCTTACATATTGGAACATTGAGAGGCCAATTATTTCTCTCCATATACTCCCAGCACGGTAAGTCGCACGAAAGGCAACTTATCGAACTGCGCCCTAATACATCAACAAGTAATACAGGGTAACGCTCATCAGGGTTGCTTTAACCTAATGGATGGCACAGTGACCGACCAGCAACTGTGCCGTAATGATAGGAAGACTGCGTAGCATGACTGAATACTATTCGGTTTTCTTATTCGTAGTGCATAATTGTATGTTAGGGTTCCCAGCAGCTGCCACATTGCACTAAAAATAGCCGGCGGTTGCGCTTTTGATAACAGCACTTTCTCGTTTTGTCTCGTTTGCTAGCAGACCGATTCCATGAAATACTTGTGGCTTAAGTTTATACATATAACATCATTTTGATTTAGACTTAAGGTCATGAAGTGTAGAGGAGATATAGCCGCAATGTTTAATTCATGAATAGTCCGTTCTATATGTGAAGTGTTTATCTTAGTATTATATTAAGCCTTTATACAAGAAAGAGTTTGCACTAAATATGCTTTGGGGGATGTTAAATTCATGGCGGTTGCATTATTGATAAAATGATTATGCCTAGATATAAATGGTTTCATAACTGCCTGATTGCAAGGTAAATATTATTCCCTAGGGAAGTTGGTTGTGACGCAGGCGCAGCCCCCTTATCCATCATTGTTCCATCAGCGTCTTTATTACTCAAAGCGCTGTTATCAAAGCCTGACATGGTGTCGATAGCGTTGGCTATGACAGATAAGCATCGACTTCAAAATTGTCAGGGTGGGGTATATGCGGAAAGATTTATTTAGCATTACTGCAAGTTTAAATTTAAGAAATTGATACTTTTACAGAAGGAAAGTCAACCTGTACTTGCTCCATTACTGGCTACAACTGCTCATTCGGACAGTGTTTGGAAGTTGCACGCATGATGTCTAGTTCAATGGCTTCTATCATACGAACGCCGCAGCTGAAGTCCATGAATGGTTTCGAGGGTCTCCGTCCTATTGTTTGTATTTCCCTAGGGATGTTGGTTGTGACGCAGGCGCAGCCCCTTTATCCATCATTTTTCCATCAGCGTCTTTATTACTCAAAGCGCTGTCATCAAAGCCTGACATGGTGTCGATAGTGTTGGCTATGACAGATAAGCATCGACTGCAAAATTGCCAGGGTGGGGTATGTGCGGAAAGATTTATTTAGAATTACAGCAAGTTTATATTTAGGAAATTGATACTTTCACTGAAGGAAAGTCTATTTGTAATTGCTCCATAACTGGCTAAACTGCTCATTCGGAAAGCGTTTGGAATTTGCACGCATTATGTCCAGTTGAATGGCTTCTATCATACGAACGCTGCTGTGAAAGCAGCTAATTATTAATTATACAACGTATCCTTAACAAATCCAAACGAAAGTGCGTTTTGTCCTCTGAATCTGAATTATCTGCTTTGCGTTGTATGCGGTTACAATTTGTTTGCTCGGAAACAGTTTCACGTCTATTACGAGTTGTAATTCCGTTTGTCGATTTATTAGTGCTGTGAAGAAACGATATTGGCATCTGAGCAGTGCCTTCTGCAGCGTTGTCATTCTTCTGAATACGTAGGCGCATATCATATCGAGCTCATTTTTCAGTAGATTATTGTCCCCCGATGTCCTCTCAATGTGCGAGCAACAGCCATAAATATCGAACTACGACTTCGATCAATAGATGGGCTTTTATCTCGATGAGATTGCCCGTTGACTATGACGCTCCTCAAATGTAAAGCCAGGGATAAGTGTCGCTTTGGACGTCGTTATGATGAAGTAGAGAGCCATTCAGGGTGACACATCTACGCGATCTATAGCTATTGGTTCACAAATGGGAATCTACAAGTCATATAAGTCATACCTGTTTGTGTGAACAGTCTAAATAACATTGGATATTTCTTCTTTCCACTAGAATAAATAACCCCTAAGGTGGTCAATATGCAATATCGAAGAAGAATAAACGGTAATTGAATAACAAAAGCGACATACCATAATTCTCACTGATATCTGATTTTACTGGCATATATTTGGGAGATGCGACGAGCGTAGTTATACCACAGACAATATCTCGAAGCAATATCAACCCTTCTCTAGCGTTTACAATGATACATAAGTATCACACATATGCTGATGGCCAATAGCTGTTAAAAAAATGCGTATCGTTTGCAAAACGTTTGTTGTGCTGCATTCCGATTTCGCTTTAAATTTTGTTGAAAAGGATTCAATTATAAGATGGGTTGTGGTAGAATAAAGTAGATTATTTCATTACCTGGTGACAGGCATTTGTTTAAATTCAGATATGAACCATTTCGAATGCAATTTCTCGGACCTGTTTGTTGAATTAAGATGTGTAAGTGGCGTTTTTGACTGATTAAATTGTCATCTACTATATCAAGAGGTGAGATAAACAGCTAGGTCTCCTATCACCATCAAAGCCCTATATATGGAGGGACGGGCCGCTGTAACGCCATAGAGGGAACATTCAAGAAATGTTCTGGTATTGTCATACACAAGCAAATTGTAATTCATCAAATTTAGAATAGATGCTTAAGGGATGCCTCCTGCAGGTGCGTATTTCTTAACCAATGTAATAAATCTGATACAGTCAGTGTGTGCAAATAATTCAAATATAAGAGACCTATTGGCAAGTGTAATGTTCTCAATGAAATTTTAAAACACATGAAAGACTACTTTATTTATCAACTTCTAACCGAACATAATTCTAACCAGCGGAACTCCAACTCTCGGGAAGTTAACATGTATCCGTCATAACTTATTTCATTCATCGTTATGATGACTAACGCTTCAGCAAGATGGCTGTTTAACACACTCAACAGTGTTATGCCGCTCAACAGTAAATGAAATGGCAAGGTTGATGGCGGGGAGTTAGTGGACAGCGGCTATCCTCGTTGGCGATGATTGTTGACGCCATTTATTCACCCCATGATAGGGGTCGACGTATGGTTGATTATGCTCACAAATCACTCGCTCTAACATCAAAAGCCATCAAGAAGCACCGAATACCAGATTCAGATAAATTAAAGGAATTTCAAACACATTTAACAAAATGTATTCGATAAAAAATGCGGAAATGTTAAAAGGCACCTGTATTATTGAGTTAGCAACATGAATGTGTTTAAAACTTGTTTCGAGACGGATGAGATCGGTCAGGAAATGGGAAAAACAGCTCCGACAGTCGGTAAGACTGTTACCGACATAGCAAAAAAGCCCAACGTTTGTATATTAAAGACATTTTTGTATTACTAATGATATTTTGATAAAAACTATTTTTATAAAAAATCAAGAATATGAGGCATCATAATAGTGGGTGAAAATATTCCGCAATGAAAAATCATGTTATGCATAACAACTTGCGGAATAAACTTGAATCGGAAAAGGTCGGTTAAGAGTCCGAGTCTTATACCATGTCGTTGCATAATCATGGTTTGTTTCTGGTTGCCCCTAGAATTGCATATATGCAAGCCATTTAAACAGCATGCCCTTTCTTGATGCATTGGATAGCCAGTGTCTATTTAAAGCGCGGGAGCTATTATTATCTAGCCATGTTGTGTGATATAATCAGCATATATAGGCAATCATATGTGCATACCAGCATCACCAGCACGGCCACAGGTGCAATCCGGTCTTTAAATCAATAGAATAAATGCAGAGTACAATAGTGTAAAATATAGTACAAAGTGTCAGCCATGATGCTGTGCTATATACGTATATAGAATGATTGACTTAAACTCAATGACTATCGCAAAGAAATTCAAATGTAGCAAGCAATCAATGCGCAATAATTACTACTTCTCGTTTGGTCTTCCTTAGCAACCAGTGGCAACGGTCACAATAGTTATATTTAAAGATTTACGATCAATCAAACGATCAAATATTAGTTCTGACTATAATAAGTCAGCAAATAAATATTGTTCAATAGGACAATTACGGATTCCCATCATTTTGTACCGTCACTTATTTTTTTTTCTGTTTTTGCTGGATATAATTTTACCACATGCGCCGCGCACCCTCTGCCATTATGTATCATTGTGAACGCCAGAGAAGGGTTGATATTGCTTGTCATGTGGAAAGAAGAAATAGAAGCCAATGTGTAAATTTAGACTTCGTCGAATCTACTCATTCCAGTAAAATCAAATCAGGTGATTTATGATGTCGCTTTTGTTTTTTATTACCGTTGATTCTTCGATATTGCATATTGACCACCTCAGGGTTATTTATTCTAGTGAAAACCATGTTATTTAGACTGTTCACATAGTATGACTTATATGACTTGTATATTCCCATTTGTGAACCAATAGCTATAGATCGTATGAATGTGTCACCCTGAATTGCTCTCTACTTCATCATAACGATGCCCCAAGCGACACTTATCCCTGGCTTCAAATTTGAGAAGCGTCATAGTCAACGGGCAATCTCATCGAGATAAAAGCCCATCTATTGACCGAAGTCGTCGCTCGTATTTTATGGTTATCGTTTGCACATTGAGAGGACATCGGGGGACTATAATCAACTGAAAAGTATGCTCGATATGATTTACACCTACGTATTCAGAAGAATGACAACGCGGCACAGCTCAAAAGTCAATATCGTTTCTTCACAGCATCAATTAATCGGCAGTCGTATTTATAACGCATAAAAGACGTAGAACTGTTCCCTTGCAAAAAAGGTGTTACCGCATACAATTCCAAGCCAATGAATCAGATATGTAGGACAATCTGTCTCATTTGTTTTGGATACGATGTTTAATTAATGATTAGATGCTTCAGAAGCAGCGTTCGAATGATAGGAACCATTCAGTAGGACATTTTGCGTTCCATTTCCAAACACTGTTCAAATGAGCAGTTGTAGCCAGTAAAAATAAACTTTTCTTCCGTGAAAGTATCGATTTCCTAAATATAAACTTGCTGTAATGCTAAATCAATATTTCCGCACATACCTCGGCTTGGCAATTTTAAATCTGGTGTTTATCTGTCATACCCAACGCCATCGACACCGCGTCAGGCTTTGATGACAGCGCTATGTGTAATATAGAAGCTGATGGAACAATGATGGATGAGGTGGCTGCAGGTGCCTCACAACCAACTTCCCTAAGGAAATACAAATACTATGACGGAGACACTTGAAACCATTCATGGACTTTGCAACCATAAATAAGCCACACCATTGATTGGCTAACGTATGACATTTAGCGCTGCATTGCAACCAAACAATATTGCTCCTCATGTCTTAAGAGCACCAGGGTATAATGCTCCTTTGTCACATATAATTATTATACAGGTTGTTGGTTCACTCTCTTTGATTGCGCAACAAATATTAGCAAAGCCCAGGTTGTTTAATTGCGCAATTAGGCAGTTATGAAGCTATGTATTTCTAAATAATGCAAACGCCGTGAATTTAACTGCCCCGAGGCATATTTAATGTAAATTCTTTCCTGTATGAAGCATAATATAATACTTAGATAAACACTTCACAACATGAATGGACTATTGATGATTTCAACATGTGGCCTATATCTCTTCTACGCTTCATGACCTCTAGTCTAAATCAAAATGAAGTTATATATATATACTTATGCAACCAGCTATTCATGGAATCCGTCTGCGTGCAAACGATACGAAAGAAGAAAGGGTTGTTATCAAATGCGCACCTGCAGGCTGTTCTTATTGCAATCTGGCAGCTGCTGGGAACCGTAACACGCAATTATGCGCTATGAATAACAATACCGATTAGTATTTAGTCATGCTGCGCACGTCTTCCTACCACTGCGTCACAATAGCTCGTCGGTAACTGCGCCTTCCATTAAGTCGAAGCAACCCTGCTGAGCGTTACCTCATGATGGCGCTACATCTTATGGCTGCCGTGTGTTGAAAGTAGGGTGTACTCTACTATTGTATAATGTACTCACATCCATTGATGCTGCGTTCCATGCACTAAAATGAGCACAACGTGTTATTTTGTATTTGCTTTAACCTACTTCTAACACCAATGTGATGTTTGCGATGTATTGATCCCTGTATTACTTGTAGATGTAATAGGGAGCAGTTCGATATATTGACTTTCGTGCTGGAAGTATATAATTTAGAATAGAATTTATTCACTTGCAGCAACGGCAACTCATCGATACTGATTAAAAAAACAAATAAACAACAAATCCAGTGCTGCAAGTAGGGACAATGTAGCCAGGGGCTGTCTTCCCATTGTCTCTAAGTAGTCCCTGCACAAAACAGTCTTGCGACAACGATGCTAGTGACCACAACTACTGAACGGGGGCGGGAGCAGGGGAGAGAAATAATTGGCTTCTCATTGTTCCAATATGCAAGCAGCTGAATACAGAGACTGAGCTTTGTTAATGCATACAATGAAGTTATGCACCATGACACCATAGGCGATAAAGTAGTGTATTACCAGACTTGCACCAATTGACCGTTCTATTAAGCTTATGTAAGGTATTGATATATGCCTAATGACATTAAGAGTTATTTGAATGAAGGCGCTTTAAGCTCACCTCAAAAGTTAGCTTGTTGCGAATTGCCCATTTGGTAGCTATGCGAGTAAACAAGAAAGTTAAGATAAGTTGCCATTTCACCCTGCTCTGAATATGCTGACACTGAACTGCTGCTGTATTGCGTTTAACAGTGAAGAGCAAATTAAAACGAATTACCACTGGCGTATCATCTATCATTCAGAGCAGTAAAACAGCAATGCGCTAGAAGCCGCGTTTTGTTATTTAGTTGACCATGGCGCGCAAAAGCTATGGCTGTTGACGATTTGTCGACTTTATTATGTTGTTGTTCGCCACTGCTTAGGGTGAAATTGTTTCGCCTAATATCAGGTCAACCGTTTACCTAATCACCCACATTGGTTTATAATGGAAAAGTTATAACGCTACCCTCGGACTCCTAGAAATCATCATATTGACTTATCAACTTGATTAATAATGGCGTAATATTTTGTTATAATGGACGTAATTGAATAATCACTGTTAACGCTTATTGGAGCATGAAGTTGAGCTGAAATTCGACGACATATCATCAATCTGCTTCAGTCGAAAGAAGCCCCTCACAGAGCATATGAAGCATTCATTGTTCATTATCTGGTCCATTGTAGAAAAAAAGCCATCTATTATACCTGCGATGTTTAGACTGAGAGGTATGTGTGAATAATCCCCCTTGGCTAGTCTATTCAAACAAATGGTAACACTGAATATTGACATATATATATATATATATGCAGCAACATAATATACATATTGATTTGCAACCTCCAATTACGGAAATATATCAATTATTCTCAGCGAGTTACCTAGTGTCAGTAGAATTATAGCATTATGTCATGTATTCCCTCTCCGATATGCTTAAAAACAGTATGCACTTCAATCGTTGGACATGATATTGTCGAGCTTATAACATTGGAGAAGAATATATGGCTAGCAGAGTGGACAATTCGCTACCTGTCATTCCAGACAATTCAAGGCACAATGTGGTTCTCTATACTGAACAACGTTTCCGCTCCAAAATGTCGCTTTTGCAGCCTAACAAAAAGTGATACTCTAGCTAACCGAACGAGATTTTAATATCATATACTTTGCTCCTTTTAACCGTGATTTAAAGTCGGCAAGAACGACAGTTTTCTTTGTTCGTAACGAACACTTGGTACGAGCCTGATGTCGCGGTTTAAAAATGGACAACTCGAGTTCCATCAATTTAAACAAATGAAGAAGGCGATGCGCTCGAAATAGCGAAAAGGAATAGAGAATGAAAGTGACAGAGACAACGATAGGGAAAAGACGTCATAACGGATGGGTGGCGACTAGATAATTGTGCACATTGTATAAGACTACCTACTTATCATGAGAAACTGTGTTGCCAAGAAATGTCAGAAGCATGGCGATTTATGCCCGACCTAAAATGCGTATGTGATCATCTATATTGTGGAGTAGTTCGCCACACATCAGCTGTACTAAGCACTGCGTTTGTCTCAAGAAGCAACAGAATTAAGGGGGGATCTTCATGAGCCTTTAACAAACGTTAATATATCTGCTGTAAACTTTTTATTTGTGCTAACATTTTATTTACATGATATATACCAGGTAAAAATTAATATAACTCAAAAATTAAAAACTAAGGACAAATTATACATTCATGTTAACTTTATACTACTGGATTCACTTTCATTTGTGACCACATCAATGAAGTAAATCATAACACAGAATGATAAAAAACATAAATTTTATTGCTAAGACTTCATGAATATAGAACATTCATGTACGAGATCCCGCTCATGCCAGATATTTAGCATTATGACAGGGTGAATCGCGCTGCTCATCCCTTCATAGCATCACTGTGTGTCAAAAACAAAACATGGCAAGCATGTCACCTTTCTCCCTGTTGTACCTCCACCACTGGGAGCATTTCTTACGGGCATTTTCATAACAAGTGGCTGTGGCTCCCAGGTGTCTAAACATCCTGAAAACGTGCATGTCACTGACAGCATTGCTGCCATTTTAGTTTTCTTACATTTCAGTATATGAGGGTCCCAAATTAAGATCGTCATTATATATATATATGTTTATTTCGTACTCAAGGTACCTGCATAAAAAATAATTGTGATACATATATTTAAACTATAGTGCTACATTTAACGGAAAAAGAGATAAAACTGTTCAGATACTAAAATATCTTGTATCATCAAATAAATCATTTCTTATTGTTGTCAAACACACAATACTTGGGATGTAAAATATTCAAACCGTTCCTGTTCCTTCATCAATCTCAAATCCGATTAACTCCTCACCCTCAGACACCCTGGCCTCTAGCTCTGACGCCTTGTTGGTAGCATCATCTACATCAGCATCAACATATCTATAGCTGACATAACTGTCCTCCCAATGTGTAAGTTAATTTGGTGGGTAACTAAACAAGGGAACAAGGGGCTCCATATGCGCAGATGTACCGCTGTATTTTTGGTATAAAGATATATACTCACTTAGCACTAATTCGATGTTATGACATGTTTAGGGCACTGAGATTCTGAATTCAGAAACTGTTCGACCCCAGATGGTGTGGTCATACTCCTGTGGGACAGGGCAAGCGTTATATATGACCAGGCTGGATTCATGAAGCTGTTCATATGTGGGTGGCAAAATAGGAGAATCTAGTTGAATTTCCTTTATAAGCTGTAACCACAGGTCGAAGATATATTATGTTCAAATTCAATCTTTGTCAAGCTCACTTTAAATTGATCACTATGAGGCAGCTACTCTAGCAAGTCATGGTCATCCACCATGATAACATAAAAAAGGTGTGCAAGCACTTACAAAATGCATATCATCTACATATTCTATGCGATAGAAAAATAAACCAATAGATTGCGTATGAGGAAATATACAGAAAAGCATAAATGGTATGACGTGGTAATAATCTCAAAAGCAATTGATAGCAGTTTATATGGGAATTATTAACATCGACTGGAAATGTAAAATAAACGGCAAAATGTCTTATTTGAAGTTTATTCTATTCTCTCAGTTTTAAGCACGTTGCTAGGATGTTGTACGACGAGCTGGCTGCTTGTAAAATATAACCAATGAAGGGAATTAGCTTTTCTGCAAACTGTCTGTGACATTCGATAGCCACAAGGATCGAAACGGGGCGTCTTCAGGCAACCTGAAGAAGCTTATTCTTCTCTTTACATCTCTACTTATAATTCTGCACCTTAAAGCAATTCAATGCACTATTTGCTGAGCAAACATACGAATAATAACGACGACGGCCTTGTCGGCAAGCGCAGAGTAAACACAAAAAAACATACAGTCGTTGAGTCTAGCGAGGATGATCTAACTATGTTCCCAACAATAGTAAAAAATCGGTTTACCTTCAATCGAACCGAATTATCTTCATTAGCTCTAACGCCATATGATTATACACTGGAATATAAATATAACCACCAAGATTTCCCTGGGTTAATGAACATTCAATAATTGGGGCTACAATTCTTGTGCAAGCAATTGCATATATGTATATATATATATACATATATATATATATATATATATATATATATATATATATATATATATATATATATATATATATATATATATATATATATATATATATATATATATATATATATATATATATATATATATATATATATATATATATATATGTATGTAATCGACAAACGATTGGTTAGAAAGAACCTCCGTAATATTTCAAAGCGAAATCGTGGTTGTAGAGCCGGTTCTGCATATTTGTCAAGCTTTTCCTTTCGTGAGAATGCTCAGTAAGTGTGCCGCTGAATCATATCATTCAACTCAATATTAAAGGCGCGATAGCAGAGAATGGGTCGCGGTGGAGCTCTTCTGAAATGAGAGCCGATTGATAAGGGTTGTCTGCTATACCCTCGCCGTGAAAATAACATCATATAATTGCTATGCATATGGGTCAGGAGAATACATCTGGTGTAGTCGCCACAAATTACGATAGTACGATTCTCGCATTACTGAATGCATGTGGGCAAATCACAAATGCACTATGCATCAACTCACTTTAAATAAATACTTTAATATACATATGAATGAGATGTGAATACCTCATTTCTCAATAATCCGCAACGAGGTATTTTATATGCATCCAATCTATCATACGCGTAAGTAATCCAACTACAAGATAGAATCTGAGACACAGCTTCTAGACACATCTAGTCCAATATTTTTCACTTTTTTTGTATTTTCCTGCGCGATAGCCTTATTTGTCTGGTATCTTACTAGCAAATGCAAAATTGTGGGCGACGAATTAGAATGGGCATGTTTTATGGAGTAATTGCCAATAGGGCTTATTACTAATGGACTGCATATATCGCTCATCTCATGCTGCTAACGGCAATGCAAAGGTTACCATCTGGTTTCCCGCCGATGACATAAATCTTACTGGATCACCGCCGATAATAACATAAACAAATGGAGCTTGAATAGATTTGAGTACTTCGTGCACAGCGGAATATTGGTCTTGGTTATTGGTTTTGAAGATCACGTTTTAATAATTGCCTGGAAATGGTACAAACGTCCCGAAAATTAATCATGTCATCGGCTTTACTACCTTTTGGTGCGGCAGATTATGATGGCTGAATACGAATATAGCACATTATTAGCAACGACTATGGTATTAATCAAAAAAATGTTTTTATTCTAAACTGTTATCCTTTTGTGAAAGTTTTATTAAGTCGGCAATACCGTTCGGCGAAATCAGGGCAAACCGGTGCGTACACCCTCTAAACAACGTGTTTTGTAGCCGCTAATATTATTACGTTAAGTGTACGATTTTGTAAATAGCGCTGTTCTTTAGTGCCCTCCAGCAGAATGCAAAAATAATCCGTCTTGGGCGAGAAATGGAAATTATATAGCGGCTCTTTCTTGAGTGCATGTATAGTGAAACCTATGAAACCTGACTTTTTTTCGTTAAGGGGTTGTAGAACAGAGCGTGTGTGCATACTCGTTTGAACTACAAGGTTTCGATTGCATTTCTGTCTTAGCAGTACCAAACGCATTTGTCTTTACTCGTAATATTATGTCCGATAATTTGCCTCTAATATCTCGTGCGTTTGACAGGTTGCCAGAGTGCGATTCAAAGGGCATTTCATCACGTATCATGTCCCTGGGTTCCACGCAATAAAGACAAAAGTTATATAAATCATCCCATCGGCGTATCTTATGACCACTTTAAGACAGCGTAATGACGGTTTCTAAAAATACTACGACCTAAGTTTGTTTTAACGTGCAATGTTCTTTTCCGAAAAATAACACGGCAATTCACTGGATTACCAAATATATTGTGTATTGGTTGGTTAAATTAGACCTGGTGCCAAATAGCACTATGTGACGCACATCGGTGTTACAAGGAAGACGCTGTCATATGGAACTACAGCATATTGTCTAAATTTGATCGTGTAGTGCAAATACATAAATTTGGAACATTGTGGTCAAATGTATGATTGTACTGATATTAGATTAATATAATCTTCTTGAAAGAGTTTTGAGTTGTATATATAGCGTAAGCAGTTAGCAAAATCAAACAAGAACGCTATCATAATTACCACGATTTTACTTTGTTATGAATAGCATATTGCCGTTGCTCTTTTTAAATCAACATCACTGCTAGAGACGAGTGCTGCGACAGGATATTGTTTAGGCGTTGTCTCGAAAGAGTAGGTGCACCGCACAACATCGAGTTAGTTCAGGTGTAGAGTGTCTAAAAGAAACATATCAACCGTTCCAAACACTTTCGCCGAGTCTGAAAGGACATTACTATTCCATATCAACCATACATGACTCAGCCCTGATATGAGGGTTTAGCATACACCAATCATGTCGTCAGCCATTTGCGCTTTGAAAGCTCTGTTGTATGTCATAAGCCGAGTGTTACGTCATCAGTAGAATACAAACCAATATAATAATAGCATTAAGGAAGATAATTAAGATAACGAACCTTATAGCGACCCTTTGGGGACATCGCTCATTACCCTTGTCCATTTTGATTTAGATATTGTTCAATGTACATTTCCAAAATAAATTCCAAAGCCTATGACAGATTGTATCACGTGGTTACTCTCGGCTTTGTGCAAATGAGCTACCCAACGTGATGCTTACTTTCGCAAACTGTATTGTTAGTAAGCCGCGAGGTTTTCAATATCACTAGGTAAAACAGCGGCACGTGATTACTTCAGCTCTAGATTTCAAATTATTTTTCTCTGGTGTGAATCCAGTTAAGTCCCTAGCGACGAATGCAATAGTGCAATATTATTCGCGTGACAATCATATCCAGATTTAGTTGATCAATGATTTCAGAACGGTTAAACTGATTTTGTTAGTTGACCTGGCTTAAGATCAATTTTCGTAAAATATGCATGCACACATAAAAAAGTCGATAGTTACTGTATTGACAATGCAATTAAGCAAATATGCACCAATCGGTGCACCACAAAGGCACAGTTAGTATCATTTACAGATCCCTTATGACAGTATTTTAGAACATGCAATGTCCCTAGCATGTGCATGTACACATAACCATTGCCGAATAAACGAGGGACGAATATGCACATCCAAGATTACAGCAAGGCTTACTATAAAGGATTGCACGAATATGTATTGTACATTAGATGTGAGTAGCTCACCTTGCAGTTCCATCTTATAGCATTGTATTTCATCACCGCTGGACTCGATCACAAAATGCTGGACCCTGTTTACTCGAGCCATCAATGCAAATCCTAGTGGAGAAATAAGATGGCACCCGGACGAAACCAGCCACACATTTGGAGCGAGGGTGGTGGTGTTACTTAAATCGCCTCTGACCAGTACAATAATGTTTCCTTTATGGTACAATGTGATATGATAGTCTTAACATGCATTAGCGAATGACGATACTTTGATTAGCAACACGCCTGTCGCGGGTATAGTTTTGCGAGGGCCTTATCAGTTGAATACGCATCGGCTGCAATAAATGCATGCCTCGAACGATTAGTGTAGGCTCTCTGAAATGCTATCTATAAATAGTGCACTTAATATTTCACACGAACCACTTTGTTCAAACCGCACTTCCTTATAGCGCTATACAATCTATGTCAATCCTTCTTCTTAGTGTTTATGGTCTTGCACATTAATTCGATGTTCACATCTATAATAAAACCACTCGCATTATCCGCATCGTCTACAATGTGTAGGAAGCGCATTAGAGTCTAAATGAAATATTGGTCTCTTTCGTAAGCGTGCGCTGACTTTATAAGTGATTTATCGAAGACAATGGACTGTTTCCCTCTCCAAAGTGATCAGTACCTTTTACAGAAGTTGGCATTGGCAATGAATAGAGAAAGGGCGGCGTTAACAACATTTTGAGACACAAAGCTAAAAGACTGAGTTGTGGAAGCATTGACGACAAATGCGCTTAACGAATTCCCGTATTGGTACGTTAAGTGAACTTGGCATCATGTTCATACATACCCGGTAATAGTCTTGGCGTATAATTGCCTTCCATATTCTGCTCATTTTATAATATTTAAGTTATATATTTCTATCTTGTATGAACAAATGACGATGTTGCATGTGACATAAGGTCAAACGTCAATGTTGAGAACAGTCCCGGAGTTAAATTAAATATCTCGAAACTTTTACTCAAGATTCATTATTTCACTAAGAAGGTTATTCTATATCATGTTTGTAGCCAGGTCGTATTCCATTGCTAAAACAACGGCTGACATTATAGTAAGGGGGTAAGAGTGCATAAGAGGTATTCGGGAGCTCTTCCGTATATATCAAACATAATGAACGTCATTAGGATCATAAAAAAGGCTTGCTTTAAGTCAAATTGCGTCATCCGAATATGGGCATTCAGTTGGTTAAAAACGGTCATTGGCTGGTTAGGGAAGCAGGTTTGCTATGCCCATTAATTTCCTGCTGTTACATATAATGTAACGCATAATATTATCCTGAAAAACCTCCAGCAAGCTACCAGGAATAATAAAATGAGATTTGTTGATGACCATAGGTATATGATTAACGCACAAAAGATGCATTATCTATTTAAAGGCTATAAGTAACTTATTTCCGAGGAATCATTTGTTACCAAAATGTATGGTTTCCTGTTAAGTGCATTTGATTACTGGATTTCTTAGTTCAAATAATTATACTGCTTCTATCGCGTGAATAATGGCGTATGTAGTGGCTATCGCCATCAAGGCGTTTTTGTCACTTAATCTAAGCGATCTAAACATTTGTTTGCAATGAAATTACATTTTGTCGCTGACATGGTATTGTAGAGTTCATGATAAGCTTTGATCACGATTGTGAACATAATATACCTTTGCAATGTGATATTGAACCTCATACCCTTGCACTGATAAATGCTTGAAGCAAAATCTACATTTACTAGCATGTCAATACCTTCGAGTATAAAGCAAACGTACTAGAAATGTAGTACAACAATGTACTTGTTGACAGAGGTTGTATAAACCATGCTGTAGTGCTGTTACCAGGAACGCGAACGATCGGGGGTGTCTTTAATGGACTAAATTGCATTTTGGCGAGCATTTGTGATCACATAGATCATATGTAACTGTACCATATGATAAGGTACCTAAGGTTGATAAGGACAAGTCAGCTCGCAGCCAAGAAGTATCCCCATTATTAATGTATTCTGGCATGCGTATATATTAATATCGCTGATTGATCATACGGTCAATATTAATGGATTGAGAAATTGTTGATCACCTAGCAACTACAGTTCCTATAAGTATTGTTGCAGGCAGTTGCAAGGTAACTACAAAGACATCAAATGCCAAGCTGCCGCAAAGAGCCTATAGCGGGCAATACCAAATACAATTTAATTAAATTTCCTTATATCACATATATCACTATTCTTCGAAATAATCAAATCCTAACCTACTGTGTTCTTCTCTTGATTCGAGTGTCCGAAAGTGGACTAATCATGTTTGTGCCACTAAAGTGGTTGTTAATGTGTTACACTACAAGCCTAGTTAGCAGCATTTTCTCAAGTAGTGAACGCGTAATTGGATAAATATCGCCAAATAACTCTTCATTTGCGTGTTTACTACCACATCGGCGATATACACACATATTTAGTGCAGCAGACTGCTGACACTTACCAGGAAACATAATCTTTACTGAAGTAAAACCTTACTTCAACGGTTCTACAGCGATTACAAGGAGGCTAATCGCCCCGTTTATTACTCTAGCTCCTTTATGACGATAGATGCCCGACCTGTCTGCATCACGTATGCAACAGGCGAACACTAATTAGCTCGCTCACCCCGCCAGGTCATCTTCCGCTGACATTTTATCGCACACAATCTTTCACTTCAATCTCCGAATAAACTTTTTCTTAAACCCGATAACTTACATCATCACCCACATTGCTTACTCGACATTCAAACTCAAAAATAAGCGTTTGCATGCTGTTTGTATCCTTGGAGTTCATTCGTTGCCTAACAAACTTTCAATTAAATATGCCATACGACTGATAAACAAAACGTGTAATAATAGTCGGCCCACTACTTTTCACGGTATTCAAACTTTTCGGTGGCTTTTGGAATACCTAATTTGATATAGGGCCAGGCTTGTGTGTACAACATTAACTTCCATTCTCCAAAATATATCCGATGCATCAGCTGACTGATAAATAATTACACAATACTGGTCATAGATTGAAGTTATTTACCTGAATAATCAGCATTCAATGTTTTTGATATGCAACTAGATGCAAATTGTCACGATCATAGCATGTTACATTAATCTATTCGCGGGTATATCAAACATTTCTTTTTTAGATTGTATTCGAGATTAAAAGCACTCATGCCGGGTCTGCATGGACTGATACATAATCTATGTAGTGTTATATACCATTTTCTGGGGTATAAAGCAATATGGAAAACGACTATGGGCTAACTGTTAATATATATACCCGTGCGTCAATCACGTTAAAGTTTCACGTATCACGTGGGCGTCCTTTCCCAAAATACATCAGTAAATAGTTCATCGTGACAAGAATCTAAAGGTAATCAGGCATTCCCCATAAAGCTATGTCCAAAACGAATAATTTCTTTATAATGCAACTGTGCGACGGAGTGCGCTGCCATATTTATTTCAAACATGTGATATTAAAATATTCGTCGGGAACTTTTTAACTCAAAGCAGGTAGTCATCACGTTATAAACTCTTTTGTCAAGCTGTCACATCGAGTTATATCAAGCCGGTGTGCTTACCAAAATAATCCTGTGTCAATGTAGCATACAGAGACCGGCGTATTGTTCGTTTCATAAAACTCCAAATGAAATGAAGGTCAAATATTTCGATATAGATCATGCATTGTTTGGATATCCATTTGTACTATACGTGTACTAAATTGTAACAAAATATATTTCTGATCCGACGATCGTGATCAAACACACAAAAACCCAGGAACTCGGTTGCGAAGGTTTAACATTGACCAGGACATCTTCAGAAAGATGTACAGAACAATAACAGAGATTATTTTAGAGCTACACAGATTGCACATTGATTCAGCGTAGCTCCAACTTTTGTAATAATCTGTCTGCAGTGAAATGCTGAGAATAGAAGATATAGCTTACTGATAAAGCATCAGATAAAGTTACTTAATCATGAAACATCACATGGCAACTGTGCGACGGAGTGCGCCGCCATATTTATTTCAAACATGTGATATTAAAATAAAGTGCATTAATTTGGCCACGGCCTCTGCCGTTGCTACTTGCAAGCAAGGACGAAACGTGTTTAAATTATTCGTCCCACGCACTGTCGTTTTTAACTCTTTTTGTTTTGGTTCGGTCACATTGATTATGCGTTTGCATTACGAGAGCTAATGAACGTCAGCTTTATTATGCACAACGGAGATAGAACTTTGGATTCGTGCTCAACATATTCGTCGGGAACTTTTTAACTCAAAGCAGGTAGTCATCACGTTATAAACTCTTTTGTCAAGCTGTCACATCGAGTTATATCAAGCCGGTGTGCTTACCAAAATAATCCTGTGTCAATGTAGCATACAGAGACCGGCGTATTGTTCGTTTCATAAAACTCCAAATGAAATGAAGGTCAAATATTTCGATATAGATCATGCATTGTTTGGATATCCATTTGTACTATACGTGTACTAAATTGTAACAAAATATATTTCTGATCCGACGATCGTGATCAAACACACAAAAACCCAGGAACTCGGTTGCGAAGGTTTAACATTGACCAGGACATCTTCAGAAAGATGTACAGAACAATAACAGAGATTATTCTAGAGCTACACAGATTGCACATTGATTCAGCGTAGCTACAACTTTTGTAATAATCTGTCTGCAGTGTAATGCTGAGAATAGAAGATATAGCTTACTGATAAAGCATCAGATAAAGTTACTTAATCATGAAACATCACATGGCAGTGCATGGATAATCTACAAGCTTAAATAACAATTCAGCCTACACCACAATTGTGCAACAATTGTATATAATATATGACACCTACCATAACAGAGATACTGGGAATGATCTGTCTGTCAAATCTATCCTGATTAATACAGTATATTCTGAAGTATATATACCATACCTGGCATTAGTTATCTGGGGATCTTAATAGAACTTCTGAAGGCAAGTTGTATAGCTTGGGTCTGCCTTGTATCCCATCAGAAGCGGTCTGCATGTGCATTGATATATTGTTTTCACATTTCGCTATTAGTTTCTAGCTATAGCAGACTTGTAATGACTTTCATAATAAAGCACAGGCCTTTATAGACCTTTTATATGAAGGTCACTTTACTAGAATTCATTTATAATACAAAGAAGCCTTTCTTTGGTTTATACCTTGTCACTAGTTAACAGATCACTGAGGAATGAAAAATACTCACTTGTATCTTTGATGCATGTTCTGCTCAAGACATCCTGATCTGACTCCTAGAAATCAAGTTGTTTTTGTTGGCATCGTTAAGTCTGGGGTTTACAGGGCTTGTTGTTCTAGTCAGACTTGTGGCATAACTGGTACCTGATTGGACTGCTGGTTCAGTATCTAATAAACAAAAGCACATACATTTTACAATATGCATTTCAAAATCAATATAATTGAAACATAACAGACTATGCATTAATTCAGATATAAACAATGAGAAACAATGCATATTTCTGCCATTGCTACACATTTGTTCATAATTATGTGACCTGCATATTGTGTGAGTTTTCAGAACCATTTAATTGATAATTTGATGAAAATCGGACCCAGTTACATAAATGTCGCTATGGTTGAACTTGTGGTACAAAATTGAAAAATACTTCATCATACAAGCAAACGAACCGACCGTGTCAAGGCAATCCATTTGTGCCAAGTACACGCCCACTTAAGTTATGGTCAATTCAGGCAGTATTCTCTGATAGGTTCCTAAGCTAACATCTGACCTAGGTACCTATATTGAGGAAACATATGTGGGTAGATTTGTGGAAATATACATATCCGGTTGGTTCAAAATAGAATTTCTTCCATATTCACAGTACATGGGCCCAAACTTTAACAGAGCTCTATATAAATGACAATGCATTTCAATCTGCATCTTTATTAGATATCTAAATAGGAATGGAAGCATGGAGAGCAATGCGTTAGAAAATAGAGACCCAGTATACAGATGCTGGTTATTTATTTTCACAATATAACCCCTCGTAAAATGTTTCCACACTCACTTATACGATACCTTCCAAGGTCAGATCACATAATTCAATGCCAGTAAACTTATGTGAGGCCACATCAGCTGTTCAGCTGAGAACATTCAATATCATCTACTGTCAAATTACATAAAAAGCATAGTCATGGTTTTTATAGCACTGATGCTCATTGATAATGCAATCAAAAAGTTATGTCCTGGTTATTGTTACGGAGGCAAAATGATATAATCTTCAACTATTTTACTCCATTCTCTTCGCCATAATTACGACTGCTTTTTTCCACCGTTATGATTCGACCACGGCCACACCATTGCATCGGTTTGCAGTGTGCTTTGATTTAATATTTCCTATCAATTACTCATGGCGTACACACGCCTCATCATGGTAAACTTGCCGGCGGTTCTTAGTCAGAATCATTACTTTGTCAGTCTATGTAACAATTGACGGAAGAAGCAAAAGAGCTTAGCATGTTCATTGCTTCGCCACTTTTTCAATGCTTGCAAACGAAGCGTGGAAATTTGATGAAGCAAAATAACTTGGCAGCGAATCGCAACCATGAGACTAATGAAATCAGTTGCACAAAGACGAATATTGTAATGGTCAAATAGAGCGCTGAGAAAGTATATGTGTATGTTTAGGTATACGTCTATGCATATGCATATGTGTATGTGTATGTTTATGTTAATGCAATGCAAACAGATATATATATAGGTTTGTTTTTTTTTGCATGCGTATGTGTATGCATATGTTAATATATATATATATATATATATATATATATATATATATATATATATATATATATATATATATTCACATATACATATATACATATATATAGACATATATCGTATATATTCATATATACACATATACATATATATATATAAACATATATCGTATATATTCATATATACACATATACTTTTATATATAAACATATATATATGCATATATATGCATATATATACATATTTGTATGTAATATATATGCCATATATATATATAAACGTGTATATATATATATATATATATATATATATATATATATATACACACACACATATATATATATATATACACACACACACATATATATATATATATATATATATATATATATATATATATATATATATATATATATATGTGTGTGTGTGTGTGCGTGTGTGTGTGTGTGTGTGTGTGTGTGCGTGTGTGTGTGTACCAACGTTTGTGCATGCGTATATATATATGACAGTGCGTGTGTATTATCATTATGTATATGTTTATGTTTCAGTGTAGTTCCTTTCGTCCCCATTTGTCTTCATTAACCACATCGGCAATTCGCACATGTCCCTCAAAGCTGCTACCTTATTAAATCAACATTTTCTCGACATGGGAATGTGATATGAAATGGATTTTGTGAGTAGAGTATTTATGCTGCGTCACCGTTTCAGATGGCGTGAACTTAATAAGGTTTTTGACAAATTTGCTAATAACAAGTCATCTCTGTTTTTGCGCTATGCATAATTGCATTCTACCTACATAGTGAGAAATGACCAGAAAGATAATATCTTTGTAAGAACCGTTTCGAGAACTGACCAACAATGTGCATGCTCACTTCAATTTGGTTCTCTTCTCATATCCCGAAGGTATAAGTCAAACTATTGAAGTTGCCACATAGCGTCTTGACACGCACTGTATTAGATTTTATTTTGGGGCTGGACGCGGAGTCATTATGGTGAAGCGGTTAAAGTGTTCGCCTCCAATCAGTGCTTGCAATTGATACATACTAGTTCCCCAAGAAGTATGGTCCGTATTTTTTTTTTCAAAGATACTGAAAGCATTACCCGAAAAGAGATTTTTTTACCGCAGCAAATATATTCATTTTATAACCTGATGTCACATATTCGTGTAAATAAAAAACTCGATAGTCATCTGTGTGAGGGATCGACCAACGGTACATAAGGAGAAAGTTAATTGGTTCAAGTTATGCCGAGAGACAGATTTGTCAAGCAACAGTTTCCGCGATTAAGTCAGGTTGTCGATCAATAGGAATAAATAGTCAAGCCTAAAGAAGCTCGGCGTTCATGCCGAGGTTCATTTGCACGTGTATTTTGTACAAGCCAATAAGTTAACGATTATTAATTGATCATGCACTTGCCGTTCACGATGAATACACTGCTGTTATTGATGTTAGGGGCGGTTGTTTTCGATTGAAAACAAAACATTTCTAATGAAGGCTATATGAGGTACACCACTGTCTTATGCCACTGCCGAAGAAGACAGACAACCTTATCAAACAGGCCACATTAGCTTATGGAGATAATAAGCAACCAGCAACATAAAGCTACTGACGAGGAGCCCTGTACTTAAGCGCACTCGTCTTATCCTACTACGAAGCCAATTGTAATTTCATGTTCGATGGATATTTCGCAGTGCTTTGGTCTAACAGAGGCCTGATTGAACTGGGATTGACGCCGCCTCAAGTTGTTTGTCTGCAGTTATTGTATTTTACCAACTTAGTCATCGCCTATGCGATCAACAAGGAAGGCAAATAGATTGGCTAACATTAACTAGGCCATTTATTAGGATCTTATCTATTGACCATAACATTTTGGTGACGCGTGAGTTACTCTACGACATCTTTGACAAGGACTTAGGAACGTAGTTTTTCGGGTAAATTGTTCTTAATTGGTCAGACAGCTGCGCTTGAAAGTCAAGCAGCATTTGCAGGTTGATAGTTAGAAATATGTATATAGAGGCGGACTGAACAAACATGGCGCATGTCTTGAAAGCGTAGTGGTTGAATGTTTGTTCTTTCGTTACTCGATTTAAAAATATGAGAACCTAACGAATTTATGAGAGGTGTATTACGTGCAGTGACCAATACGTGAAACGATAAGTTGCAAAAACTACTCGCACTATAGGAACGTCGCCCCTTAAGCGTGAGGATCAGGGGGAATGGAATGGAGTTGTGCCTGGTGGATCTGTCAAGGCCTCATTATCATCGTCATTGAGCGCCGTCACTATGTCAATTTCGTGCTGTATGCACTGGATTCGGTTATGTCACTGAACACACAAACAGTTGCATCCGTCACCATAACAGTGACTGTAATCTCTTTGCGGGTCATATAAAGCAGCAAGTACTGGCTGCTGGCCGATAGGATCATATGTACACCCAGAAACTGATGCATGGTGTGCCGTTTACGTTCATCCAATATAGTGTATCACTACGTACCGTTTAGTCTCGGCATCCTGAAATTACTTGCAGGCCTGTTTTGACGCTATCATTAGCCTTGCATTCTGCGATATTGCATCGATCAAACGAAACTAATTTAACACCGACCTTATTTTCAATGTGGAAGATGGCTTGTACTTGGCCTCCGGAAAATATATCAAAACGAAAACGCAACTGCACAACCGGATAATTCAATAAAAAACATAACAAATCACCGTTATGCGAGCTTACTGTGCAGTACGATGCTCTGTCAGGTAGAATCCTTCCAAGCTCATTTGTCATTCGGCTTTACGTATATTTCAAGTTCCGCATTGCAACAAATGGTCAGGTCTGTCGATGTGTATTGTTATTGACGTTATAACGACCTGTCCATGAGGTTTTTGAAGCAAGTCCGAGACATTGCCATGGGCTTTACATATCTGTACAAATAGAGCTGGTACGAACACTGTGATTAGCAACCATTAAACCGCTATACAGCGAATCGAGCACAAGCAATGAGTCATAAATGTATCAATTTTTGACTAAGGTTTAACCGTTACGTATAATATGCATCAAGTTTCGCCATGTATCAAAAATTAACCACGAAGCGTTACAGCGAAATCAACTTGAGCACAATTCTTTGTCTTATTTCATACCCGGCAACTTAAAAAAATAGTTTGCTTATTTCACTTACATGTTGATAAATCCGGGGATACGATGTATCTTGTCTTAACCTAAGAAATCATTTTTAAGTTATATGGTCTGACACGGTTACGTTTGACGTAAGGCTAATCAATTTCATGTGGTGGATACATACTGAGCTTTGAAACTTCCAAAGAAAATCCTATGGATCGGAATTATATGATCCTGCAGCTAAGTATGCCTTACTACAAGATAGCATGTAAGCCCAGATGACAGGGACACCAAAAGGGGTTGTGTTGGCTAGAATTGGAACTGGAAAGTTTGTGTTTGTGCTTACTGCTTATGCTGTTCAAATATGCACCAGCCGTTTGCCAAAGCTTAGTTTTGCAGCAGCACTTACAATAATGCAGAAGAGCACATCTGATTTGCTTGCACACTAGCCCAAGCAGGCGCTGAAAAACATAGCTTGCTTTGAGGCTATGGAGCTGATTGAGAATACAATTACCATTGTCATCTATTTCATTATACAGAATAGCGATAAGGAGGCGGGAGGGGGGCTGTCCAATAACCCGCCCTACGGAAAGGGTGAACGCGAGCAGTTGCACGTTCTTTATGCACTCAACATACATGCACTGTTTTCAGATCTGAGTGCAGAAACTGAACCAGTTCTGCCTCTAAGTATTTTTGCCATTTAGGTCATATTTTGCCCCTTTTGGCAACTGGAAAATATCAGCAACTCTATTGAAACCGACTTTACACCAGCTCTAGCCAGCTTTTCATTTGGCGGGAACTGTATCACGATAATGTATCTGATGCCTACTCAGTTATACAATAGGTGCGTCAGCATATCGTACCATGAAAGATAAGTTTATAGCAATAGCATAATTGTAAAATATTTAGGTAATTGGTGTTGATGTTGAGAGTTCCGCACCCTTGAAGCCAAATCCCATCTTAGAAGCTATTCTGATTACATAAACTAACTAGAACAGCAGCTTTGCATGTTGTCCGAGTTAGCCACCGCATACAATTCAGATATGTTTGTGTGGTCCTAAGTTGCCTGGGATTAAACATAATACCAAGGCTGATATTGTCTTTTAAAATATTGCCTTTCATCAAAATTCCACCACGCGAGCTCCGTGTAAGCTACTTATGTAGATCTTCGTAGATGCCAGTGTCAATCTGTACCTGGCTTTGTCTTAAATCAATCATGAGATAATGATCGTTGTTTGACTGGCATGACATGCATCATATCAGCTAATATAAATTTTAGTTGTCGAGCCGTGGAGTGTAGCTCGCGTTTAGTTTTGTTTGTCAATCCCTTCATTTGTTATGCATTCACTTAAACTGTCGAAGGTTTCACCACACTAAGAACTTGCCAGAGATTTAGGGAGAAGCTGTATTATTGAAACACTTCTCTGGCATCGGACCTATTCAGAGGAAAGTCAGCTGTAGCAATATGATAACGCAAATAGGGGGTAGGATTAGAATCACATAACGACATCGAATTACCAATACATTGTCATGCAAGACAGAGCTAGACTAACACACCTCAAATCAACCACCGATGTTCGATGTATATATTATTACAGCATTCTTATTTCTGTTTAGTATTGCATTTGCAAAGCGCTGAAATTAACTACGATTTAAGAACACGCTTGACGTAAGGCTTAAATTCAGAGCTTCGCATTTGGGGTCATTACTCGGATTGCTTCCGTGACAGTAAGCGTTGTATGTGACTGTCATTGGGGCAAAACATAATATAAAAATGTATGCGTGACGTATAGAATGAGCCAAATTAAGCATGCCTATGGACCATTTTGAATTTACAACTTATTAATTTACGATTTTTTTTAACGCGTAGAATGCGCAACAAGACTTTTTATTTTGGAATTCGCTAAAAACTACACATGCGATAATCGTAACTTAAAAAAATCTCGTTTTTAAGAACGTACATGCAAACAAAATTAACTCGGTCGAGCTTTTATAGCGCTATATTGCTGACCAAACTAACAAACCAAACTAGTGGTAAAATTACATCCAGCAAAACAGAAATCAAAAGTGGGCCATCTTAGATTCCTTGTGATATTTAATGATCTCAAGTCAATCATTATATATTGTTATATAGCACAGCATCAGGCGACACTTTATTATTCTATTTTCTCTATTTTTAATCACCGGGTTGCAACCGTGGCCTTGCTGGTGATGCTAACAGTACCTGCAGTCAAAACGTTCAATAAAATAATCGATAGAGGGGTTGCTTATCACACCGAGCCTTTGCGCAAGTAAGAAATGATTATCAATTAATTGTAAAGATGTATGCTCATAGGATTGCCTCAAGATGCGGATTATATCACACAACATCGTTATATATTAATTGCGCCCTTGCTTTAAATAGACACCTGATTATCCAATGCATCACGAAATGACATGCTGTTCAAATGGCTGACAAAGATACAATTCTAGAGGTAACCAGAAAAAAACCATGCCTGTGCAACGAAATTGGTAGATAGATAAATACGACTAACTCGGATCCGATGGCTATATGGTTCCATTTTTGTTCCGAAAGTGGTAATGCGCAACATGGTTTTAAATTGCTGATTATTTTTACCCACTTTTATATTGTAATGCGTCATATTCTAATTCTTTTATCAAAAAATCATTATTCAAAACTATTATTAGTATTATTAAAATGGTTTGTCCATTTCTTGTACGATATCATCCGTCTCTGAAGCAAGTTTCAGACAGATTATCTTGTACAAATCATGGAGCCCCCGTACACGCCACAATTTACCGCGGTTTTGGAGCATAGGTTGCATGATGCTATTTCTATTATATGGGCACCTATTAACAGCCATACCCTTTGAAACGCTTTTATCATAATTTAACAAATGCTTTTTTTTCAAATGTGCTTGAAATTCTTTTAATCTATCTGAATCTTCCAATGGTAGAGCGAGTCATTTTTTAATCAACCATACCTGGATCGCTATCATGGGCTGAACAAATGGCGGCAATAATCGTCGCTTACGTGGATAGCTGTTGTCAACTAAATGATCCCACAAAACTCCCCACCATCGAACTTCGTTCACTGTTGAACGGCATGAAACTGTTGCATGTGTTAAACAGTTATCTTGCCACTAGGTGTCTTATATCTGGATTATATGCACGCATTATATGTAGCAGATTCATTGCCTGTGTCGAAAATATGATCTTACTGTTAAAGTCATTCTTTAAGCATCCCTTCGTAAATTTATGAATCAAAATTTGCTTGCGTGTGACAATACCTGTACATTTTGTGAATGTTCCCCCTTTGGCATAACAGTGGCCCATCTCTCCACAGGTGGGGCTTTGATGGCAAAGTGAGACCCAACGGTTTATCTTACTATTCCCCCGAAACTAGCCACCTCTTGATATAGTAGATGAGAATCTAATCAGTGAATAACCCCACTAACACATCTTACTTCTACGAACGGGTCCCAGAATTTAAACTTGCAATCGACATGGTTCACATCTGAATTCAAACAGATGCCTGCCATCAGGAAATGAAATAATCAACTTAAATGTATCACATACCATCTATTAATTCTACTCTATACAACCAAAGTGACATCAGCAACAATAAATCCAATCGATTCGCAAACAATAGTCATCTTTTATGCCAGCCATTAGTCATTAGCAATTTGTGTGATACTAATTTATTATTGTAAACGTCAAAGAAGGGTTGATATCGAATCGAGATAATGACGGTGGCATTGATACCTTCGTCTTATCTGCGATAATATCTGTCAGTACAATCAGATATCAATGCGATTTATGGTATGTCTCTTTTGTTATCCAAAAACCGTTTATTCTTCATCAATATTCATCTTTGTAAAAAATATAAAAAATAGCAGATAGACTGAGACCGCAAACAAGTATGACTTATATGGCTTGTAGACTCCTATTCGTGAACCAATATCCATAGATACCATGATGTGTCTCCCTGAATGGCTCTCTACTTCATCATAACGACGCCCAAAGTGACACTTATCCTTATCTCGCCGAGATCAAAGCCCATCAATTCGCCGAAGCCGTAGTTCGTTATGTGTAGTTATCGTTCGCACATTTAGAGGACATCGGGGGACAAAAATCAACTTAAAGATGTGATATGATAAAAGCCTACGTATTCAGAAGAGTGACATAGCAGGCGATAGGCACAACTCAAAATTCAATATCGCTTCTTCACAGCACACACAAATCGACAGTCGTATTTATAACGCGTTATAAACGTAGAACTGTTCCTGTTCAACTACGTTGTTACCGCATACAACGCAACGCAGATAAATCAAATACAAAAGACAATCCCAATATAAGAGAGGATAGGCTGCATAATAAACGATTAGATGCTTCAACAGTAGCGTTCATGTGATAGAAGCCATTGAACTAGACATCATGCGTGCCACTTCCAAACACTGTCCGGATGAGCAGTTGTTGCCAGTAATGGAGCAAGAAAAATTGACTTTTTTTGTGTGTGAAAGTAATTATTTCTGTGATCTCTAAATATAAACATGCTATAACACAAATTCAAACTTTCCGCGCATACCTAATACTGGCTATTTTGAGGCTGATGGTTATCTGTCATAGCCAACGCTATCGGCACCAGGTCAGGCTTTGATGACAGCGCTAAATGCAATTAAAATGATGATGGAACAGCGATGGATGAGGGGGCTGGGGTGCGTCACGGCCAATTTCCTAGCGAAATATGAAGGCTCGGACGTAGACCCTTGATACCATTCATTGACTTTGCAATGATATTTTGCATTGCATTGCAACCAAACCCTGTTGCTCCTCGTGTCTTCAGTGTTTGTGGGGATAATGCCACTTGGTCACATATGATGTACAGGTTTGGTTCTCCCCATTTGATTACCCAAAAAATATTCTATCAGCCTAGGTTGTATAATTGCACAATAACGTTGGTTGATTGCATAAAGAGAGCCAACAATATTTACCCGGCAATCATAGCTTAATTATCTCAGATGCTCAGCAAAGACCACAGTGCGTGATAAATTCGAACATCGATGCTTTTCGGCACTGTTTGTTTGAGGCGCCATTTCTTATTTTGTTCTACCATTATCAAGCTATTAAAATTTGCGATTGGGCATAGCACGGTAAGGTATAGCTTTAGTTACATGATGCCTTTGTTCAAACAGATATCACAGATATTCAAAATCGTTTATTATACGGCTCACTGTCACATATATCAGCGGGGAGAAATGAAGCAGTGGTATTAACTATAGACGAGCTACTGTTACTTTCTCATCACTTCGTGGTGTCGGAAACTGCACGGATGCTATTTCATAATAAAACTAAATAAATAATGGAGCGCGAACGAACAATTAATCATCTTAATACGAAGCGTGTATAAATGTGTACCACACAGATAGATATAGCACATAATTTGCATAGATGGACAATATTTACTAACATAAAGCCAATATTATGAGAGGCATGTATCAATTGCTGGGGTTTTGCGAGTTCTCATTCTATATCCCTAGCTGAATCTCTTTTTTGCTCTATTAAACACCACGTAATCAAGACAACGGCATATTTGGCAAATCACTAGATGCAAAATTGGTCCAAAACTCATGTTACTGTGAGCTTGGCTTGGATTTAAAATGAGATAATCACCCCATCACACTAAGTTACATCATGTCAATAGAAACAGTCGTGTTAATTTATTGTGGGAATGCCACGAACTGATATTGTTTTTTGTTGTTTGGTTATATTGTATATTGTATATATATATATATATATATATATATATATATATATATATATATATATATATATATATATATATATATATATATATATATATATAAAGAGATATATATATATATATATATATATATATATATATATATGTATATATATATATCTATATATATATATATATATGTAAATATATATATATATGCATCTATATATATATGCATATATAAACATATATATATTTATATATATATCAATATATATATATACATATATTTATATATATATTTATATTTATATATATATTGATTTATATATATATGTGTACGCATACGTCATCACTATAGTTCTACTCCTCAACATTTTTTATCATTTACCGCATCGGAAAGTCGCACATGTCCTGCAAAACTGCTTCCTAATTGAGTCAGCATTAACTCGACAGGGGAATATGATATCAATTTGATGCACGAAATTGAGAAGTTATGCCGCGCCATCGTTTCTGTGGGCATAATTGAATCAGGTTCTAGGCAAGTCTCTCTTTATAAATGCGTTTCGTTATTCAAGTGAGCTTTGCATCTAGATTCCTTTAAAACACATATTATATTCAATTTTTACGCACGCCTCGTACGTCGATTACAACGTTTGGAACAAAGTTAAATGACATTCCCTCATACAAATGATAATGCTTGATTGATATCATGACCGCAGTGAGACATTGAATGCGCAATGCGCAAATTGTAATTCCGCTACGGCCATCAGTACTTTATAGTCGTATGTGTAGTGAATATTATATTGGAACATTGCTTGGGGTCCCACTGAAGATTGGCAAAAATCGTGTTACCATGGACTATATCCGATTTACATAGCTCCTACAAATAGGTCGCTGTATCTCCGAGTGTTGGAACAGAAAATGATGCAATGCTTATAAAATTCATCATGGCTCTATATGGATGCAATCTTCGCAAGATCGCGAGCAGGATTGCTCGCAATCTTGCATCCATACAAAACCGTGATAAATGGTGTAAGCTTTTAACTGAAACCTGAACTTATCCACAATCTTTTGTAAGGAAATACCTGGTACTGTGCCGTTGTACACTAATATATGACCAATATTACCACTGAAGAAAAAAAATATTTGTTGTTTTTCACTGATGATTATAGTGACGCAAATGTGCAATCTGCTTTAGTGGTGAACACCATTTATAATTTAGAGGTCAGTGCTGTTCCGGATTTAATTAAATAGTAATAGTAATGTTCATTTCTTTAATTAAATGCTTTTTAGCATCATATGTTTGAGGTGCCATTTCTAATTTTGCTCAACCATTATCAAACTATTAAAATATGCGATCGGGCATTGCACGTTAAGATTAAGCTTCAATCACACGATACCTTTGTTTTAACAAAAAAAAGATAATCAAAATCGCTGATTACACCGCGCTCTGTCACATATATCAGCATTGTGAAATAAAACAGCGGTATTAACCACATACGAGCTAGTAGTGGAAAACTGAATAATGCCATATTCGGACGGAATTAGTTATGGTTGAATAAATGCAAATGCGGGGTTGATGTCCTTGTTAGCTGGTATAGACTAACTTAAATTGGCATTGATACAACGCAATATATGCAAACATGCTTTCGGACAATTGTGAACAATAAATGGGTTTGTTCGTGCGCCCTTAAAATAAAAGCCGTCGCTCAGAAAGTTTCGGGTGTTTTCTCATTGTACCAATGGTCACGGGACGAAAATAGGTCAATATATAGTGTCCTAGAACAGACCGCATAAAGCAACTGTTCTACTTAATTGCTTTCTCGGTGAACGGACTTCCGGTTCAAGGCGACAGTGGACAATAAACATCATGGCAATTCTTGCATGGTATTGCTTTTCCGTTAGATGGACATTTCACTGCACCCTAAAGTACCTCTACTTGGAGATTCCACCGAACCGGAATCGCTTGCGCGTAAAACATATGCACCGCAGTTATTTGCTAGCCAGGAGTTTTACGCTTCAAACTGTGTTTTGTTGATGTGTCGAATCCACTGCTTTACTTGAGAATTATAGCTGGGAACGACGATTATCCGAACGATAGAGAAAGTGGTCCTTCTGTATTACCGCATCGTAGTCGTTTGGTTGGTTTAATGTACCCTATATGCGTACCGTTCCTATTCATTATACGGTGGCATAGGTAAAATATTATTCAAACTTTATATCAGCCAAGTTATTGCTATCCTCATCAAACGGAACAATCAAGATCCCGGCAGTGAAGAGGCATGCTACGGCACATCATGCGAGATATCTAGCTGACAAGAGAGTCACGTTTTTGTACAGAACACGAGGGCACTAATCCCACACCCTTTTTCTAAAGCACATGTTGTCATAAGTACACGCATTGATGGTTAGAAGTGATGGCCCTTTACACTACCAATCGAAAAGTATCAGAGAACAAGCAATCAGGGGCACGCCACTCACCCCAGAGGATGGTGTATTGTACGCCTTATACTTTTTCAGTTTCACTTTAACACTGGGGTACGGTTTCTCAATGCAGTGTCAACGATTGCAAGCATTCGCATCTTGATTGACAACAGCATATTAATGCGTAGTAGCTTTGAAACTGTCAAACGGACTGACACTATATATATTCACACAAAGATTACTTTTAAAATACAGAGTAATGTCTGAGGTCTCCGGTACATGTTATACATTTGCTGCTTGTAAATTGCACGAATACACCTGTTTGGCGTGACAGTAGCGAATATGTGATATAAATGGCATCATACCACAATATATCTAATTAATATACAATAGATTACCGGAACTAATACCAACTTTGAATTTGTAAACACAGCATAAAGGGAGCGAAAGAGACTGGTTCCAGGGTGCTACTTATCACTCAGAGCCTTTGCACAAGAAATAGTTGATTATCAATAAAGTGAAAATATGTATGCACATATGATTGCCTGTATATGCTGATTATATCTCACAACATGGCTAGATATTAATAGCTCCCGCGCTTTAAGTAGACACCTGGCTATCCAATGCATCACGAAAGGGCATGCTGTTTAAATGGCTCGCATATATGTAATTCTACGGGCAACCAGAAACCAACCATGCTTTTGCAACGACATGGTATAAGACTGTTATCCGACCTATTCCGATTCAAGTTAGTTCCGCAAGTTGTTATGCATAACATGATTTACATTGCTGAATATTTTTACCCACTATTATAATGCAATGCCTCATATTCTTGTTTTTTTATTAAAATAGCTTTTATCAAAATATCATAAGTAATACCAAAATGCTTTATGTCTTTTATATAAAATCGTTGGGCTTTTCTGCTATGTCGGTAACAGTCTTACCGACTGTCGGAGCTGTTTTTCCCATTTCCTGAACGATCTCATCCGTCTCGAAACAAGTTTTGAACAGATTCATGTTGCTAAATCTATAATACAGGTGCCTTTTAACATTTCCGCATTTGTTATCAAATACATTTTGTTAAGTGTGTTTAATTTATCTGAATCTGGTATTCGGTGCTTCTTGATGGCTTTTGATGTCAGAGCGAGTGATTTGTGAGCATAATAAACCATACGTTGATCCCTATCATGGGGTGAATAAATGGCGCCAACAATCATCGCCAACGTTGATAGCCGCTGTCTACTAACTCCCCGCCATCAACCTTGTCATTTCATTTACTGTTGAGCGGCATAAAACTGTTGAGGGTGTTAAACAGCCATCTTGCTGAAGTGTCAGTCATCATAACGATGAATAAAATAAGTTATGACGGATGCATGTTAACTTCCTGAGAGTTGGAGTTCCGCTACCAGTATATTTCTTTAATGTTCCCTCCATAGCGTTACAGCGGCCCGTCCATCCATATATAGGGCGTTGATGGTGATATGGGACCCAACTGTTTATCTCGCGATTTCCAAGAAAACTAGTCACCTCTTGATGTAGTAGATGATAAAGTAATCAGTCAAAAAATCCACTTACACATCTAAATTCAACCAACAGGTTGGAGAAATTGCAATTGACATGGTCCATATCTGAATTAAAACAAATGCCTGTCACCAGGAAATGAAATAATCTACTTTAATCTACCACGACCCATCTAATAATTGAATCCTTTTCAACAACGTTTAAAGCGAAATCGGAATGCAGCACAACAAACGTTTTGCAAACGATACGCATCTTTTCTAACAGCTATTGGCCATCAGCATATATGTGATACTTATGTATCATTGTAAACGCCATAGAAGGGTTGATATTGCTTCGATATATTGTCTGTTGAATAACTACCATCTTCCAAATATATGCCAGTCATATCAGATATCAGATTTATGGTATACCGCCTTTGTTATTCAATTACCGTTTATTCTTCTTCGATATTGCATATTAACCATCTTAGTTATTTATTCTACTGGAAAGAAGAAATAGCAAATGTTATTTAGACTGTTCACACAAACAGGTATGACTTATGTGACTTGTAGTTTCCCATTCGTGAACCAATAGCTATAGATCACATAGATGTGTCACCCTGAATGGCTCTCTACTTCATCATAACGACGCCCAAAGCGACACTTATCCCTGGCTTCACATTTGAGGAGCGTCATAGTCAACGGGCAATCTCATCGAGATAAAAGCCCATCTATTGACCGAAGTCGTAGTTCGTTATATATGGTTATCGTTCGCACATTGGGAGGACTATAATCAACTCAAAAGTATGCTCGATATGATTTACGCCTACGTATTCAGAAGAATGACAACACTGCGCAGCTCAAAAGTCAATATCGCTTCTTCACAGCATCAATAAATCGGCAGTCGTATTTATAACGAATAAAAATTGTTACCGCATACAACTCAAAGCCGATATATCAGATATGAAGGACAATCCCCACTTTCTGTCTGATTTGTTTTGGATACGATGTTTAATTAATGATTAGATGCTTCAGAAGCAGGGTTCGAATGATAGGAACCATCCAGTAGGACATTTTGTGTTCCATTTCCAAACACTGAGCAGTTGTAGCCAGTATAAATAGACTTTTCTTCCGTGAAAGTATCGATTTCCTAAATATAAACTTGCTGTAATGCTAAATCAATATTTCCGCACATACCTCCGCTTGGCAATTTGAGGCTGGTGTGTATCTGTCATACCCAACGCCATCGACACCGCGTCAGGCTTTGATAACAGCGCTATGTGTAATATAGTAGCTAATGGAACAATGATGGATGAGGGGGCTGCGGGCGCGTCACAACCAACTTCCTTAAGGATATACAAATACTATGACGGAGACACTCGAAACCATTAGTTGACCTTGCGTCTGTACAAAGCCACCCCGTTGATTGGCTAACGTATGACATATAGCACTTCATTGCAACCAAACACTATTGCTCCTCATGTCTTAAGTGCTTGAGGGGATAATGCTATTGTGATTGCACAAATTATTATATCAGCCCAGGTTGTATAATTGCACCATAACATTTGTTGATTGCGCAACAAGAGCAAATAATATTTATCCTGCAATTAGGCAGTTATGAAGCTATGTATTTCTAAATAATGCAAACGCCGTGAATTTAACTGCCCCCGGGGCATATTAAATGTTAATACTTTCTTGTATGAAGCTTAGTATAATACTTAGATAAACAATTCACAACATGAATGGACTATTGATGATTTGAAATTGGGGCCTATATCTCTTCTACACTTCATGACCTTTAGTCTAAATCAAAATGATTTTATATATATATATACTTATGCAACCAGCTATTCATGGAATCCGTCCGCATGCAAACGATACGAAAGGAGAAAGGGTTGTTATCAAAAGCGCACCTGCAAACTGTTCTTATTGCAATGTGGCAGCTGCTGGGAACCGTAACACGCAATTATGCGCTACGAATAAAGAATATCGATTAGTATTTAGTCATGCTGCGCACGTCTTCCTATCATTGCGTCACAATAGCTCGTCGGTAACTGCGCCTTCCAATAAGTCGAAGCAACCCTGCTGAGCGTTACCTCATGATGGCGCTACATCTTCTGGCTGTAGTGTGTTGATAGTAGGGCGTACTGTACTATTGTATTTTGTACTCACATTCATGGATGCTGCGTTCCATGCACACTAATGAGCAAAGGACAAATTATACATTCATGTTAACTTTATACTTCTGAATTCATTTTCATTTGTGACCACATCAATGAAGTAAATCATAACACAAAATGATAAAACATATAAATTTTATTGCTAAGAGTTCATGAATATAGAACATTCATGTACAAGATCCCGCTCATGCCAGATATTTAGCATTATGACACGGTGAATCGCGCTGCTCATCCCTTCATGGCATTACGGTCTGACCAGAAAAAAAACATGGCAAGCATGTCACCTTTTCCCTGTTTTATCTCCACCACTGGGAGCATTTTCTTACGGGCATTTTCATAACAAGTGGCTGTGGTTTTCAGGTGTCTAAACATCCTGAAAAAGTGCATGTCAATGACAGCATTTCTGCCATTTTAGTTTTCTTACATTTAAAGATATGACGGTCCCAAATCCTCTTAACAGATCGTCCTTATTGTTGTCAAAACACAATACTTGGACTGTAAAAGATTCAAGCCGTTCCTGTTCCTTCATCAATCTCAAATCCGATTAACTCCTCACCGTCAGACACCCTGGCCTCTAGCTCTGACGCCTTGTTGGTAGTATCATCTACATCAGCATCAGCATCCCTAAGCTGACATAACTGCCCTCCCAATGTGTAAGTTAACTTGGTGGGTAACTAAACAAGGAAACAAGGGGCTCCATATGCGCAGATGTACTGCTGTATTTTTGGTATTACGATATATACTCACATAGCACTAATTCGATGTTATGACATGTTTAGGTAACTGAGATTCTGAATTCAGGAATTGTTCGACCCCAGATGGTGTGGTCATATTCCTGTAGGACAGGGCAAGCGCTATATATGACCAGGCTGGATTCATGAAGCTGTTCATAAGTGGGTTGCAAAATAGGAGAATCTAGTTGTATAAGCTGTAACCACAGGTCGAAGATATATTTTGTTCAAATTCAATCTTTGTCAAGCTCACATTAAATTAATCACTATGAGGCAGCTACTCTTACCAAGTCATGGTCATCTACCATGATAGCATCAAAAAGGTGTGCAAACACTTACAAAATGCATATCATCTACATATTCTATGTGATAGAAAAATAAACCAATAAATTGCCGATGAGGAAATATACAGAAAAGCATAAATGGTAAAACGTGGTAATAATGTCAAAAGCAATTGATAGCAGTTTATATGGGGAATTATTAATATCGACTGGAAATATAACATAAACCGCAAAATGACTTATTTGAAGTCTACTCATGTTTTATTCTGTCAGCGTTTTAAGCACGTTGCTTGGATGTTGTACGACGAGCTGGCCGCTTGTAAAATATAACCAATGAAGGGAATTAACTTTTCTGCAACTGTCTGAAGAAGCTTATTCTTCTCTTTAAATCTCTACAAATAATTATGCACCTTACAGCAATTAATGCACTATATTGCAGAGCCAACATAAAAATAATAACGACGACGGCCTTGTCGGCAAGCACAGAGTAAACACCTAAAAAACATACAGTCATGGAGTCTAGCGAGGATTATCTAACTAGGTTCCCAACAATAGTAAAAAATTGGTTTACTTTCAATCGAACCGAATTATCTTCGTTAGCTCTAACGCCATATCATTATACACTGGAATATCCATTTAACCACCAAGATTTCCGTGGGTTAACGAACGTTCAATAATTGGGGCTACAATTCTTGTGCAAGCAATTGCATGTATGTATGTATATCTATATATATATATATATATATATATATATATATATATATATATATATATATATATATATATATATATATATATATATATATATATATATATATATATATGTATATATATATATATATATATATATATATATATATATATATATATATATATATATATATATATATATATATATATATATATATATATATATATATATATATATATGTGTGTGTGTGTGTGTGTGTGTGTGTGTGTGTGTGTGTGTGTGTGTGTGTGTGTGTGTGTGTGTGTGTGTATATATCATATCATATCATTCAACTCAATATTAAAGGCGCGATAGAAGAGAATGGGTCGCGATTGAGCTCTTCTGAAATGAGAGCCGATTGATAAGGATTGTCTGCAATACCCTCGCCGTGAAAATTACATCATCTAATGGCTATGCATATGGGTCAGGAGAATACATCTGGTGTACTCGCCACATATTGCGATAGTACTGAATGCCTGTTTGCAAATCACAATTTTGTTCCTACTGCGCATCGCAACCATGACACTGTGCTACTCGCATATTGCAATGCATAATTGATGTGGCAAAGTCAGAAATGGATCGCCGAAATCATTGCTGAAGGATAAAGCTGGAAGTGTGTTGTTTATGAAAACGATATCCTGCCCGAAACCAAAATGATTGATCGACAATAACACCAGGTGGGAAGATTGTGGTATGCATGATTTAAATGTCCGAGAGTCGATCGCATTCGTGAAACCGCCTGTCGGTCAAGTCAACAGTTTTTCACAGTCAAACAATCATTACACATGACTGTGTTGAGAGATTGCTTCCTTATTTCGCCCGCTCTTGATCATTGCAAATGTGCAATGTGATGGTAACAAGAGATGAGTCCTACCTGTCATTATGATGCGTTAGAGGCTGGTCTATGAACAGGTGTGCACTATGCATCAACTCACTTTAAATAAATACTTTAATATACATATGAATGAGATGTGAATACCTCATTTCTCAATAATCCGCAACGAGGTATTTTATATGCATCCAATCTATCATACGCGTAAGTAATCCAACTAAAAGACTGAATCTAAGACACAGCTTCTAGACACATCTAGTCCAATATTTGTCACTTTTTTGTATTTTCCTGTGCGATATCTTTATTTGTCTGGTATCTAACTAGCAAAAACGAGTGCTGCGACAGGATATTGTTTAGGCGTTGTCCCGAAAGAGTAGGTGCACCGCACAACAGCGAGTTAGTTCGGGTGTAGAGTGTCTATTAAAAACATATCAACCGTTCTAAATACTTTCGCCGAGTCTGAAAGGACATTGCTACCATACATGACTCAGCCCTGATATGAGGTTTCAGCATACGCCAATCATGTCGTCAGCCATTTGCGCTTTGATAGCTCTGTTGTATGTCATAAGCCGAGTGTTACGTCTTAATGCTGAAGCAAAGCTTCGTGTCATCAGTAGAATACAAACCAAAATAATAATAGCATTAAGGAAGATTTTCAAGATAACGGACCTTATAGCGACCCTTTGGGGACATCGCTCATTACCCTTGTCAATTTTGATTTAGAGATTGTTCAATGTACATTTCCCAAAAGCATTCCAAAGCCTATGACATATTGCATCACGTGGTTACTCTCGACTTTGCGTAAATGAGCTACCCAACGTGATGCTTACTTTCGCGAACTGTATTGTTAGTAAGCCGCGAGGTTTTCAATATCACTAGGTAAAACAGCGGCACGTGATTACTTCAGCTCAAAATTTCAAATAAGTTTTCCTCTGGTGTGAATCCATTTAAGTCCCTTTCACGTGCCAACCATATCCAGATTTAGCTGATCAATGATTTTAGAACGGTTAAACTGATTTTGTTAGATGACCTGGCTTAAGATCAATTTCGTAAAATATGCATGCACACATAAAAAAGCCGATAGTTACTGTATTGACATGCAAATAAGCAAATATGCAACCAATGGGTGCACGACTAAGGCACAGTTGGTATCCTTATGACAGTATTTTAGAACATGCAATGTCCCAAGCATGTGCATGTACACATAACCATTGCCGAATAAACGAGGGACGAATATGCACATCCGAGATTATAGTAAGGCTTACTATAAAGGATTGCACGGATATGTATTGTATATAAGATGTGAGTAGCTCACCTTGCAGTTCAATCTGATGGTATTGTATTTCATCACCGCTGGACTCGATTACAAAATGCTGGGCCCTGTTTACTCGAATAATCAATGCAAATCCTAGCAGAGAAATAAGATGGCACCCGAACGAAACCAGCCACACATTTGGAGCGAGGGTGGTAGTGTAACTTATATCGCCTCTGACCAGTACAATAATGTTTCCTTTATAGTACAATGTGATATGATTGTCTTAACATGCATTAGCGAATGACGATACTTTGATTAGCAACTCGCCTGTCGCGGATGTAGTTTGGCGAGGGCCTTATCAGTTGAATACGTATCGGCTGCAATAGATGCATGCCTCGTACGATCTATCTCAGATTAGTGTAGGCTCTCTGAAATGCTATCGATAAACAATGCACTTAATATTTCACATGAACCACTTTGCTCAAACCGCACTACCTTATAGCGCTATACAATCTATTTTAATCCTTCTTCTTAGTGTTTATGGTCTTGCACATTAATTCGATGTTCACATATATAATAAAACTACTCGCATTATCTGCATCGTCTACAATGAGGAGGCAGCGCATAAGAGCCTAAATGAAATATTGGTCTCTTTTGCAAGTGTGCGCTGACTTTATAAGTGATTCAGCAAAGACAATGGACTGTTTCCCACTCCAAAGTGATCAGTACCTTATACAGAAGTTGTAATTGGCAATGAATGGAGAAATTGCGGCGTTAACAACATTTTGAGACACAAAGCTGAAAGACAAATGCGCTTAACGAATTCCCGTATTGCACGTTAAGTGAACTTGGTATTATGTTCATTCATACCCGATAATTGTCTAGGCGTTTTATTGCCTCCAATATTCTGCTAATTTTATAATATTTCAGTTGTAAATTTCTACCTTGTATGAACAAATGACGAATGTTAGATGTGACATAAGGTCCGACGTCAATGTCGAGAACAGTCCCGGAGTTAAATTAAATACCTCGAAAATTTTACTCTAGATTCATTATTTCAATATCAAGTTCGTAGCCAGGTCGCATTCCATTGCTAAAATAACGGCTGACACGAAATATATTAAGGGGGTAAGAGTGCATAAGAGGTATTCGGGAGCTCCTCCATATATATCAAACATAATGAACGTCATTAGGATCATAAAAAAGGCTTGCTTTAAGTCAAATTGCGTGATCCGAATATGGGCATTCAGTTGGTTAAAAACGGTCATTGGCTGGTTCAGCTATGCCCATCAATTTTCAGCTGCTGCATATAATGTAGCGCATAATATCGTCCTGAAAAACCTCCAACAAGCTACCAGGCATAATGTAATGCGATTTGTTGATGATCATAGAAATATGATTATTGCACAAAAGATGCATTATCTATTTAAAAGTCAAAGAATTACTTATTTTCGCAAAGTCATTTGTTACCCAAATGCATGGTATCCGTTAAGAAAATAACAATCACGTATAATAGTGATTGTGCAGCAATATTAAACAGTCGCATTGCTTATAGGCGTATAGCGGATGGAGCAACGAATGAGAATCAATGATATGTTTTCACAAACTCATTATTTGACGATAACTACAGGGAAGATTGTTGTAATGCAGATATGCTCTGTTAAGTGAAATGTGCTCCTGTGCGGCGATTATGACACGCCGTTGTCCAATTCAATCCAGCGTCGTTGTTTCCGCTTTCTTTTTTAATTGCACGTATTAGTGCGTGAAATGCGGCCGATGTTCTGTTTCATCTAGCTCTTGCATTGTGCCTATCACCTCTGACAACTACTTTACGTAATATGATAACACACAGAATACATATGCATAGTTTGGTTGTCGGTGTGATTGCTGCTCACATTACCAAAATTACAGACTATATTTTGTTTCTACTTTTGACAGTGATGCGCAATAATGTTATTTGCAATTGGTCCTTTTAGCGTTTATCAAAAAATCCAAGTGCATTTGATTACTGGAATTTTTAGTTCCAATAATTACATTGTTTGTACCGCATATATTAACAGAACACACAACAATGAATCCCTCGGAAATAATTCAACGTAAATACCAGTGTATGTAGTAGCAATCGCCGGTAATTGTGTGAATCGAAAAATAAGGCTCCCTTCGACATGATCTGTTAATCAATGGTGCATAGTTACGCTACTGGTGTTTTTGTCACTGAATGTAAGCGATCTCAGCATTTTGTTTGCATTGATATTAGATTTTGTCGCTGACATGGTATTGTGAGTGCATGATAAACTTTGATCACGGTTGTGAGCATAATATACCTTTGCAATGTGATAATGAACATCATACCCACTACTCTGATAAATGCTAGTAGGATAATCTATATTTACTAGCCTTCGAGTATAAAGCAAACGTTCTTGAAATGTAGTACAACAATGTACTTGCTGACTGATGTTGTATTAACCATGCTGTAGTACTGTTACCAGGAAGACGACTGATCGGGGGTAGCTTTAATGGACTAAATTGCATTTTGAGGAGCACTTGTGCTCACATAAATCATATGTAACTGTACGTATATTAAGGTACCTAAGGTTAATAAGGACACATTTGATCGCTGCAAGGATGTATCCCCATCAATAATAATTCGGACATAGATATATTAGTACGCAGACTTGAACATACGGTCAATATTAATTGATTGAAAAATTATCGATCACCTAGCAACTAAAGTTAATATAAGTATTGTTGCAGGCAGTTGCAAAATATCGGCAAACACATCCAATGTCAAGCTGCTGCAGAGAGCCTATATCGGACATTACCAAATACAATTTATTCCTTGTATCATATATATCACTATCCGTCGAACTTATCAAATCCTAATTTGCTGTGCTCTTCCCGTGATTCGAGTGTACAAAAGTAGGCTCATCATGGTTGTGCCACTAAATTAGTTATCAATGTGGTACACTGCAAGCCTAGTTAGCAGCAATTCTTCAAGGAGTGAACACGTAATTGGATAAATATCGCCAAATTACCCTTCATTTGCGTGTTTACTTCCTCATCGGCGATATACACACATATATAGTGCAGCGGGACTGCTGACACTTACCAGGATACATAAGCTTCACTTAAGTGCAACCTTACTCCAGTGGTTCTACAGCGATTACAAGGACGCTTATCGCCACGTTGACTACTCAAGCTCCTTAATGATGATAGATGCCCGACCTGTCTGCATCACACATGCCGCAGGCGAACACCAATCTCTCAGCTCAATCTCCAAATCATTTTTTTCTTAAACCCCATGACGTACATCATCACCCACATTGTTAACTCGACATTCAAACTCAAAAATAAGCGTTTGCATGCTGTTTGTATCCTTGGCGTTCATTCGTTGCCTAGCAAACCTTCAATTCAATATACCATACGACTGATATACAAAGTGTGTAATAATATACGGCCCACTAATTGTCGTGTAATACAAACTTTTCGGCGGCTTTTGGAATTCCCAATTTGAGATAAAGCCAGGCTTGTGTGTACAACGTGAACTTCAATTCTCCAGAATATATTCGATGCATCAGCTGATTGATAAATAATTACACTATACTGTTCATAGATTGAAGTTATTTTCCTGAATAATCAGCATTCAATGTTCTTGATATGCAACTAGATGCAAATTGTCACGATCATAGCATGTTGCGTTGACATATTCGCGGGAATATCAAGAATTTCTTTTTTTAAATTGTATTCGAGATTAAAAACATCCATTGTGAGCGCAAACTATGGACAATCGTTATAACGTCTTCTTTTACAAATCTCGCAGTGCATTATATTGGCACGACATACGTTCAGTATTGTTATAATTCTTTAGCAACACAGCCAATTAACAATTGCCAATTTGAAGTCTCCGGAATATCTCACAAATATTTTAGTCACAAGCCTGATGACGGATTCAAATTAGCTTGTCAATCAAGTGAGCAGTCCATGCGTGACGCAATTTCATAACTAGTGTTATTTTGCCCGGGCATTAAATGAAGGCCGCCAACAACTGCTGTAACTGACATGCAAACCAATAAGCTAAGAGGACGAAAACCACGGTCTTCAATTGAATTATTAACAGGTAGGCAAGTCTATCGGTGAACAAACAACAGCTAATCACGATGCAGCGATAAGCACAAAAAGGTTACACAAGTTATTTTAGTATGAACAATTTTGTTACTCGACGTTGTCAGACGCAAACATTTGAATAAACATGTGGAACAGTCCGCCCTGTCTGACTCTAACATACGTGCAGGCACTAGAAAAGATTTTTCATTTGTAGATATGACACTAGACCAGAAATTGGCGCGTGGGAATAGCGAAACCACGAAATAAATGTCGACCGATTGTATATGCACATAAGCTTCTTGATCATTGATAGTGTATTCAATAAATCGCGGCAAAGGCCAAGATCAAGTAGCAAATCTGCAAGATATGCGCATATTAGACGGTCAAGCATTAGGGCTGTGACGGTCAGAATGCTGATCGCTTTACATAATAATAGATTCATCCAGAGCATGACAGGGTGCAACGGGGCAGCAAATACTTGTGACTTATTGAGGAATATTGTCCAACATCTAAAACTCTGTCATCAGAGGAAAACATATTTTTGCTGCCTACTGTTCGGCTGCCGCTAATTAATTGAGACCTTCGAGGGATATTGCATCTGCAAAGCCATGCCCATCACAGGAGCTGAGATTAACTCTGAGGTTGAAACAAAGATCGGCAGCAAAAGCTTTGTGCGCAGCCGTGATTCCGGTGAATCAGAAGAGCACCATGGGGAGTCTGCCGCGCAAGCATTAAGTGTAGAAGAAAAGTTCCGCGCTAGAGGACAAGTGATGGGATAGTTCTCATAGCTTTGGAGCAAACGAAACCCCTGTAATATGGAAATATAACACAAGATACCTTTTCTATATAAACAATCAATGCTGTAAAGATTGTACACGCGTGTAATACTTCGTCAATATCACAACCCGTGAACGTTAATAGTACCAATGACCCATTTGATCAAAAAGAACAATGGTGATAAAAAATTACCGAAAATGCAGGGACAGAGAACAGTTCCTGTGGTGTCACATTGTTAGTGCATTTGAACATCATAGGAGAGATTACTTTAACATTACTGCAATTTTCTGCTTGCATAATCGCTGCGGTATCATTCGTTAGATTAGAGTCGCCGCCATTGTCCAATGAGCAGTGGTCTGAGTGTTCATCTACTATATCCGAATTATTATCTAATTTGTCTGGATCGTAAGCTACCAAAGTTATTATTTATGCGCAACAGGGGATGCTTCGATCCACACAAACGTAGACATATTGTCAACGTGAAGTAGCGACCAAACGCCATTGCAACTCTATTGTTTATTGACGAAACACTAAAACAGTGAATGGCAGAGTTATGTAATAGATTATTTATGTTTTTCATCCATCCACAAACAAGCACCACATCTAACTTCCATGTATTCTATCATGAATAGAAAGATTCGCTATTTGAGAATTTGGTTACTTGCAATGATACATTACTTGCATGACAGTATAGATACAACACTGACTGCAGCTATAAAATTGCGGATAAAGTGCATCACAATTGATTTTAGAGAGGAAGGCAGATGCATATGTCTTCATGTTATTGTGGCTGTTGACGAAATAACATAAAGTGATATTTAGGTGTCCAAGCTCAAATTTAACATCAATTGAATTGTATTTGCATTTAAACCCCTTTACTTATATTACCTCTTTTAAAAGAATAATGACTGCCACTTTTTCACAAGCTTAACTCTGCATGAATGACAATATTGATATTTTTGTCGTCATCATCGCCTTGCATGTTATTATTTTCGCTTGTCGCGCAAAGCTTACAGTTTTACTTTAGTGTGAGATTTACCAATACTTAATCGTTGTACGTTAGGTCTACTGCCTGTCGATTGTAGATAAGTTATATGAAATTATAATTCTGGTCAAGAGTTTATGATTTTTTTTCCCGGGCAAATAATATGCAATAAACGATGATTATCTAGCCGCTGTTGACTAAAACCTTTACGTATTTTTCTTTGACTATTAATTTTGAACCGTGGCTTTTGACGGCCACAATACATTCGTGTTGGCTTATCAATGTGCATGTTAAGCATGTTGACGGTACGCCATAGAGCTCTTACCCAAGCATTCAAAGCTTTAACAATGAATTTACATCAGATTGCTCTGCTTTGTGGTTATGGTGGGTGTGATTGTCACTTAAAAATCGCAAATAGACTTTGCAAGGCAATAAAACATACTCTGACGCTGAGGAGAAGGTGGTATTAGATTCCATCGAAGAGGATGTTTCTGTATAGGGAATTGTGATGTTCACAATGAGCATGGGTCAATTTCGTACACTATTGATCTACGCTTTTGGGGCATCTTGCTTTCGCATTCCCTGTAACATTAATTGCACATCTACTCGTAATTATGTTTGTTATTTCAAATAATTAACAACAATGCTATACAAAACAGACATCGCACGTGATTGGCTTAATTTAGTATTCTGCTTGCTCTCTCAGTTGACAAAGTGAGATTGTTCCTCGGCAATGTTTGCGCAAATAGTTACTTAGACAAAGACCGAAAATATCTCTCTAAACTAATGACATGGAATTAATGGAAATCTTAAAGACAGCAGACCATATTACCGAACCCAAGAGAATATGCACTGGCAAGTTATTGGAAGCCATTGAGCATGACTGGTGCCACCTGCTATGAGATAATACGGACTGTCATGTTGAACACATGCATACAAGAGTTTAATAGCAAAGGAGTAAACGAGCGAAATGAAATTATCTAACTCATTACCCGCAGATCAGACAATCGTATTGCTAACAGCGTCCATTCGTTTCGCCGTATTTTGAAAGCTAAGGCCATCGCAGTGAAATCGACGTACGTTTGCAGCCTGTGCGGATCGCGAAATGTTTTAGCCAATATATGAGCCGGCTTAATAACATTCGTTAGATGAGCCAATGTTACTTACAACGATTCTCAAGGCATAGACGATATCTTGTATTGTGCAATGCACAGGCTACTCTTGACATAAATGAAACGCATGCCTTCTGTCCATTCATCGTATTCCTATATCCATCACCGAATACATAAAACATGCCACACTGTTGCTTTATTTCATACCCATGTATCATGTCATTTTTCAACATATACGCACTCAGGTTCTGGTCAAACTTAACGTCAATTTGTGCAGCAAAACAATGTAGGAAGAAGTCAATAACACAAACCGGCAACTACCCATCTGCACATACAATGTGGCTAAGCCTCAGCGTTAGCATCCGAGAAAGATGACGAAACATTCTGATCAATGGCTCATTCAGTCGGTTATCAAACGAAGACTAGTCGACATAAAAAGAGTATAGACTTATTTGAAGACAAAGGTGGTGTTAATTGTGCTATGCGCTCGGTGGCATAGCAGCACAATCAGAGTAGTAGGGACATCTTTCTGACACCGAAGCGAACGAGATTATTCAATGGTACAAATAAATTGGTTTGCTATGAATGTTATATATCATGACAGAACCTGCAATACATGTATTCGCTTGAAAAAATAAACATCCTGGCACCTCGGGCATTGGATTTCTTTTCAAGTAAATGGACATTTCAAGACGTTGTTCTTTCTAATGTGCAGTACATCTCCTCGGAGATTACACAAAACCGAAATTGCAATAGCGAACAGCATATGTAATTCTCCTAGTCGCCGATAAAGACTTTGTGCGGCTAGATTTGCAGCATTGCCAGTGTGAATGAACCACTTTAACGCTTAAATTTCCGTCCTTTTGCAAATGGAGCCATAATGTTAAATTGGAAACAATATCAGCGCCAGCGCATCAATGCAATAGCCATATTTTGACGTGCTATATAAGAGATAAGGTATTCGCTGTATGTCTCTGCTAAAATGACTTAGGAAATGAAATTAATGAGATATCCAATATATAATTTACCTGTTAGCTATGCTAAACCATAACGTATTCTGAGATCAAGAAGACACCATGTAGTTTACACTCCACACCGCCTATATAAGGTTTAATAGCTTATCTCAATGATTTAAGGCTCATATATCAAGCTTAGAAGTATATTTGTCGCTCGAATCATATACTGAGAAAATGGATGGCAGCGCATTATGTTTGATAAGCCCACAAGGCCATTCTCAAATAACAAGTCTCCGTGTAAGAGGAGACGCAATACTTGGAGCCTTCTATCTAAAGCGCACCAGTTTTAATCCTGGAAGGGATGTATCAAAACCCTTAATGGACATTTCCGCACTGAGAATGAGAACGAGACCATTGCCTAGTATTTAGTCATACTGAGCACATTGTGCTGTCGCCTAGGCAACAAAGTGTAGCTGTCATTGAACAACTATTTAGAGTAATATATCTCTGCCGAGCTCTTCCTCGTTAATGTCGTACCTCTTCTAGCAGTCATTGTGTTTTCCACAAGCTGTTCGCGATCAACTACTCATTAAGGCATGGTGTACCTTTTTTGGGTTAAGCAAAATTGTCCCACCACAATCATAACAGAGCAATACACATTGTTTTTATAGTAATAGTAACTTTGTTTTATCGACCCTAACATCTTATCACATGACGCTTGTGTGAACACATTCTCACCGATCCCTTATAGCCTTGATATATTACCACGAGGTAAGTTCGAACTGTAGCATGACATGCAATGTAAATCATGTTTGGACGCCTGAATAGAGGCAGAACCAGTCTGTCAATGGTTGGATATGGTCGCAGTTACATAATCGGCTCAATCCCGTTGTTTTATAAGTATTCCGACGTAGATTTATTTTATTCAACTTCGAGAATAAGCAGTGCGGGTTAATGGGACAATCTAGCAATCAGGCAAGGTAAAGTTAACCACTTTCAGCCGGTGTCCAGCCGAAATACAGCAACTAAAATTGCAATCGCACTCCATATAAAGTAAATATTGTCTAGCTCACTAGCCAAAGTGGTGTTCAGTCAAGGTATAACCCTCAAGTGGTCTTCGGTCTAAAATGTTTTCCTTGCACCAGATTAAAAACATACTAATATCCTTCATGCCGGAATGTAATTGCCTTCAGATTGCACTGTTAAGTAGAATAATGGCCGATGACCGCTTATATGTTTAACATTCATCTTATATATTTGCTATCATTCGCCACAATGAAACTATATAGTGCGAATTAAGCACATGCAACCAGTCGTCATGTTTTAGTGCCTACTACATTTGCACACGAGCATTAGCAAAGGATCTTTGAGTACATACCTATCATAAAATGGCAGCCAAAAACAAAATGAATTATGGACTAATTGGTTAGTGGAGCTAGTTTGTCTGCATGGAGGTAGGGAGTCACTGAGTAGATCAATAACTCTAGCACTACTGTTGGTGGTGTTAAGCAAATTTCAACTATCCATTTATAGATCGCAGGCTAGCAGACATATTAGGGCTAGGTGTTCTTTTTTATTGTAACAATGTGTTAATGACTTGCAGTGTTGCCGCATGTGATCTATTGACAACAGTACGAAGCACGATGGCTCGGAGTATGTGTACTATTATATATGCTCGCAGTGTACTTCCATGGCATGCATCCACTTGTCACTCAATTATTATGTAAAGCATATTAATGCTGAACATAGTAATGAGGCTGGTGATGATGCCTCAACATTCATATTATTAGTTATCGACAAGATGCAGTACAACATCCCGACTTCGATTCCCTGTACATTATGTTATATATATATATATGTGCTTATGTTATGCCTACTGATACGATAATGAATGTATAAAATTACCTCATGCGTCAAGTAGATCGCAACTTTGACATACCTCAACCAATTATTGTGATAATGATGTGAGAAGGATAAATAATGCCCCTCGGTGAATGTTTTTAAAAATGGGACCAGTGTACATCTACAAATTATAGTTAACCATACATCCTATTGGCATCCCGCCAAGTTTGTGCTTTTTTTTGCCAGCAGCCACGGGATAATTGCCCACAATCCCAATTTGTTATGCTATCCAGGCTTTCTTGTTAAGTTGGCTTATCGATCAAGAGAGCACACCACGCGTGCTTTAGTATCATAAATGGCCTATTCTGGGCCAGCATTCAAATGATTCACAGGAAAACGGTTGACCGCAAACAGCAGCCTTAACTAGCACACAAATTGATAAACTAGCGGCGAGATAATCGCAGTGTACAGATAATTTAGGACCGTACAAGCTGCCCACAATCCATGATACAAAATCGATAACTGATTATGATAACAATGATGCAGCCTGGGCACCGAACCTCGTCGTGTGAATAGGTTATCCTAGTAACCTCTGGATATGTGTTATTCAGTTCGGTGTTCCATGTTGTTAATATATGTTATTATGTCATTGCAGCATAGTCATAATTACTGATGCTGCCAACTGCTTGTTATAAGGAATTATCACTGAACCATGGGTAGTTGTGGCAAACGTTTGTGTGCAGTCACACGCATATGAGCACCATGCGGATGATTATTGCTGTCAGACCAGTTTGTTTAACTTGCCCTCTAATGTGTGTAAACGTTGAATAAAATCAACACGCAAAGAAGCAATTGACCTGCAAAGACACGCATATGTTTTCATTCCTCTTCCCTACGGTAACTTCCAGCAGCTTTTGGTAAAACTCACACATTTCAATTGGCAAATGTACCAGCTACCCTATTAGACCGGATATTACTCCTAACTCAGCGGTCTGTTTGACGTTGACCGTACCAGGGCCACGGTTTATTCGTTTCTTTCGAGTTGCTTTTGTTTTATGTTTGTATTCAGCAGGTCCGTGTAAGCGTCATATACAAATTATTGATCAATGTTTAAACACGACCACCACGCATTGTACTGCCTCATCAACCTGCGTATTGTGCAAAAACATCGCTAATTGACGTTGCACAACATTGTTCCTACAAATCAACAATTCCCAGCTTTGAAAACGAAGCGAACTTTATGTGCATGGTACTACAATAGTTTGCATATTTTGGATTAAAAAAAAACAACCAAGCGCATGAAATGTCTTTCGAGTTTTAATTAGCGTGAACTACATAAAATAGGATATTAACTTGCACGATACATTAAACAGACTTTGCTTATAACTTGGGCAATCGCAAAAGAAAAAAACGATCAATATCGATCAGGATATCATAATGGCTCTAAAAACGGTATATCTATACATATCTATATATTTAAGATGAAAATCCAGCGAAATGACCGTCGACAACAACAAATTTACCATTTAACTGCTGGCCCTCTATATGTAGTACAACGTCAGCGGTGATGTATCTTTTACTTATAAAGCAGGCGTAAACATTGAACTACTGAATCTTTGTCGCTATTTCATATTTATTACACAAGGGATGCTTTGCTTATACGAAACGAAGGACTAGCTATTGTTATTAAGACCGAGGACAGCCACGATAATTACACATATCATATTTTGGTTACCATTTAGTAACAATAGTCCAAACGTCAACATAGCTTCTTAGCGTCACACCTAATGTCTCCTTACTTCATCGTAACGACGCACAGAGTGACACCCTGTTTCTGCTTTTCAGTGGTTGAATGTTCCGACGGAAATCTCGTCAAGATAAAAGCCCTCGATTTGATCGAAGGCGTATTTCTTTATGAATATCTATGGCTCGTATGAGACCATCGATATCTCCCGATGATCTTCATATCAATGGACGCCTGTCATTTCTGAAAGTTATCATCATTATTAACCAGACCACTCCAGCTGTAATATCACAGGATTAAACGAGAGTTGGTGAGCGCTGTCCTGACAGGAGTTAATGGGTTGAAATTCAAATACATGAGTTATATGATTCCAAAAACCGTGACTGGCGTAGCTCGAGTCTGCGACGGAGTGCGCCTAGAATGGAGGGATGACCTGTAGTGTATAACATAAAAAACTAGGTAAAAAAGGAACAATTGTGGAGAGGGATTTAAATTAAACTTAGACGCGACACGTCACGTGTCAATCGCCATGGTTTCAGCAGCTCTTAACTCTTTGAAAATGATCAGTGTCTCATTATCTTTACGTGCGAGATGCCGTGCGTCAATCCGAGAAATATTTTTATCTACTGGGAACCTTGAGCTACTTAACATGCGTATCTCTTGCTCTGATAAACGCTACAGAGCAGCCAGAAGTCACTTGAAAAGAAGCTGCTGCCGAACGACCGTCGATGATTTACAAGCTCTTAACTGCTCAAATCAAGAGGTTATACAATGAAACCAAGGGATACATCAAAGTCATTTTAAAGCGATAAATAACTTAATGCTTCACCAATGTAGAAATGTAATACATCTCTTTGATGTCACACTATTTATTGAATTCCACGTGTTTTATTTTTGTTAATTGTAGCATACTGTGCTGCTGATGCATTGTAGATGCATTGTAATAATTCCGTCACATAATGCTGGTGGTGATTCGGTGCATCACCGCATTTTTTTGGCAATATTGTTATCTAGTAATTTGTAACAAATAAACTGATATGTCCTGCTTATTGTTACGGAGGCAAAATGATATAATCTTCAACTATTTTACTCCATTCTATTCGCCATAATTACGACTGCTTTTTTCCACCGTTGTGATTCGACCACGGCCACACCATTGCATCGGTTTGCAGTGTGCTTTGATTTAATATTACCTATCAATTACTCATGGCGTACACACGCCTCATCATGGTTAATTTGCCGGCGGTTCTTAGTCAGAATCATTACCTTGTTAGTCTATGTAACAATTGACGGAAGAAGCAAAAGAGCTTAGCATGTTCATTGCATCGCTACTATGTCAATGCTTGCGAACGAAGCATGGAAATTCGATGAAGCAAAATAACTTTGCAGCAAATCGCATCCATGAGACTAATGAAATCAACTACACAAAGACGAATATTTGGGCGGTTCTGAGAGACAAAGTCCTATATTGTAATGGTCATATAGAGCGCTGCGAACGTATATGTGTATGTTTATGTATACGTCTTTGCATATGCATATGTGTATGTGTATGTTTATGTTAATGAAATGCAAATAGATATATTCGTTTGTTTTTTGCATGCGTATGTGTATGCATTTGTTATATATATATATATATATATATATATATATATATATATTCACATATACATATATATATATATATATATATATAAACATATATCGTATATATTCATATATACACATATACATATTTATATATAAACATATATGTCCTATATATTCATATATACACATATACTTATATATATAAACATATAAATATGCATATATATGTGAATATTTACATATTTGTATGTAATATATATCCCATATATATATATATATATATATATATATATATATATATATATATATATATATATATATATAAATATATATATATATATATACATGAGTATATAGATATGCAAACACATATATATATATATATATATATATCTATATATATATATCTATATATATATATATATATATATATATGTATATATATATATATATATATATGTGTGTGTGTGTGTACCAACGTTTGTGCATGCGGTTGTATATATGACAGTGCGTGTGTAGTAGTATTTTGTATACGTTTATGTTTCAGTGTAGTTCCTTTCGTCCCCATTTGTTTTCATTAACCACATCGGCAATTCGCGTATGTCCCGCATAGCTGCTTCCTTATTAAATCAACATTTTCTCGACATGGGAATGTGATATGAAATGGATTTTGTGAGTAGAGTATTTATGCTGCGTCACCGTTTCAGATGGCGTGAATTTAATAAGGTTTTTGACAAATGTGCTAATAACAAATCATCTCTGTTTTTGCGCTATGCATAATCGCATTCTACCTACATAGTGAGAAATGACCAGAAAGTTAATATCTTTGTAAGAATCGTTTTGAGCACTGACCAAAAATGTGCATGCTTACTTCAATTTGGTACTCTTCTCATATCCCGAAGGTATAAGTCAAACTATTGAGGTTGCCACATAGCGTCTTGACACGCACTGTATAAAAAATTATTATGGGACTGGACGCGGAGTCATTATGGTGAAGTGGTTAAAGTGCTCGCCTTCAATCAGTTCTTCAATTGATACATACTATTTCCCAACTAAGTATGTTTCATATTTTTTTTTAAAGATACTGAAAGCATTACCCGTTGGGCCTGAAAGTCGTCATCGCTATCGACAGTATCGATCAGATGTTAAACTTTGTAACAGTCCTTTATCATTCACAATGATATAAGCATTCAGAAAAGTATCGCTGTCTCTGCTTGATTGACCATGTTGCGTTGAACCGGTACAATAATATTGCCTTTTTGATACGTGGCTTCTATGGCGACCATACGTAGTAAACTATGCAGCGACATCAATCAAGGTCCCTAGGAGGCGAGTACAATTAGCTCTTTGTTTGCAAAGGAATAGATTGCTCTAATATTTTTATATAGATGTACCATACTTCAACGTATTTCCCCACATTCCGAACAGTACCCATGTTGCAGCAATAATTTTCTTGCTTATTACTAATATGTTTTAGCCTACAACATCAATGCTTAGTTCAGCTTCGGTCCTAGGTACTTTGTGTAATGTAGATGATATCGGAACATTTTATGGTATCACTGAAAAATGGTACAATTTCGGTTACCATGGACTAGTAAATCCATGGATTTGTTCAGTCGCCCTGAAATAAAAGACGTCGTCCAGAAATTTTCGGGTATTTTTTCTTTGTACCAATGTTCACGGGACGAAAATAGGTAAATATATCATGACCTAGAACAGGCATCCTGAAGTAACTGTACATCTAAGTGGCTTTCTCATGGAAGGACCTTCTGGTTCAAGGTGACAGTGGACAGTAAATTTCATGGTAATTCTTGCATGCGATTGCTTTTCCGGTTGATTGACATTTCATGAGGTTTCTCTCTGCACCCTTAAGTATCTCTACTCGGAGATTCCATCAAACCGGAATCGCTTACATGGAAAACATATGCACTGCTGTTACTTGCAAGCCTCAAACTGTGTTTTGTTGATGTGTCGGATCCACTGCTTCACTTGAGAATTGCGATGATCCAAACGACGATATTCCGACAAAAAGAACAACTGGTCTTTTTGCTGTGTAACCGAATCGTAGTCTTTCGGTTGCTTCCATATGCCTTTTATGTGTATCGATCCTATTCATTACACGGCATACCAGTTCAAATTGTTGTCTTATATATATATATATATATACATATATATATCAGCCAAGTAGTGGCTAGCCTTATATGTGACATCATCAAACGGAACAATCAAGCCCCCGGCAGTATAGCGAGAGATAAAACTGATAAGTTGAGTTATGGTACATTTTGCATTTTATCTCATTTGCAACTCGATAAAAACACTAGCATTTAGCTCCAGCTGTTGTGAACTTCGTTATTTATCTATCATACACATAACTTACCATATATATCTTAAATATCAGAAAGTCAGGTAATATTCTTTGGGCTGAGCGATGTACAAAAATGATAAGTGGCAAAATATCATCGCCATTTTTGGCAGTATTCATTATATGCTATATAATGCAACACAATTTAAAGACTTCAATGTTTTAATAATTTATCAAGTGTACCCTTAAGTTGCATTGTTGCATTTCATCGCATCCCTTGTGACATACACATTCTGTTACATTTGTTACAATATCAGTCGAATGCATCCCCACAGGGTTGCTTGGTAGCAATATGTGCAACATATGAGCTAACTTATTGTATAAATATGACTCACGAAGCAAGAAAATGTTTTCCCCATATCTCACTTATCGGGTTGTTGTATACCATCTAGTCAGGCGGCGTGTCCCGCTGTAGCTGTACGGCATGAATACTGTCCAAGCATACGGAACTTATTAATATTAATCAGTTCGACAACGGACAATTTTAGGATGAATGGTCAAATGTTTTCTGTGTGTAGCATTGCTCATATACATGGCATTAAACCTGCGTAACGACCGACTATTTTGCTGCACTCAGCTAGTTGATCGGACTCATCAATCATGATAGGAGATTTTTTTACCGCAGCAAATATATTCATTTTATAACCTGATATCACATATTCGTGTATTCGTGTAAACAAAAAACTCGATAGTCATCTGTGTGAGAGATCGACCAACGGTACATAAGGAGAAAGTTAATTGGTTCAAGTTATGCCGAGAGACAGATTTGTCAAGCAACAGTTTCCGCGATTAAGTCGGGTTGTCGATCAATAGGAATAAATAGTCAAGCCTAAAGAAGCTCGGCGTTCATGCCGAGGTTCATTTGCACGTGTATTTTGTACAAGCCAATAAGTTAACGATTATTAATTGATCATGCACTTGCCGTTCACGATGAATACACTGCTGTTATTGATGTTAGGGGCGGTTGTTTTCGATTGAGAACAAAACATTTCTAATGAGGGCTATATGAGGCAAACCAATGTCTTATGCCACTGCCGAAGAAGACAGACAACCTTATCAAACAGGCCACATTAGCTTATGGAGATAATAAGCAACCAGCAACATAAAGCTACTGACGAGGAGCCCTGTACTTAAGCGCACTCGTCTTATATCCTACTACGAAGCCAATTGTAAGTTCATGTTCGATGGATATTTCGCAGTGCTTTGGTCTAACAGAGGCCTGATTGAACTGGGATTGGCGCCGCCTCAAGTTGTTGGTCTGCAGTTATTATATTTTACCAACTTAGTCATCGCCTATGCGATCAACAAAGGAAGGCAAATAGATTGGCTAACATTAACTAGGCCATTTATTAGGATCTTATCTATTGACCATAACGTTTTGGTGACGCGTGATTTGCTCTACGACATCTTTGACAAGAACTTAGGAACGTAGTTTTTCGGGTAAATTGTTCTTAATTGGTCAGACAGCTGCGCTTGAAAGTCAAGCAGCATTTGCAGGTTGATAGTTAGAAATATGTATATAGAGGCGGACTGAATAAACATGGCGCATGTCTTGAAAGCGTAGTGGTTGAATGTTTGTTCTCTCGTTACTCGATTTAAAAATATGAGAACCTAACAAAATTATGAGAGGTGTATTACGTGCAGTGACCAATACGTGAAACGATAAGTTGCAAAAACTACTCGCACTATAGGTACGTCGCCCCTTAAGCGTGAGGATCAGGGGGAATGGAATGGAGTTGTGCCTGGTGGATCTGTCAAGGCCTCATTATCATCGTCATTGAGCGCCGTCACTATGTCAATTTCGTGGTGTATGCACTGGATTCGGTTATGTCACTGAACACACAAACAGTTGCATCCGTCACCATAACAGTGACTGTAATCTCTTTGCGGGTCATATAAAGCAGCAAGTACTGGCTGCTGGCCGATAGGATCATATGTACACCCAGAAACTGATGCATGGTGTGCCGTTTACGTTCATCCAATATAGTGTATCACTACGTACCGTTTAGTCTCGGCATCCTGAAATTACTTGCAGGCCTGTTTTGACGCTATCATTAGCCTTGCATTCTGCGATATTGCATCGATCAAACGAAACTAATTTAACACCGACCTTATTTTCAATGTGGAAGATGGCTTGTACTTGGCCTCCGGAAAATATATCAAAACGAAAACGCAACTGCACAACCGGATAATTCAATAAAAAACATAACAAATCACCGTTATGCGAGCTTAATGCGCAGTACGATGCTCTGTCAGGTAGAATCCTTCCAAGCTCATTTGTCATTCGGCTTTACGTATATTTCAAGTTCCGCATTGCAACAAATGGTCAGGTCTGTCGATGTGTATTGTTATTGTCGTTATAACGACCTGTCCATGAGGTTTTTGAAGCAAGTCCGAGACATTGCCATGGGCTTTACATATCTGTACAAATAGAGCTGGTACGAACACTGTGATTAGCAACCATTAAACCCCTATACAGCGAATCGAGCACAAGCAATGAGTCATAAATGTATCAATTTTTGCCTAAGGTTTAACCGTTACGTATAATATGCATCAAGTTTCGCCATGTATCAAAAATTAACCACGAAGCGTTACAGCGAAATCAACTTGAGCACAATTCTTTGTCTTATTTCATACCCGGCAACTTAAAAAAATAGTTTGCTTATTTCACTTACATGTTGATAAATCCGGGGATACGATGTATCTTGTCTTAACCTAAGAAATCATTTTTAAGTTATATGGTCTGACCCGGTTACGTTTGACGTAAGGCTAATCAATTTCATGTGGTGGATACATACTGAGCTTTGAAACTTCCAAAGAAAATCCTATGGATCGGAATTATATGATCCTGCAGCTAAGTATGCCTTACTACAAGATAGCATGTAAGCCCAGATGACAGGGATACCAAAAGGGGTTGTGTTGGCTAGAATTGGAACTGGAAAGTTTGTGTTTGTGCTTACTGCTTATGCTGTTCAAATATGCACCAGCCGTTTGCCAAAGCTTAGTTTTGCAGCAGCACTTACAATAATGCAGAAGAGCACATCTGATTTGCTTGCACACTAGCCTAAGCAGGCGCTGAAAAACATAGCTTGCTTTGAGGCTATGGAGCTGATTGAGAATACAATTACCATTGTCATCTATTTCATTATACAGAATAGCGATAAAGAGGTGGTAGGGGGGCTGTCCAATAACCCGCCCTACGGAAAGAGTGAACGCGAGCAGTTGCACGTTCTTTATGCACTCAACATACATGCGCTGTTTTTAGATCTGAGTGCAGAAACTGAACCAGTTCTGCCTCTAAGTATTTTTGCCATTAAGGTCATATTTTGCCCCTTTTGGCAACTGGAAAATATAAGCAACTCTAGTGAAACCGACTTTACACCAGCTCTAGCCAGCTTTTCATTTGGCGGGAACTGTATCACGATAATGTATCTGATGCCTACTCAGTTATACAATAGGTGCGTCAGCATATCGTACCATGAAAGATGAGTTTATTGCAATAGCATAATTGTAAAATATTTAGGTAATTGGTGTTGGTGTTGAGAGTTCCGCACCCTTGAAGCCAACTCCCATCTTAGAAGCTATTCTGATTACATAAACTAACTAGAACAGCAGCTTTGCATGTTGTCCGAGTTAGCCACCGCATACAATTCAGATATGTTTGTGTGGTCCTAAGTTGCCTAGGATTAAACATAATACCAAGGCTGATATTGTCTTTTAAAATATTGCCTTTCATCAAAATTCCACCACGCGAGCTCCGTGTAAGCTACTTATATAGATCTTCGTAGATGCCAGTGTCAATCTGTACCTGGCTTTGTCTTAAATCAATCATGAGATAATGATCGTTGTTTGACTGGCATGACATGCATCATATCAGCTAATATAAATTTTAGTTGTCGAGCCGTGGAGTGTAGCTCGCGGTTTAGTTTTGTTTGTCAATCCCTTCATTTGTTATGCATTCGCTGCAAGAGATCACTTAAACTGTCGAAGGTTTCACCACGCTAAGAACTTGCCAGAGATTTAGGGAGAAGCTGTATAATTGGAAACAATTCTCTGGCATCGGACCTATTCAGAGGAAAGTCAGCTGGAGCAATATGATAACGCAAATAGGGGGTAGGATTAGAATCACATAACGACATCGAATTACCAATACATTGTCATGCAAGACAGAGCTAGACTAACACACCTCAAATCAACCACCGATGTTCGATGTATATATTATTACAGCATTCTTATTTCTGTTTAGTATTGCATTTGCAAAGCGCTGAAATTAACTACGATTTAAGAACACGCTTGACGTAAGGCTTAAATTCAGAGCTTCGCATTTGGGGTCATTACTCGGATTGCTTCCGTGACAGTAAGCGTTGTATGTGACTGTCATTGGGGCAAAACATAATATAAAAATGTATGCGTGACGTATAGAATGAGCCAAATTAAGCATGCCTATGTACCATTTTGTATTAACAACTTATTAATTTACGATCGTTTTTAACGAGTAGAATGCGCAACAAGACTTTTTATTTTGGAATTCGCTAGAACTACACATGCGATAGTCGTAACTTAAGAAAACTCTCGTTTTTAAGAACGTACATGCAAACAAAATTAACTCGGTCGAGCTTTTATAGCGCTATATTGCTGACCAAACTAACAAACCAAACTATTGGTAAAATTACATCCAGCAAAACAGTAATCAAAAGTGTGCCATCTTAGATTCCTTGTGATATTTAATGATCTCAAGTCTTTATTTTGGAATTCGCTAGAACTACACATGCGATAGTCTTAACTCAAGAAAACGCTCGTTTTTAAGAACGTACATGCAAACAAAATTAACTCGGTCGAGCTTTTATAGCACTATATTGCTGACCAAACTAACAAACCAAACTAGCGGTAAAATTACATCCAGCAAAACAGAAATCAAAAGTGTGACATCTTAGATTCCTTGTGAAATTTAATGATCTCAAGTCAATCATTATATATTGTTATATAGCACAGCATCATGGCGACACTTTGTATTCTATTTTCTCTATTTTTAATGACCGAGTTGCAACCGTGGCCCTGCTGGTGATGCTAATTGTACCTGCAGTCAAAACGTTCAATGAAATAATCGATAGAGAACTATTAGCTCCAGAGGGGTTGCTTATCACACCGAGCCTTTGCGCAAGTAAGAAATGATTATCAATTAATTTTAAAGATGTATGCTCATAGGATTGCCTCAAGATGCGGATTATATCACACAAAATCGTTATATATTAATTGCGCCCTTGCTTTAAATAGACACCTGATTATCCAATGCATCACGAAATGACATGCTGTTCAAATGGCTGACAAAGATACAATTCTAGAGGTAACCAGAAAAAAACCATGCCTGTGCAACGAAATTGGTAGATAGATAAATACGACTAACTCGGATCCGATGGCTATATGGTTCCATTTTGTTCCGAAAGTGGTAATGCGCAACATGGTTTTAAATTGCTGATTATTTTTACCCACTTTTATATTGTAATGCGTCATATTCTAATTTTTTTATCAAAAAATCATTATTCAAAACTATTATTAGCATTATTAAAATGGTTTGTCCATTTCTTGTACGATATCATCCGTCTCTGAAGCAAGTTTCAGACAGATTATCTTGTACAAATCATGGAGCCCCCGTACACGCCACAATTTACCGCGGTTTTGGAGCATAGGTTGCATGATGCTATTTCTATTATATGGGCACCTATTAACAGCCATACCCTTTGAAACGCTTTTATCATAATTTAACAAATACTTTTTTTCAAATGTGCTTGAAATTCTTTTAATCTATCTGAATCTTCCAATGGTAGAGCGAGTCATTTTTTAATCAACCATACCTGGATCGCTATCATGGGCTGAACAAATGGCGGCAATAATCGTCGCTTACGTGGGTAGCTGTTGTCAACTAAATGATCCCACAAAACTCCCCACCATCGAACTTCGTTCACTGTTGAACGGCATGAAACTGTTGCTTGTGTTAAACAGTTATCTTGCCACTAGGTGTCTTATATCTGGATTATTTGTACGCATTATATGTAGCAGATTCATTGCCTGTGTCGAAAATATGATCTTACTGTTAAAGTCATTCTTTAAGCATCCCTTCTTAAATTGATGAATCAAAATTTGCTTGCGTGTGACAATACCTCTACATTTTGTGAATGTTCCCCCCTTTGGCATACAGTGGCCCATCTCTCCACAGGTGGGGCTTTGATGGCAGAGTGAGACCCAACGGTTTATCTTACTATTCCCCCGAAACTAGCCACCTCTTGATATAGTAGATCAGAATCTAATCAGTGAATAACCCCACTAACACATCTTACTTCTACGAACGGGTCCCAGAATTTAAACTTGCAATCGACATGGTTCACATCTGAATTCAAACAGATGCCTGCCATCAGGAAATGAAATATCAACTTAAATGTATCACATACCATCTATTAATTGTACTCTATACATCCAAAGTGCCATCAGCATGCAACAATACAATCGATTCGCAAACAATAGTCATCTTTTATGCCAGCCATTAGTCATTAGCATATGTGTGATACTAATTTATTATTGTAAACGTCAAAGAAGGGTTGATATCGAATCAAGATAATGACGGTGGCATTGATACCTTCGTCTTATCTGCGAAAATATCTGTCAGTACAATCAGATATCAATGCGATTTATGGTATGTCTCTTTTGTTATCCAATAACCGTTTATTCTTCTTCAATATTCATCTTTGTAAAAAATATAAAAAATTGCAGATAGACTGAGACCGCAAACAAGTATGACTTATATGGCTTGTAGATTCCCATTCGTGAACCAATATCCATAGATACCATGACGTGTCTCCCTGAATGGCTCTCTACTTCATCATAACGACGCCCAAAGTGACACTTATTCTTATCTCGCCGAGATCAAAGCCCATCAATTCGCCGAAGCCGTAGTTCGTTATGTGTAGTTATCGTTCGCACATTTAGAGGACATCAGGGGACAAAAATCAACTTAAAGATGAGCTCGATATGATAAAAGCCTACGTATTCAGAAGAGTGACATAGCAGGCGAAAGGCACAACTCAAAATTCAATATCGCTTCTTCACAGCACACACAAATCGACAGTCGTATTTATAACGCGTTATAAACGTAGAACTGTTCCTGTTCAACAACGTTGTTACCGCATACAACGCAACGCAGATAAATCAAATACAAAAGACAATCCCCATATAAGAGAGGATAGGCTGCATAATAAACGATTAGATGCTTCAACAGTAGCGTTCGTGTGATAGAAGCCATTGAACTAGACATCATGCGTGCCACTTCCAAACACTGTCCGGATGAGCAGTTGTTGCCAGTAATGGAGCAAGAAACATAGACTTTTTTTGTGTGTGAAAGTAATTATTTCTGTGATCTCTAAATATAAACATGCTATAACGCAAAATCAAACTTTCCGCGCATACCTAATACTGGCTATTTTGAGGCTGATGGTCATCTGTCATAGCCAACGCTATCGGCACCAGGTCAGGCTTTGATGACAGCGCTAAATGCAATTAAAATGATGATGGAACAGCGATGGATGAGGGGGCTGGGGTGCGTCACGGCCAATTTCCTAGCGAAATATGAAGGCTCGGACGTAGACCCTTGATACCATTCATTGACTTTGCAATGATATCTTGCATTGCATTGCAACCAAACCCTGTTGCTCCTCGTGTCTTCAGTGTTTGTGGGGATAATGCACATATGATGTACAGGTTTGGTTCTCCCCATTTGATTACCCAAAAAATATTCTATCAGCCTAGGTTGTATAATTGCACAATAACGTTGGTTGATTGCATAAAGAGAGCCAACAATATTTACCCGACAATCATAGCTTAATTGATAAATTCGAACATCGATGCCTTTCGGCACTGTTTGTTTGAGGCGCCATTTCTTATTTTGTTCAACCATTATCAAGCTATTAAAATATGCAATTGGGCATTGCACGGTAAGGTGTAGCGTTAGTCACATGAAACAGATAACACCGATAATCAAAATCGTTTATTATACGGCTCAATGTCACATATATCAACGGGGAGAAATGAAGCAGTGGTATTAACTATAGACGAGCTTATAACGAGTTACTGTTACTTTCTCATCACTTCGAGGTGTCGGAAACTGCACGGATGCTATTTCATAATAAAACTAAATAAATAATTGAGCGCGAACGAACAGTTAATCATCTTAATACGAAGCGTGTATGAATGTGTACCACACAGATAGATATAGCAAGGAGCTAGCTTGTATATGGGAATAATTGACTGCTGTCAACACATAATTTGCATAGATGGACAATATTTACTAACATAAAGCCAATATTATGAGAGGCATGTATCAATTGCTAGGGTTTTGCGAGTTCTCATTCAATATCCCTAGCTCAATCTCCTATTTGCTCTATTACACACCACGAAGGCAAGACAACGGCATATTTGGCACATCACTAGATGCAAAATTGGTCCAAAACTCATGTTACTGTGAGCTTGGCTTGAATTTACAATGAGATAATCACCCCATTACACTAACTTACAACATTTCAATGCATACAATTGTGTTAATCTAGTGTGGGAATGCCACGAACTGATATTTTGTCTTTGGTTCTTTTCTATATTGTATATATATATAAATAAATATATATATATATATATCTTATATATATATATATATATATATATATATATATATATATATATATATATATATATATATATATGTATATATATATATATATGTATATATATGTTAATATATCTATATATATATGCATATATATATATATATGCATATATATAAATATATATATATATACAAAATATATATATATATATATTTATATATATATTTATATTTATATATATATTGGTTTTATATATATATGTGTACGCATATGCATCAGCATAGTCACACTCCTCAACTTTTTTATCATTTACCACATCGGAAAGTCGCACATGTCCTGCAAAACTGCTCCCTAATTGAGTAAGCATTAACTCGACAGGGGAATATGATATCAATTTGATGCAAGAAAATGAGAAGTTATGCCGCGCCATCGTTTCTGTGGGCATAAATTGAATCAGGTTCTAGGCAAGTCTATCTTAATAAATGCGTTTCGTTATTCAAGTGAGCTTTGCATCTAGATTCCTTTAAAACACATATTATATTCAATTTTTACGCACGCCTCGTACGTCGATTACAACGTTTGGAACAACAACGTTAAATGACATTCCCTCATACAAATGATAATGCGTGATTGATATCATGACCGCAGTGAGACATTGAATACGCAATGCGCAAATTGTAGTTCCGCTACGGCCATCAGTACTTTATAGACGTATGTGTAACGAATATAATATTGGAACATTGCTTGGGGTCCCACTGAAGATTGGCAAAAATTGTGTTACCATGGACTATATCCGATTTACATAGCTCCTGCAAATAGGTCGCTGTATCTCCGAGTGTTGGAACAGAAAATGATGCAAAGCTTATAAAATTCATCATGGCTCTATATGGATGCAATCGTCGCAAGATCGCGAGCAGGATTGCTCGCACACTTGCATCCATACAAAACCTTGATAAATGATGTAAGCTTTTAACTGAAACCTGAACTTATCCACAATCTTTTATAAGATAATACCTGGTACTGTGCCGTTGTTCACTAATATATGACCAATATTACCACTGAAGAAAAAAAATATTTATTGTTTTTTACTGATGATTATAGTGACGCAAATGTGCAATCTGCTTTAGTGGTGAACACCATTTATAAATTTAGAGGTCAGTGCTGTTCCGGATTATATTAATTAGTAATAGTAACGTTCATTTCTTTAATTAAATGCTTTTTAGCACCATTTGTTTGAGGTGCCATTTCTAATTTTGCTCAACCATTATCAAACTATTAAAATATGCGATCGGGCATTGCAAGTTAAGATTAAGCGTCAATAACACAATACCTTTGTTTTAACAAAAAACACAGATAATCAAAATCGCTGATTATACCGCGCTCTGTCACATATATCAGCATTGTTAAATAAAACAGCGGTATTAACCACAGACGAGCTAGTAGTGGAAAACTGAATAATACCATATTCGGACGGAAGTAGTTATGGTTGAATAATTGCAAATGCGGGGTTGATGTCCTTGTTAGCTGGTATGGACTAACTTAAATTGGCATTGATTCAACGCAATATATGCAAACATGCTTTCGGACAATTATGAACAATAAATGGGTTTGTTCATGCGCCCTTAAAATAAAAGCCGTCGCTCAGAAAGTTTCGGGTGTTTTCTCATTGTACCAATGGTCACGGGACGAAAATAGGTCAATATATAGTGTCCTAGAACAGACCACATAAAGCAACTGTTCTACTTAATTGCTTTCTCGGTGAACGGACTTCTGGTTCAGGGCGACAGTGGACAATAAACATCATGGCAATTCTTGCATGGGATTGCTCTTCGGTAGATGGACATTTCACTGCACCCTAAAGTACCTCTACTTGGAGATTCTACCGAACCGGAATCGCTTGCGCGTAAAACATATGCACTGCAGTTATTTGCTAGCCAGGAGTTTCACACTTCAAACTGTGATTTGTTGATGTATCGGATCCACTGCTTTACTTTAGAATTATAGCTGGGAACGACGATTATCCGAACGATAGAGCAAGTGGTCCTTCTGTATTACCGCATCGTAGTCGTTTGGTTGGTTTAATGTACCCTATATGCGTACCGTTCTTATTCATTATACGGTGGCATAGGTCAAATATTATTCAATCTTTATATCAGCCAAGTTATTGCTATCCTGATATTTGACCTCATCAAACGGAACAATCAAGACCCCGGCAGTGAAGAGGCATGCTACAGCACATCATGCGAGATATCTAGCTGACAAGGGAGTTTTGTACAGAACACGAGGGCACTAATCCCACACCCTTTTTCTAAAGCACATGTTGTCATAAGTACACGCATTGATGGTTAGAAGTGATGGCCCTGTACACTACCAATCGAAAAGTATCAGAGAACAAGCAATCAGGGGCACGCCACTCACTCCAGAGGATGGTGTATTGTACGCTTTATACTTCTTCAGTTTCACTTTAACACTGGGGTATGGTTTCTCACCGCAGTGTCAACGATTGCAAGCATTCGCATCTTGATTGACTACAGCATATTAATGCGTAGTAGCTTTGAAACTGGCAAAAACTGACTGACACTATATATATTTATGCAAAGGTTACTTTTGAAATACACAGTAATGTCGGAGGTCTCCGGTACATGTTATACATTTGCTGCTTGAAAATCCCACGAATACACCTGTTTTGCGTGACAGTAGCGAATATGTGATATAAATGGCAACATACCACAATATATCTAAACAACTTATATAATGAGCCATATTGAGCTTGAATGGGGACCATAGTAGGAACGGCTTATAAATTTACGATCTTTTTCAGCGAGTAAAATGGGTTACAAGACTTTTGATTTGGAGACGTGCGATAATCTCAACCCAAGAAAACGCTCGTTTTTGTGAATGTACATTCGAGCAAAATGAAGGCGCTTGAGTATTTAACGCTAGATTGCGGACCAAACTAACAAACATGGCACACGGTGGGGCACATGTGATAAAATTATATCCAGCAAAAACAGAAAAACAAAAGTGTGACGGTACAAGATGGTGTGAATCAGTAAATGTCCAATTACACAATAATTATTGAATTTGTTGACTGATTATAGTCCGAACTAATATTTGATCATTTGATTAATGGTATATCTTTAGATATAACTATTGTGACCGTTGTAACTGGTTTCTAAGGAAGAAACAAACGAGAAGAAATTAGTGCTCATTGATTGCTTGCTACATTTGAAATTCCTTGCCATATTCATTCAGCTCAAGTCAATCATTATATATAGGTATATAGCACAGCATAATGGCCGGCACTTTGTAGTCAATTTACGCTATTGTTTTAAAGACCGGATTGCTCTGCTGATGATGCTTAAAGTACCTGCAGTCAACACGTTCAATTAGTAAATCGAAGGAGAGTTGAAAAGTCTGGATTTGAGGAATCCCAATTAATATACAATAGATTACCGGAACTAATACCAACTTTGAATTTGTAAACACAGCATAAAGAGTGCGAAAGAGAAGCAAACTAGTGGTTCTAGGGTGCTGCTTATCACTCAGAGCTTTTGCACAAGGAATAATTGATTATCAATTAATTGTAAATATGTAAGCATATGATTGCCTGAATATGCTGATTATATCACACAACATGGCTAGATATAAATAGTTCCCGCACTTTAAGTAGACACCTGGCCATACAATTCATCACGAAAAGGCATGCTGTTTAAATGGCTTGCATATATGCAATTCTAGGGGCAACCAAAAACCAACAATGTTTTTGCAACGACATGGTATAAGACTCTGACTCTTAACCGAGAACATTACACTTGCCACTAGGTCTCTTATATTTGGATTATTTGCAAACACTATCTGTAGCAGATTTATTACCTGTGTTAAGAAATACGCACCTGCTACAGGCATCCCTTAAGCATCACTTCTAAATTTGATGAATTACAATTTGCTTGTGTATGACAATACCAGTACATTTCTTGAATGTTCCCTCCATGGCGTTAGAGCGCCCGTCCCTCCATATATAGGGCTTTGATGGTGATATGGGACCCAACTGTTTATCTGGCGATTTCCAAGAAAACTAGTCATCTCTTGATGTAGTAGATGATAAAGTAATCAGTCAATATCCCCATTAACACATTTTAATTCAACCAACAGGTCCGAGAACTGGCAATCGACATGGTCCATATCTGAATTAAAACAAATACCTGTCACCAGGAAATTAAATAATCTACTTTAATCTACCACGACCCATCTAATAATTGAATCCTTTTCAACAAAAGTTTAAGCGAAATCGGAATGCAGCACAACAAACGTTTTGCAAACGATACGCATCTTTTGTAACAGCTATTGGCCATCAGCATATGTGTGATACTTATGTATCATTGTAAACGCTAGAGAAGGGTTGATATTGCTTCGATATATTGTCTGTTGAATAACTACCATCTTCCAAATATATGCCAGTCATATCAGATATCAGATTTATGGTATACCGCCTTTGTTATTCAATTACCGTTTATTCTTCTTCGATATTGCATATTAACCATCTTAGTTATTTATTCTACAGGAAAGAAGAAATAGCAAATGTTATTTAGACTGTTCACACAAACAGGTATGACTTATGTGACTTGTAGTTTCCCATTCGTGAACCAATAGCTATAGATCACATAGATGTGTCACCCTGAATGGCTCTCTACTTCATCATAATCCGCAACGAGGTATTTTATATGCATCCAATCTATCATAAGCGTAAGTAATCCAACTACAAGATAGAATCTGAGACACAGCTTCTAGACACATCTAGTCCAATATTTTTCACTTTTTTTGTATTTTCCTGCGCGATAGCCTTATTTGTCTGGTATCTTACTAGCAAATGCAAAATTGTGGGCGACGGTTTAGAGTGGGCATGTTTTATGGAGTAGTTGACCAATAGGGCTTAGAACCAATGGACTGCATATATCGCTCATCTCATGCTGCTAACGGCAATGCAAAGGTTACCATCTGGTTTCCCGCCGATGACATAAATCTTACGGGATCACCGCCGATAATGATATAATCAAATGGAGCTTGAATAGATTTGAGTACTTCGTGCACAGCGGAATATTGGTCTTGGTTATTGGTTTTGAAGATCACGTTTTAATAATTGACTGGAAATGGTACAAACGTCCAGAAAATTAATCATGTCATCGGCTTTACTACCTTTTGGTACGGCAGATTATGATGGCTTAATACGAATATAGCACATTATTAGCAACGACTATAGTATTAATCAAAAAAATGTTTTTACTTTAAACTGTTATCCTTTTGTGAAGGTTTTATCAAGTCGGCAATACCGTTCGGCGAAATCAGCGCAAACCGGTGCGTACACCCTCTAAACAACTAATACGTGTTTTTAACCGCTAATATTATTACGTTAAGTGTACGATTTTGTAAATAGCGCTGTTCTTTAGTGCCCTCCAGCAGAATGCAAAAATAATCCGTCTTGGGCGAGAAATGGAAATTATATAGCGGCTCTTTCTTGAGTGCATGTATAGTAAAATCTATGAAACCTGACTTTTTTTCGTTAAGGGGTTGTAGAACAGAGCGTGTGTGCATATTCGTTTGAACTACAAGGTTTCGATTGCATTTCTGTCTTAGCAGTACCAAACGCATTGGTCTTTACTCGTAATATTATGTCCGATAATTTGCCTGTAATATCTCGTGCGTTTGACAGGTTGCCAGAGTGCGATTCAAAGGGCATTTCATCACGTATCATGTCCCTTGGTTCCACGCAATAAAGACAAAAGTTATGTAAATCATCCCATCGGCGTATCTTATGACCACTTTAAGACAGCGTAATGACGGTTTCTAATAATACTACGACCTAAGTTTGTTTTAACGTGCAATGTTCTTTTCCGAAAATCAACACGGCAATTCACTGGATTACCAAATATATTGTGTATTGGTTTGTTAAATTAGACCTGGTGCCAAATAGCACTATGTGACGCACATCGGTGTTACAAGGAAGACGCTGTCATATGGAACTACAGCATATTGTCTAAATTTGATCGTGTAGTGCAAATACATAAATTTGGCACATTGTGGTCAAATGTATGATTGTACTAATATTAGATTAATATGATCTGCTTGAAAGAGTTTTGAGTTGCATATATAGCGTAAGCAGTTAGTAAAATCAAACAAGAACGCTATCATAATTACCACGATTTTACTTTGTTATGAATAGCATATTGCCATTGCTCTTTTTAAATCAACATCACTGCTAGAGACGAGTGCTGCGACAGAATATTGTTTAGGCGTTGTCTCGAAAGAGTAGGTGCACCGTACAACATCGAGTTAGTTCGGGTGTAGAGTGTCTATAAGAAACATATCAACCGTTCCAAACACTTTCGCCGAGTCTGAAAGGACATTACTAGTCCATATCAACCATACATGACTCAGGTTTTAGCATACGCCAATCATGTCGTCAGCCATTTGCGCTTTGAAAGCTCTGTTGTATGTCATAAGCCGAGTGTTACGTCATCAGTAGAATACAAACCAATATAATAATAGCATTAAGGAAGATAATTAAGATGACGGATCTTATATCGACCCTTTGGGGACATCGCTCATTACCCTTGTCCATTTTGATTTAGATATTGTTCAATGTACATTTCCAAAATAAATTCCAAAGCCTATGACAGATTGCATCACGTGGTTACTCTCGGCTTTGCGTAAATGAGCTACCCAACGTGATGCTTACTCTCGCGAACTGTATTGTTAGTAAGCCGCGAGGTTTTCAATATCACTAGGTAAAACAGCGGCACGTGATTACTTCAGCTCTAGATTTCAAAATATTTTTCCTCTGGTGTGAATCCAGTTAAGTCCCTAGCGACGAATGCACTAGTGCAATATTATTCGCGTGACAACCATATCCAGATTTAGTTGATCAATGATTTCAGAACGGTTAAACTGATTTTGTTAGTTGACCTGGCTTAAGATCAATTTTCGTAAAATGTGCATGCACACATAAAAAAGTCGATAGTTACTGTATTGACAATGCAATTAAGCAAATATGCACCAATCGGTGCACCACAAAGGCACAGTAAGTATCATTTACAGATCTTTTATGACAGTATTTTAGAACATGCAATGTCCCTAGCATGTGCATGTACACATAACCATTGCCGAATAAACGAGGGACGAATATGCACATCCAAGATTATAGCAAGGCTTACTATAAAGGATTGCACAAATATGTATTGTATATTAGATGTGAGTAGCTCACCTTGCAGCTCCATCTTATAGCATTGTATTTCATCACCGCTGGACTCGATTACAAAATGCTGGGCCCTGTTTACTCGAACCATCAATGCAAATCCTAGTGGAGAAATAAGATGGCACCCGGACGAAACCAGCCACACATTTGGAGCGAGGGTGGTGGTGTTACTTAAATCGCCTCTGACCAGTACAATGATGTTTCCTTTATGGTACAATGTGATATGATAGTCTTAACATGCATTAGCGAATGACGATACTTTGATTAGCAACACGCCTGTCGCGGGTATAGTTTTGCGAGGGCCTTAACAGTTGAATACGCATCGGCTGCAATAGATGCATGCCTCGAACGATCTCTCTCAGATTAGTGTAGGCATTCTGAAATGCTATCTATAAATAGTGCACTTAATATTTCACACGAACCACTTTGTTCAAACCGCACTTCCTTATAGCGCTATATAATCTATGTCATTCCTTCTTCTTAGTATTTATGGTCTTGCGCATTAATTCGATGTTCACATCTATAATAAAACCACTCGCATTATCTGCATCGTCTACAATGTGTAGGAAGCGCGTTAGAGTCTAAATGAAATATTGGTCTCTTTCGTAAGCGTGCGCTGACTTTATAAGTGATTCATCGAAGACAATGGACTGTTTCCCTCTCCAAAGTGATCAGTACCTTTTACAGAAGTTGTCATTGGCAATGAATGAAGTGCGGCGTTAACAACATTTTGAGACACCAAGCTAAAAGACTTAGTTGTGGAAGCATTGACGACAAATGCGCTTAACGAATTCCCGTATTGGTACGTTAAGTGAACTTGGCATCATGTTCATACATACCCGGTAATAGTCTTGGCGTATAATTGCCTTCCATATTCTGCTCATTTTATAATATTTTAGTTATATATTTCTATCTTGTATGAACAAATGACGATGTTACATGTGACATAAGGTCAGACGTCAATGTTGAGAACAGTCCCGAGTTAAATTAAATACCTCGAAACTTTTACTCAAGATTCATTATATCACTAAGAAGGTTATTCTATATCTAGTTTGTAGCCAGGTCGTATTCCATTGCTAAAACAACGGCTGACAATATAGTAAGGGAATAAGAGTGCATAAGAGGTATTCGGGAGCTCTTCCGTATATATCAAACATAATGAACGTCATTAGGATCATAAAAAAGGCTTGCTTTAAGTCAAATTGCGTGATCCGAATATGGGCATTCAGTTGGTTAAAAACGGTCATTGGCTGGTTAGGGAAGCAGGTTTGCTATGCCCATTAATTTCCTGCTGTTACATATAATGTAACGCATAATATTATCCTAAAAAACCTCCAGCAAGCTACCAGGAATAATAAAATGAGATTTGTTGATGACCATAGGCATATGATTAACGCACAAAAGATGCATTATCTATTTAAAAGACTAAAAATAACTTATTTCCGAGGAGTCATTTGTTACCCAAATGTATGGTTTCCTGTTAAGAAAATAAAAGTCACGTATAAAAATCATTGTGCAGCAATATCAAACAGTTGCATTGCTTATAGACGTGTAGCGGATGGAGCAATGAATGAGAAGCAATGATATGTTTTCACAAACTCATAAATTAACGATAACTAGAGGGAAGATTGTTGCAATGCAGATATGCTCTGTGCGGCGTTCACGACACGCCTTTGTCCAGTTTAATCCAGTGTCGTTGTTTCCGCTTTCTTTAATTAATTGCAAGTATTAGTGCGTGAAATGCGGTCAACGTTCTGTTTCACCTAGCTCTTGCATTGTGCCTGTCATTTTTTAGAACTACTTTACGTAATATGATAGCAGGCAGAATACAAATGCAGAGTTTGGTTGTCGGTGTGATTGCTTCACACATTACCAATACCGACTACTATTTGTTGGTACTTTTGATAGTGATGCGCAATAACTTTTTTCGCAATTGGTCCTTGTAGCGTTAATCAAAAATCCAAGTGCATTTGATTACTGGATTTCTTAGTTCAAATAATTATACTGCTTCTATCGCATATATTAACAGAACACACAACAATTAATCGCAAGGAAATAATTCAACGTGAATAATGGCGTATGTAGTGGCTATCGCCATCAAGGCTCCCTTCGACATTATCTGTTAATCGATGGTAGAGAGTGATGTTACAGGCGTTTTTGTCACTTAATCTAAGCGATCTCAGCATTTGTTTGCAATGATATTTCATTTTGTCGCTGACATGGTATTGTAGAGTTCATGATAAGCTTTGATCACGATTGTGAACATGATATACCTTTGCAATGTGATAATAAACTTCATACCCTTGCACTGATAAATGCTTGAAGGATAATCTATATTTACTAGCATGTCAATACCTTCGAGTATAAAGCAAACGTACTAGAAATGAGGTGCAACAATGTACTTGTTGACTGAGGTTGTACAAACCATGCTGTAGTGCTGTTACCAGGAACGCGAACGATCGGGGGTGCCTTTAATAGACTAAATTGCATTTTGGCGAGCATATGTGATCACATAGAGCATATGTAACTGTACCATATGATAAGGTACCTAAGGTTGATAAGGACAAGTCAGCTCGCAGCCAAGAAGTATCTCCATCATTAATGTATTCTGGCATGCGTATATATTAGTATCGCTGACTTGATCATACGGTCAATATTAATGGATTGAGAAATTGTTGATTACCTAGCAACTAAAGTTCCTATAAGTATTGTTGCAGGCAGTTGCAAGGTAACTACAAAGACATCAAATGCCAAGCTGCCGCAAAGAGCCTATAGCGGACAATACCAAATACAATTTAATTAAATTTCCTAAGTTCCTTATATCATATATATCACTATTCTTCGAAATAATCAAATCCTAACCTACTGTGTTCTTCTCTTGATTCGAATGTACGAAAGTGGACTAATCATGTTTGTGCCACTAAAGTGGTTGTTAATGTGTTACACTACAAGCCTAGTTAGCAGCATTTCAAGGAGTGAACGCGTAATTGGATAAATATCGCCAAATAACTTCATTTGCGTGTTTACTACCACATCGGCGATATACACACATATTTAGTGCAGCAGACTGCTGACACTAACCAGGAAACATAATCTTTACTGAAGTAAAACCTTACTTCAACGGTTCTACAGCGATTACAAGGAGGCTAATCGCCCCGTTTATTACTCTAGCTCCTTTATGATGATAGATACCTGACCTGTCTGCATCACGTATGCCACAGGCGAACACTAATTAGCTCGCTCACCCCGCCAGGTCATCTTCCGCTGACTTCTTGTCGCACACAATCTTTCACTTCAATCTCCGAATAAACTTTTTCTTAAACCCGATAACGTACATCATCACCCACATTGTTTACTCGACATTCAAACTCAAAAATAAGCGTTCGCATGCTGTTTGTATCCTTGGGGTTCATTCGTTACCTAACAAACTTTCAATTAAATATGCCATACGACTGATAAACAAAACGTGTAATAATAGTCGGCCCACTAATTTTCACGGTATTCAAACTTTTCGGTGGCTTTTGGAATACCTAATTTGATATAGGGCCAGGCTTGTGTGTTCAACATTAACTTCCATTCTCCAAAATATATCCGATGCATCAGCTGACTGATAAATAATTACACAATACTGTTCATAGATTGAAGTTATTTGCCTGAATAATCAGCATTCAATGTTTTTGATATGCAACTAGATGCAAATTGTCACGATCATAGCATGTTACATTAATCTATTCGCGGGTATATCAAACATTTCTTTTTTAGATTGTATTCGAGATTAAAAGCATTCATGCCGGGTCTGCATAGACTGATACATAATCTATGTAGTTTTATATACCATTTTCTGGGGTATAAAGCAATATGGAAAACGACTATGGGCTAACTCTTAATATATATACCCGTGCGTCAATCACGTTAAAGTTTCACGTATCACGTGGGCGTCCTTTCCCAAAATACATCAGTAAATAGTTCATCGTTACAAGAATCTAAAGGTAATCAGGCATTCCCCATAAAGCTATGTCCAACACGAATAATTTCTTTAAAATGCAACTGTGCGACGGAGTGCGCTGCCATATTTATTTCAAACATGTGATATTAAAATAAAGTGCATTAATTTGGCCACGGCCTCTGCCGCTGCTACTTGCAAGCAAGGGCGAAACGTGTTTAAATTATTCGTCCCACGCACTGCCGTTTTTAACTCTTTTTTTTTGGTTCGGTCACATTGATTATGCGTTTGCATTACGAGAGCTAATGAACGTCAGCTTTATTATGCACAACGGAGATAGAACTTTGGATTCGTGCTCAACATAATCGTCGGGAACTTTTTAACTCACAGCAGGTAGTCATCACGTTATAAAGTCTTTTTGTCAAGCTGTCACATCGAGTTACATCAAGCCGGCGTGCTTACCATAATAATCATGTGTCAATGTAGCATACAGAGAGCGGAGTATTGTTCGTTTCATAAAACTCCAAATGAAATGAAGGTCAAATATTTCGATATAGATCATGCATTGTTTGGATATCCATTTGTACTATACGTGTACTAAATTGTAACAAAATATATTTCTGATCCGACGATCGTGATCAAACACACAAAAACCCAGGAACTCGGTTGCGAAGGTTTAACATTGACTAGGACATCTTCAGAAAGATGCACAGAACAATAACAGAGATTATTTTAGAGCTACACAGATTGCACATTGATTCAGTGTAGCTACAACTTTTGTAATAATCTGTCTGCAGTGTAATGCTGAGAATAGAAGATATAGCTTACTGATAAAGCATCAGATAAAGTTACTTAATCATGAAACATCACATGGCAGTGCATGGATAATCTACAAGCTTAAATAACAATTCAGCCTACACCACAATTGTGCAACAATTGTATATAATATATAACACCTACCATAACAGAGATACTGGGAATGGTCTGTCTGTCAAATCTATCCTGATTAATACAGTATATTCTAAAGTATATATACCATACCTGGCATTAGTTTTCTTAGACTGGGGATCTGAATAGAACTTCTGAAGGCAAGTTGTACAACTTGGGTCTGCCTTGTATCCCATCATAAGCGGTCTGCATGTGCATTGATATGTTGTTTTCACATTTCGCTATTAGTTTCTAGGTAAAGCAGACTTGTAATGACTTTCATAATAAAGCACAGGCCTTTATAGACCTTTTATATGAAGGTCACTTTCCTAGAATTTATTTATAATACAAAGAAGCCTTTCTTTGGTTTATACCTTGTCACTAGTTAACAGATCACTGAGGAATGAGAAATACTCACTTGTACCTTTGATGCATGTTCTGCCCTTGACATCCTGATCTGACTCCTGAGTCACTAGAAATCAAGTTGTTTTTGTTGGCATCGTTAAGTCTGGGGTCTACAGGGCTTGTTGTTCTAGTCAGACTTGTGGCATAACTGGTACCTGATTGGGCTGCTGGTTCAGTATCTAATAAACAAAAGCACATACATTTTACAATATGCATTTCAAAATCAATATAATTGACACAACAGACTATGCATTAATTCAGATATAAACAATGAGAAACAATGCATATTTCTGCCATTGCTACACATTTGTTCATAATTATGTGACCTGCATATTGTGTGAGTTTTCAGAACCATTTAATTGATAATTTGATAAAAATCGGACCCAGTTACAAAAATGTCGGTATGGTTGAGGCTTGTGGTACAAAATGAAAAATACTTCATCATACAAGCAAACGAACCGACCGTGTCAAGGCAATCCATTTGTGCCAAGTACACGCCCACTTAAGTTATGGTCAATTCAGGCAGTATTCTCTGATAGGTTCCTAAGCTACCATCTGATCTAGGTACCTATATTAAGGAAACATATGTGGGTAGATTTGTGGAAATATACATATCCGGTTGGTTCAAAATAGAATTTCTTCCATATTCACAGTACATGGGCCCAAACTTTAACAGAGCTCTATATAAATGACAATGCATTTCAATCTGCATCTTTATTAGATATCTAAATAGGAATGGAAGCATGGAGAGCAATGCGTTAGAAAATAGAGACCCAGTATACAGATGCTGGTTATTTATTTTCACAATATAACACCTCGTAAAATGTTTCCACACTCACTTATACGATACCTTCCAAGGTCAGATCACATAATTCAATGCCAGTAAACTTATGTGAGGCCACATCAGCTGTTCAGCTGAGAACATTCAATATTATCTACTGTCAAATTACATAAAAAGCATAGTCATGGTTTTTATAGCACTGATGCTCATTGATAATGCAATCAAAAAGTTATGCAGTTCAGAGGCTGTTTATTTAATGACTGGTGTTATTTGTATCAGGTGACCCTCTGGTAATATCTGACACTTTCAAGTCTGTATTTGCACCATCGACTTATTCCCTCTTTTGATAGACCATCACATTGGCCATTGCCTGGATAGGCAACAGCCCATTATGCATGTGATGTTGTGACTTCAAATTGTATTTGATATTTGGTCATGACATCGACAACCTCTTAACAATTTAGATCCAACATCAGAAATATGACTACCCCATGTATTGTTTATAATTGCAATCTGAGAACCCGTTGACTTTTGAGGTCTACCATATTAAGATAATTGGCAATAGTTAAGTTTATGAAACACCAAGTGACAGTGGATAAGCAGCCACTCATATGTGTTGATAAATTTATAAAACCTACCATGCAAATCATGCAGGGCAGTTAAAACCATCAATGGTGCTGCAACATTAGATTAGTCTCTTCAATCGCAACTTGCCAAAAAGCGCAGGACACTACACATTATGGTTATGTCTGACCATAATGTCCATATAACATCATATCTATCTTCATGGCGGCAGCCTAGTGAAGAAAGTGAAGGGTAGCTCCGGTCGAACGGTAACATGAATTTATACTCAAACGTCTTGTAAACGAATCCTGCTAACGCCTAAATTGTGTATCACCAATCAGCTGGTTTTTAACTTTGTTTGTCGCCGATCTGTCGTTCATCTAGGGTCAAAATTGGAAGCCAGAATATCATGGCTAGGGTCAAAGAGTGATATTTGGTAGCTTCGATCGTAGTAATGTGTTTTTACTTCAGGTGTTTTGTTATCATATGGTATTCAATGATCCAACAGTGTTGAATACTGTGTGAATTATGTATATTTAGTAGTTTGTCAAGAAGGTACCTGATTTTTACGGTCGCAATTGACCCAGACAAATCTCTCAGCGACATATAGCTTCGGCGCTATGGCAACGATTCGGGTCCTTGGCAGATTTCATATTGCGACTTTTTTTTAAGTTAGTCGATATGGAATTAACCTGATTTACAAATTCAATTGGACTGTTGTAGTCATTTGCACAATTCCCAGCCATTTGGCGTGTGTGACAGTAACTGCTGCCATGCTAAAAATACTTTAAAATGTTTTTATGTCATCCTGCTGAATCTATCAACCCTGCTTATTGGAACATCCCAATGAACTATTTGACCTGCATTGTTTGGGAAACTCTCACCTTCTCTCCATCCCGTATCTTTTAACAAATACGGAAGAACTCTGTCATGCTACTCAGAATACAACAAAGAGGGGGTTATTCGAGGAGATATTCTTAGTACGTAAACGATACTAATCGATCTGTGGAATAGACAGTTACCAGGTGTAGGATCATAGTCGCCTGGTGGGTAAAGACAGAAGATCATTCTCGCGTTGAAGAAGGATGCGTACGGGGTTTCGAAACATACAGCGCTACAGTTAACTGGGTCGCTGGAATATACGGAGGTGTCTGGGGGCTTATGAATCGTTTAGAGGTCTTAGCGGACTGGATAGGCGCATAGGCGCTCGTGTCACTCAGAGCGCGAGAGCAGGTTTTTAGTGGGGAACAGCAAAATAACGCTTCTGGTGGTTATGTGATATCATTGGCTATTAGTGAGTGGCTGTTTCTCAATAAAAGCATTTAGAGGGGTTATGAATAAGTGTGCAAACATTCGTCGATTCTATGAAACCAATAATACTATCAATTACGCTTCCCAATGTAATGGTAGGTTGGTGATAAGAGTTACTTTTGAATCAGCATAACACCTTTAGCAGAAAATAAACACATATCCCATTTTATACCATTTATGGTGCATCCATGACTAATCAGTAACTGATACAGAAATGATCAAGAATATACATCGTGATGATTCCATAAACATATATATCAGGAATGCCATAAAGGTTAAAATGATATGCTGAAATGAAAATGCAACATATCAATTGTTGCTAAATAGCTCAGTCTGCATGGACTTGTTATTTTCCAACCTTTCTGCTTAAACAATTTACTTGCTCTATAGTATACTATCTACAGTGACTTCAAAGGCCAATGAACATCATCCTCTGTGTATAGGATTAATAATTTTATACATCAAAGTCTTAAAAATTATTGATAAGTAATTAACAGAGTTATCCGAGATACTAGATTTTCACTTATTTGATTACCTTGACATAAGTTTTAGATCAAGGTCCAATCAAAACCTCCCCGGTTTTGTGCATTATTGACGCCTTACGATTGGAAAAAAATTGTTTACATACATACATACATACATTATTACAAACGCGACTAACCAACATAACTTGGTGAAGCGAATAGCCAAGGCCGACTTGACTCCGCATAGCTAAAGTAAAGTACCTCAACATTGACGAGATTTCATTTATATGTCAGATTGAGTATACTGCACAATATATCCAATCTATCAAACCAGCGTTGTCATGATTTATATCAATCACAAAATGTCACAGTGGCCGATATTAGAGCGCCCAGGCTAAGAACCCAGGTTATCGAATACACTTAAGCGACATTATATATATTTTCTCGCTATCATCTTATTGACATGGGAATAAGTGTCTTAAATAACGCCATAATATATTCAACAGTTGTGGTTATTGCTTACCAAATCGTAAGATATTCTCGGCCCGCATAGCAACTTCATCTCAAAGCACGAGGTGCCTTACGAATTATCCGATCAGCCGAAGCGTTTCGGTTTTCTGGGCGAATATATATCATTGGAAAACGAGACCAAATATATATATTTTTAATTCCCTCTATTGAATGTCACGTGGATGGAATATATTTGTGCAGGAAGTAATTCCAAGCAATATATCAGAAGTTGGGATTATGATATATCGGGTAATAACCAAAAACAATCTGTTAAATGCAGAGTACCAAAATGGTCGTCAGTCCAATATATTAGTTTTTTCAAACGTCACGAACTACCACCTGCGCGATGCAAGGGTTAGAGTCTTGCAATGGATGAATGTGAACGGAGATGATTTACCAGGTAACACAAATTTTAAATAAAAATTTGCAGAACAAAGCACTCAAAAAGCTTTTGACTATTTTGGCACTCAGATCGTGTGCCAAGATGTGACTGTGTGCTAAAATAGTAGGTCGATTGTATCAAAAAGGTCGCTTTGTATAAATATATATATATATATATATATATATATATATATATATATATATATGTATATATATATATATGAGATATATAGATATATATATATTATATACAGATATAAATAAATATATATATATAAATATATATGTATATATATATGTGATATTTATATATATTATATATATATATATAATATACATTTAAATACATATATATTATATATTATATGTGTGTATATATACATAAATATATACCTATATATATATAGAGATTTATACATATATATATATATAAAATATATAATATATATATATATATGTATGCCTATATATATATATATATATCTATATATATATATATATATATATATATATATATATATATATATATATATATATATATATATATATATATATATATATATATATATATATATATATATATATATATATAGATATATATATGTATCTGTACTATCCACTCGGGAAGAGAAGGTATTGTTTTTTTTCGGAAAGCCTAACATCAGTGCATTCGATATCATGTTGTTGTTATTTTCTCTCAGTTGCCCCATTCACATGCTAAAGCATAGTGAACGAGCTATGCAATAAACTACATGCTGCAAGGACTGCCGTCGAAGTGTTAAATGTTTTACATAATTACGCCTAGAAATACTGAGCTACGCGACGGCTACCTTCTTTATAAGACATTACTAATGCTTTGTGTTATGCATTATGTACGTAGGGGTGAGACAGGCTGTAAGATACTTGTCATTTTTATCCAGCAGCACTAATTCGCTAGCGAGGGAACTTAAGCTTGCCGCAAAGCCAACTCCTGAATGTCCCTTCAAATAATCTTAACTTTGCTCGACGTAAGCCCAGTCAAAATATATCAAACTACAGCTGTTCGTTGTCAATGGAAATACAGTTACCAGCTTGTACGCTCGCCTTTCTCGTCATGATTTACTTCTGTACGCCAAGAGCCCTACGTTAGGTGCCACATTTCGGTAGTCATATTCGCGTATATAAATCATCACAAAGCTACTAACCAGTAGACGATACCTTGAGTTCGCCTATTACATACACAATTATTGATATAATGTATATGGCATCACACAGTTGTGGCAAGCAATGAACATTGAAAGCCATTACGGCAAACTTATTGCTCGTGATTTACCTAAATAGTTTATTAAGTTAAGATATCGAAGAAATCACGTACAGGAAAACAGCATTCAGCCACGTCATTCTTCTTTATTAGTCTCTACTTACCCGTGGCTCCCATACTGCCGTGTCTGCATAGACTGGTACCTAATATTTGTAGTTGTATGTACCATTTCCTGGGGCATTTAGCATAATGGGCATTGTCCATGGGTTATCCGCCAATTAACTCTGAATGTAAGCTCTCGTTCGTCAATCTTGTTAAGGTCACATGTACCCTGTGGGCGTCCTATCGTAGAAAACGTCATTAATTAATTCATCGTGACAAGAGTCAAGAGGTAATCAGACACTCGCAATATAGCAATGTTCATCACGAAAACTTCCATAACCGAACAACTACGCGAAGAAGTGCACTGGCAGTTTTATTTCAATCGTAATTTTTAAAAATGTGTTTATGTTTCCACGGTCTCTGCCGCTACTTCATGCAATTTACTGCGAAACGTGTATCATTCATTCTTACCAGGCGCTGCGTTTTTTAAAGATTCTTTTTCGTTTCCTTAATCACTTCGACACATTGATTATACATTTGCATTACACTACCTATAAGGTGTCAAGTTTATCATGCACAAAGGAGATAAAACTTTGGATTCGTGTTGCAGATATTCGTCGGAAACTTTTAAAATCAAAGCAAGTAGTCATCACGTAATACACTGTTTTGTCAATTTCAATCTTAAGCTGTCATATCGAGTTACATCAAGAATGTCTGCTTATCATAATAATCCTGTGTCGATGTCACATACATAGTTCGGTATACTGTCGTTCGTTTCGTCATTAATCACCAAATGTTATGAAGGTACAAATTTTCGATGTACATGATTTTGGTTTCCATTTATACTGAATATGCACTACATTCTAACTCAGCTACCTCTATCGTGACCAATAAAACAACCCCAGGCGCGCGATTCAAACGGTTTAACACCCGTGATTGATTGCATGGTCAGTCTGGTCGCGATAGACAAGCTAATGAACAGATGATTTATCTTTTCCTGTCTGTATTCTACCAGATCATTACTTACCACTTACCGAATGCTGTTTTACCTGTTAGCTGATTGGAAAATATGCATGCGTGTAGTATGATTTACGATTGCTCATGGTTCATTTGTAATTCATTCATCACAATAACCGCTCAATCTTATGTCATTCATCATGGACTATTACAATTTACAGTCTATCTGATATTTATCTTTTCCTTCCATCAACCTATCTTATCATCAATGTACAAGTTTCGCAACATACCTTACAATATTCGGATCTCTATTGCTCAATCAAATATTGCGCCATTATTGATTAAACGATCCAATTTTATATAGTTGTTAATCTTAGTTTTTTTTCCTTATCTAGCAAGATCAATACATAAAACATATTGCACTAACAGGTTTCCAGAAGTACATTAATAAGCAGCAACCTATTATCCAATCGATTTCAAACATTAAAAGCCGGGAATATAATGGAGAGAGTGCTACGCGTGCTACATACCGCAAATACTACACGCACTACTACAAATATACGTGATATTTTCTCGCTGAAGAATAGTTGGGGAACAAATGAGCCAATGCCTTCTTTTTATTCGATCGATTTTCAGCTAGCACATTTTAGTTATACATGGGATGAGTCTGATATGCATACTACATTCTGAAAATTATTTCCACTACAGAACATTTTTCAAAATATATTCGCTCGATTTATATGTGATCAATCGCGTGTACTCGGAAAATTGTATGAACAATTGTATCTCTTTAGTAATTACATGGATATGAGTTTTATTATGATCAATCATGATTATATAGTCTCGTCAAGTTGTGACAAGAATAATAAATCATTGTTAAACGTCAAATACGAGTGGTCTTACCGACAATGCAATGCTCACTGCTCACTGCTTACTGAACATTAATGTAGGTCCTTGCTCAAGAAGCTATGCTGAATTGTATTGTATTGTTGGTACGGTAACTGTATCGACTACACTTAACTACTGACAAGTTGAAAACATTGAACTGTAACGAAACAAATGCGCACCATCTATCGTCATGGACGTAATCAAGCACACACCAGCCTAACAGAATGTGCGCACTTAGAAAGAATAACAGTTTCAAATAAACAGACTTGGAAAACAGATTTTGGAGTGTCTGAGACCTGATTGTACTATATCCCCAGTAATGCAGTGTTGCGACTGAAATATTGCAACTGTGTCACTTAGAGGATTTCGAAGACTATATTCCTGTGTGACCCAGCGTGGTTTTATAAACTTGAAGCGATTTCAATGGCGAGACGGCTGAGACTACGCTACTGCAAGCAAATATCAAAATATATATATATATATATATGTATATATATATATATATATATATATATATATATATTTATGTATACCTATATATATATATATGCATATAAATATATAAATATATATATATATATACACATATATATAATCATAAATATCTATATATAGGTGTATGTATATGTATGTATATGTATGTATATATACATATATATATAAATATATATATAGGGGATATATATATATATATATATATATCTATATATATAGAGAGATATATAGATATCTATATATATATATATATATATATATATATATATAGATATCTATCTATATATATATATATAGATATATATATATATATATATATATATATATATATATCTCTATATATATATATATATATATATATATATATGCTATTCATCCCACGAGGGTAAATCTACTGGAAATCATAGCAGTACGTCTTCACATCAAACTAGACAGCGTCACTTCCGAAATAATCTGTTGATTCAATAAGCGTGCGCCAAAAACGGACATGCACCAGTTTTCACCTTTTGTTTTTCAGCACAGAACCCACTCGCTGAACTCAGACATTCAGGCTATCGCAGACAGGTCTGCGTCCCATCCATTGTGTGGAAAAGTCAGTCTCTTGGATTTTCTGGCCCGACATCTCTCGTGCTAAGGTACACGCACGAATAACGGGCACCGTTGAGGCTCAAATTGCCCCTAATTTGGCCCCCACATATCTCTAACAGGCATATATCAATGCCTTCAACTGTACTGGAGAAATAACGGGTCATCATCTTAGAAGCAAACAATTATATCAAGCTATATACGTGGTTAACCCTTGAAGGTATTGCTTTTCATGAAAACGTGCTTCAGTATGGGTTTCTCAGAATAGTTGCATCTCTGTTACATTACTCAACGATAACTGCAACTCGTCGGTGTGGCTGGGTATGACACATGGTAGAACATGAGCGAAGGATGGATATATTATAATCGATTGAGTTTGCAATGTTCCAATGTAAAGGAGACAATGAATAGGAACTAAACATAAGCATCCATAATCGAATGGCTCAAGTCGAGATTGATGCATGTAGTATGTGGCTATCATATATTTTCAGCATTCATATGTCTTAAACATTGGTGACAATTTTAAGGTGACAAAAATGTAGAGGGGACGTTCAAAGGTAGCTCAGAACGCTAGAAAATGTCATCTATTTTCTCATATCAGTAAATGTTTACTCTCATTATGCACATATCAATTTTCATATTGATAAGCCGTCATAGGCAACATATAAATATAATTAACCTGTAATACAGCAAGTTTAGCAAGATCAAAGGTGACATTTTTCAACATTGATTCCTAATATCCACGAATTATGAGTATATGGTAAATGAACAAACAGTTTAAACCTACCGACATTGAAATAATCAAATTATGTAAATTTCTGTTTTGGAAATGCTTGTTAAGTAAAATGGCGTTTGAATTCTTCGTTGAGATTGTCATACTTTATTTTTCCTCCGAGAAGCGTGGATTAGCTCCTAGCATTGCTATTTGAGCGTCGGATTATAATTGAGGGATTTTGTCTTGTGGAATAGCTATGCGTCGTATGTGTTTGTACAAACGTGGACGAGATGAGGTGGTTACTTGCAGATGAGATGGTAACTGTAAGCGCCTTTATACGTTAGTTGCATTGGCCTTATGCCAATCATGTAGCTTCAAAATTTAACATTGATGAAATTGTTAAGTGGGGTGATCTGAGTATCTCGTATTTTTAATTAATGTTAAGCTATTACGAATCGTTTTGTACGCAACATGTGGCTCCAATAGAGGTTCTTTATGGTGTACCTATCGTATGCGTGTCAATAATTTCCTTTTTTCTCTATCTAACGGACATGTTGTGGGATATGTAAGCCCGCATATGTTAAATGTGTGTCTTCAAGCTTAGTTTGCTATCAACCACGGTTCCCCATGATTTTTTAGGGTCAACCCTTTCATTTCTGTACCCTCCAAAGATTTTGGAGGATTACCTAGGGGCTCCAGCATGTTGAATATATTATATTGTGTTTTATTTGCTTTGAGCGACAGCTTATTGGCTTTGAACCAAGTGGTCAGCTTAGTAAGCTCATGGTTAATGATAAATATGGCTATATTAACTTTGTGATTGCTGTAGCACTTGGTAGTATCTTTAGTCCACAGAATCGATATTCAATTCTTCATAGATATATAACATGCTGCAGATCCTCGGTGTATGTTCAAACATTAACATTAGAATGTGGGGCTCTATGAATGCAATTGTTTCTGGTTCCGAGTTATCGTCAGTATCAATATCATGGACATGGTTGAGCAGTTAAGATTGGATGGTCGAGTTTAGGTCTTGTGCGCTGGCATCCTAGTATCTTCCTCACCTGTGTTCTACCTAATCGACGCTTAGGCATTTTTAGCTACCCCGATTTGGTCACACTACGACTACCAATCAAAAAGGCTCTATAGGGCAAGGGAAAAGAAATTGCCTTTTCGTCAGCCTTGCCTTGTGGCACGTTGTAACTATTCTGCAGCACAGTAAGCGGTCAATATTCGTTTCAATAGCATATGCATTGAATATCTTCTAAATGACGGCGCATGCAGATGATTGATCTTGTTTTACTAGTGTTGGCCTTTAGTAGACATATAAAAGCAAAAGTTGCGAAATGAAGTTCCATATGATAACTCAACAAATTATATAAAACAAATTCATCAAATGTAAATAGACACTTATCATAAGTCTGTTAAATCTCATCGATGGTTCCAACTTTATAGAATGAATAAATATCCAGCATAAGACATGCGATTTATTACATGCTGTTGTTCGATAAATATGCTATGCCAGAATGCTCGTATTTGAATATGAATAGGGCGAGAAAATACACAAAACCATTTCCTTCCAAATGTGAACGACTAAATTATATACACAGTCGCAAGTACGGCGATGGAATATGTATTTGTGCTATAATAATTTATATGATTGCAAGGGACTGTAGGTTGGATAATTTGCAAATGTTTGCCTCAATCACCCGTTATATGGTGGATTATTTATTTGCTCCTTGCAAAATAATCCATATGCTCCAATACTTACCTTCACATAACTATCCTCAAGTTTAGGGTGCCTTCTTGATTATGCAAACCACATACTACGCTATTGATATAGATGTAGATGGTAGGTTATAGAACTGACAAACATAGTTCGTTAAATTCCATCACAAGAAGCATATTCCTCGAAATTCATCAAAATAATTCATTAAGTTAGGCCATTGATAGAGTCACACCTAGGATATTCACCGTTTTTTTCTCTATTAGCTCATTTCTACGCGCACCCTTCTTAGTGACCGGTTCGCGTTCACTTGTAGTATAACTTTGTATTCTGGGGTTAAGATCATTAAGGACACGGTGTATTGCTTATCTTCCAAATCCTTGTTGATGTTTGGGCCTGCTTTTCGTATGTTTACGGTTACGGCCATCAGCTGGGCGTCCTTCTTTAGAAATCGTCAGTATGCAATTGATCGTGACAAATGTTATAAGGTAATCAGGCACTCGCCGATTAGCAATGTCGATCGCGAATACTCGTACAAGCATGCAATTAGGCGATGTAGTGTATGCACCATATTGATTTCAACCATATCCTCTTCAAATGAACCGCATTAATCTGTTATGTTTCACACTGCCTATTCGGTTAGTCAGACACATTGAATATTCGTTTGCATTACGCATGCTGCTGAATGACAACGTTAAGATGGAGATTTATAACTGTGGATTAATGTTGCATATATTCATCTCTACCTTTTTGAATAAAACAAACAACTGCTCCGATTTTGTCAACCTCAATCGGAAGCTGTCAGATGGAGTTACATTAAGTCAGCTTGCTTTCAGCCCTCTGACGCCGGCGCAGTCCAGGCGGCAGCTGTGTTAGTCGACACTCAATCGGACTATATGTGGCCAGTTTGCAGCGCCAACATGAAGCGTGTTGTTCCGCAGATTTCTCAAAACACATCTACCAAACGGCAAGAGTCCACCAACTATTCCGCTTACACCACCAGGTTCAAAACGACAATAATAATTTTAGTAGTTGGCGAGTCAGTGTCTGCTGCTAGGAAAATATTAACCAGTCTTATTACCTATAGCGGCAACGTTATTAAAGCAGCTTATTCTCATAAGCATCCATTACTGCGAGTATACAACCTTTATTACGTCAGACTACACGTCGGCGCGTGACGTTGTAATCATATTATCGGGGACTCCTCCATCCTCGAGAAGATTAGCTGCATATTGACACGAAGCCCCTCTACCCGTCATAAAAACCGACCGACGCGATAACGAGAATGAGAGTCAATCATTAATATTATCCATTATTATTCATAACATATCCCGAACATTGTAATGTCAAATGTGCACTCAACTAATGCATGTATGGTTAACAGTGGAGATCACTGCGAAGGTGTTAATGAATATAAGAAAATCTTCATGATATCCTTTACAATGATTTTAGTAGTCCTATCATGTTATAGCGGCATGATTACCTAGGTTGCGAGTGATTAAATATTCACTGTCGTGCGTTGAACATTGAACAGCAAGTTGCATTTTATAAAGGTAATTTTACTTGCCCTTAGATTCGTCCGGGAACGCCGCAAATGCAATTTCCTATGGACACAGCAGCAGCTCAAGGTAGGAATATTTCTTATCATAACAGCGTTTTTATAATACACGCTGTATGCAATGTGAACTATGGATAGTCTTTCCGGTCGCATCAAACGAAAGAGGTTATTCACCAGGATAATAATCAAAATTGAATGCACCAAAGGAATTGAAAAATGGTTTCATAATCGTTTTTTGCGATTTTGTTTATGCATCACTTCATTTTATACATTTTGAATATTCAAGGAGACAAAAGTCATTGTTGGCATAGGTGTGCACTCTAGCAATTCTACTAAGCGGGTTTGAAAAATAAGCAATGTCGTAATGTTTGTTAGCATTCGTACATATTTTGCCTTTCTCCTCTCCGATAATAAAGCAATTATTTACGATCATGGTATCATTAAAGCATTTTCTTATTTCGTGCGCTCTATGTTCATCTTCATCCTTCACATCTCGTGTCACGTCCATCAAATCCACACTTCATCGTTTTCTGGATTTTTGTACGATGAAATACACATGTTTACAAGACCAACAGCCAAACCGTGCACTACACAATGTGTTTGTTATGTTATTACCTTCTTACAGAAGAGAGTAATTGGGTAATTTGCCCAGTCTAATGCCCTAATTGACTGCATATGTGGTACCATATCAAATTAACGTTATATCACTAGTATCCGAAATAAGCCTAACCTAAACCTTGCATTCGTTGTAAGGCCAGACAATAATTTCTTCAAAGTATAATGCTCTATTAATACCCTTCTTGGTTTTGCTAAGCTTGAACACCAGACATCTCTTGTATGAATGTGGCGTTGATTAAAGCATAGTCTGCATCGAGCACTTCTTCATAAGAGCATTCATGGAAGCTATCTAATCAAAGCAGACAGAGGTGGGTTTCACGTTGGTTAGATTACCGAAATATTGGTTGAGCAAACCGGACAGATTATATCTATGAGCATAAATATGACGCCGAAGTATAATTCATTAGAGGCATACACCAGGCCATATTACAAGGCATAAAATATTAGGTAATCTGATGAATTACTACTTATTCACTTCCTATTCTGCTCATATCCGGGTCGGTATAATTTTCTGGGAGCTCACATAAGGTTTCATGTATGCGACATCAATAGGGATGGATACGGTTTGAAGCTGCGTATGCAATGTATGACGACTATCAATCGAGAATAGTACGTTTTATGAGTTTGATGAAACTCGCTCTTGTAAAGACAGTTCCCCATATTGTTTGACTTTTCGTGGGAATGCTCAGTAAGTGTACCACTGAAACAAATCATTCAACTCAACATAAAAGGCGCGAAAGGAAGAAATGGGTCACGGTTGAGTTTTAAAAATGAGAACAGAAGACAGAGACTCTCTGCATAGCCCTTGTTGTGACATTAGCATCATCAACTGGCTGTGCTCATTGGTCTGGGAAATCCATCGGGGATGCTGGCCACATATTGCCAAAGTACGACTCTTTCATAGCTGAACGCATGCGGGCCAATCACACATTTGTTTCCACTGCGCATTGTAACATTGACACCGTGCCACTCGCAAATTGCATTGCATGATTGATGTGACAAAATCAGAGAGAGAGAGAGAGAGAGAGAGAGAGAGAGAGAGAGAGAGAGAGAGAGAGAGAGAGAGAGAGAGAGAGAGAGAGAGAGAGAGAGAGAGAGAGAGAGAGAGAGAGAGAGAGAGAGAGAGAGAGATGCCTAAATGATTGATCGACAGGTCAATATCCTGAAATGTGGCAATTGTGGTACGCATAGATGTGAAACCGCTTGTTATTAATGTTCAAACTATCATTACACATGGCTTCGGCGCGATAGTGCTTCCTTTTTTTTTCGCGCGCTCCTGGCAACTGAAAATGTGCAATACGATAATAACAAGAGTTAACTTTACCTGTCATTATGACGCGTAAGAGGCAAATTCCTTTTTTTACAATTTGTTTTAAGTGATCAATAATTGTAGGGCTTCATGCTTTCAGGAGCAACATCAATAAAGGTGCATAAACTACGGACTAGCACGAGATTTTAATGCTTATCTTAACCATTATATACATATTTATATATATATATATATATATTAATGTACATATATGTATACTTATATATAAATGTGTATTTATATATATATTTATAATTATCATATATATAAACATATGTATATATATAACATACATAGATACATGTATACGATATATATTTGTGTATATATATATATATATATATATATATATATATATATATATATATATATATATATATATATATTTGTCTGAGCCTCACTCAATGGTTTGCGCTGCAGATATATATATATATATTCAACTCAGTAAGCAATATTTACAATGCGATACTGCCATCACACTTCCGATTATGAGCCATGTTCTTACACGGAATAATGCCTCTGTAATATTGATAGTTATATGTGGATATCAACTAAAACTTAAGATCACCTCTGACGCAATAATCAATAAATGAAATATGCCAAATAATAGCCTGTGTGGAAAAACAGGACAGGATGCAATCGATTTAGCTCTGAATGTCTTTAATTATATTATCGGAACGACGCGACATTAGCCTTTTGTGCTGCCTGTTCAATGAATATTGAATCATAGGTTATTTGTGCTCCCAAATATAGCGAGCGGACGTCTAAGGTATTTACGTGTTGTTGTCGATTGCCTTATTGAATGTTGATGTTATTAGCACATGGTGTGCTCTATCGTAATAAATCGCGTGGGTAAATCTAGAACCTGGCTGAAAGGTTATTTGTTGTATTGCTCCGCATCACCATCATTGAATAAGCTTGTTCAGGAGTACTGCTCTCCCCTGATAAACTGCATATTGTTCAAGGTCTGTTTACAAACCGGAGCAGCTGACGTTTCAGGCTGTTTGGACGTTAGGCAGATGGCCATCCAAATTACGGGTATTTCTTTGGGCGATCACAACTTGGGTTTTTGCTACATAACATACACTATTTACATGTAATAGTACAAGAGTGCCGAACTACTTCCCTGAGCGCCTAGGCTAGACTGTAAGCTCACATGAATCAGCTATAGCACGCAGTGATTGGTGCAGCCGTCCAAAATAATATACTTATACCCTGCGTGAGCGAAATCTATTATATGACGAATATGCATCAACAACCTACCAATCCTTATTTGGCCAAGCAGGCCGTAATGTTTGAGGCGTTTATACTGATAGTACACGTGTGGCACCTGTAGATAAACAATATGGAATGACAGCGGTAATGAGGCTGCCAAGTATATTTGCTTAATTCCTCGTGGATAATAAGTCTTATTTTATTGTTGTGATATATTATGATGGTAAATTTCAACTAGGTAGCGTTACAGCCATTTCCCCCTCTAATAACGTCTGTACCTGCCGAATGCGGTGTTTGGACGGTAAATTAAGTGTGTCTTGAGATATAACATCATTGTGGCCTCTTTAAACACCGAGGAACATTTATCGTATCATCATAAATGATACGATAATCGTAGCTGCGGTAGAACGGTAATATTAATATATACCGTTCTGCTTCAACGTTTTCCGTGCGTCCACGAAAACGCGTTTGGCTAAAGTGCTGCATAGCGCATCTAGAAAATAACATATTTCAAGAGCCAGTACCAAAAGTCAGTCTTTAAGAAATACCATCGATATATCATTTCCGAAAAAAATCGCGATACGATGACTGCCATTTTAGCAAAATATTGGGTCGCGTGAATTCCCGCGATATCCCGCCGCTTTTTCGTATTGCCTTAGCATTAGTCGTCGATGGGTCACATCATTAAGAGCATGCGCGATGCAGGTGGTGTTGAACTTGGAACCAAACATGTTTTTGTGTTTCAGACTTTTTACCGCTTCCCAAATTGATCGAACTATGATAATTGTTGTTACGCGTTCTTTAATCGTCGGGCTATGACGAATCTAAGCGTCATTTAATGATGAGCAATAAACCATACACAGAAGTTAGCAGCTCTCCGAACGAAGCCTATGCTACTAAACCCGATCAAAATATAAAAATAAAGCATTCACCAAGCATGCCTAGCCCCTGGGTGCATACAATGCAAACACGAGGTGTGGGTCGTTAGGTATATGAACGAGTGTAAGTACACTGTTTGCACATAGTGAAGGCACATAGCGGAAATAAAGTATTACCCTGCGTTCATTATTTAGCCTGGCTCGATGAATCGTCATAATGTCCGACGTCTAATTGATATCAGGCATAAGCTGACGTAATATCGATGGATAAGACTGAGGCACCGTGACATAAAGATATAACAGCTTTATTTGTACTGTTGATGAGAATATGAATAACGTTTTCATGGCACGCGATGGCTGACTACAGGTCATTTCCTGTTGAAATCAGTTCCTATAAGATTAATAATGATGACAGATTTGAATACACTTTAAGCAAAACAAAAAGCTGTTTTATACACCTAGAAATATAATTCAACTGCACAATCGGCACACAATTACCTACGGCGGGCAATGATAAATCATCTTGATTACAGGAATAAGTTTCCAGACGTAATGTTTAGTGTGATTTAATGACAACAGTAATGAGAAACATAAAGTGAAATATATGGCAAATATCATCAGACTCGACGAATAGTGAGGCCAGAGCAAATTATGTTAACGAGAGTCATTGAATATAATATACTTCCATGACAATTGTGAGCATGCTGTGAGGTCACTGCATAGATTAGAACTACACAAAGCATTTCCAAATTTATTCGCAATAATCTAAAATATGGCCACATATCAGTTCCGTGCTTTCCTATTGTCTACTGTGGGACGATAGCTTAATCGTTCGAGGCATTCAATCAGTAGAGGTATCGTTTTTGCGCACCATCACACGACTAGAAGGTAAATGACATGGGTTATATGTACTCATGAAAGCACGGCGATGCAATATCAGGGAACACAGATGGCACACAAGATTTGATTAACTTACTTTAAGCTACAAAATATCACTGCGTCCATTTCATATGCTGACATTTTATCTATGAGACAATGGGTTACCAATTGTTAGTTGCAGGATTATTTCAGACGTTTGCTGCGGCAAGCTTGTCGGAAGCGTTATCTTTCGTTATTTTTTACGATGACTATGAAAGTTATTTGGCTAAGCAAGTTTCCATCAAACACCATCGACGGACATTAACATAGGTAACCTAAGTGCTTCGTGTTTAAGAAAAACTAGTTGACCGCAATAGAGCATACATCGAATATGACCACATAAGTTGTCTTCCGGACATTTTGCAATGAAAATGCATGATTAGTAACAAACTTACATTATGGTGACCTCGTATTATTCTGACGAGAACTGTACAATTTGAGAGCACAATAAATATTGAAAATGTCTATTGCAATAGGAAAAACTCTCAGACGTCTAACATTAGCACTATATCAAATCTCTCTGTTGAATGAACCCAAAAATGTAAATGAGAAACGGGCACATTTACGCGATTTAGACGGCCGGAAGTGTGAACGCTCAGCACTGAAGATGTTCCTGTACACATCTCCGACACTCACTTAACGATTAGCCAAATGAGTTCATAGATTTGCATTATATATATCTGATCGATTATAATAAATTTTATGACATATTAGATAAAATTGTTAATGATGCTCATCCAAGTTAGGTTACTAATCTTTCCTACTCTGAAAGAAGCTGAAACAGCTCATCCTACAAAACAGTTGTACGATTTATATTCACTCGTGTCCTAACGAACATAATTGTTGCAACTAATCATAAGTAAAAGTAAGTCCTTGTATAGATTTATTTGAAAGATGCGCTGTGATGCAAGGGAAAATGTGTATGCGCTTATGTGATCTATATACACTCGCACACTTACTACAGACGCCTATTTTCATATGATCCCCTACAAATGGTCTACAAATATTGATAAGCCAATGTACTTCTGTGATATTTATATCGCCAATAAACGAGTTCAATGGCGATTTAAAATATACACACTCAGCTTACGGAGATACCTGATTGAATATAGATATAATAATTTTGATGAATAATGGATAAACACCCTTGCAGTTTATCGCTCTAAAGCACTTTATACACAAATATATTTACACCATATTAATCAATCCTCTGCTGGCCTACATGATTTCAATTGACGGCAAGCCACATGCTAGAGGTTGAGCTGGGCGTACTTGGTAATCTTCCATCGCGTGCTTTTGATATAAAATGGTATCAATCATTTAGGTAAATTGCATGATCTCATTACGACAAAAGTAGCAAATGTTTGAAACCATGGCGGGCATGGCATTGTCACGTCGTCTTTGCAAAGTGCACGCGATGTACACCATCTTACCTAAATAGAGCAAATGTCAAGGTGCAAAAGCGGTTTTAAGCCTCGGCGAAATTTATTGAAAATGTCGATTACTATCGCGACCTAATCTACTCGATATCGATCACTTCTCTTAGTTCTCCTTGAGAAAAACATTATCTGCACCTATTGACATTATCAATGCAAGTAAAGCGTCGTATCCGATCGAACACCAAAAAGCACGTGGTATGTTGCATGCTAAATTTAATTTCACAGTGGAGCACAAAGGATCGCGTATAAACTGTCTTGGGTGATCGCATTGCTTCCAGACATTATCAAATTTAGCGCCTATTTGCTTCCTTAATGTAGGTGGTAATCCGATAAATGTTTCCAGCGTTCTAACACATATCGCACTGTACAGGCCATGCAATGGCTCGCTCTTGCATCGAACCATTTGAGCAATCTGCAAAGTTTTGTTAAAGACGTCAGCGCTTGGAAGCCTCACCTATATCTTTGTCTCTGATATGTGTGCGCTTCTTTGTGCTTGACAACGCCTGGACATCGGACTCACTTGCATGCCAATGCAATTGGTACTTCAGAAGGAGGGTGGCGTTGTCCATGATACCTATCGTTGACAACTCTGCAAGGAATACAAAGCAGTGCGATTAGAATAGAGAAGCCTTTGTCGACAATACTCCCAACGACTTTGCATATTGCGTATGGGGCAAACCATGCATCACATTCGAACGGATCTAGTAATAAAATGAACCACTGCATCGTGGCCTTTCCATATGTAGCAACTGAAACTGTGATTACATGTAATTATGTATTTACATTTGTCGTCAATAGTGCTCGGCGTAAACGTCACATTCGTATTAAAAGCAATTATATATCCTATCAAACCAAATTTACGATCATATATAGCACAAATGTTGGTAGCAATCTAATCGCTATTAACATTGGAAGTTTACCGTGCATTTGCGCATGCGTTTCTGCCCACTATCGGCTGATAAGTGAGGGCGCGTGTCCCACCACTAATTGCAAATTTAGCACCTTTCCATTATTTTGCTAAATGACATGGCTTTCAATAAATGTCCTTTAATATTTTTATACCCATAAAGATAGCCAATAGGAACTGAATTGAACATGGAGGTAAGCACTTATATATATATATATATATATATAATGGAGCTTTGGAGTTTTAATTACACGTAACATTTATTCGTAGACTGCTGCCATGATGATATGATACTTTGCCTCTAATGCTTGACGGATCCAAACATTATTCTGCACAACAAAGTCACAGTAGTCATCCCTTACTGGTAACTTATGACCGTATTAATGAATATGCAACGTGACAGTACCTGTGTATGTGCATATTGCCAGTTAGGGACGATACAATACAAACGATAATATACCAAAGCTCACTCACAACAAAGGATTGCACGAATATATATATCGAATATACGGCTGAGGTAGCTCGGATGTCAGTTCCACCAGATGGCATTGTATTGAATCACTGTTGCAAAACAAAATGTAACTCCTAGCGGAGAAATAAGATGATACCCGGACGAAACCAACCCCTGGAGAGGTGGTATTACATAAATTTTCTCTTACCAGCACAATAATGTTCCTCTTTTGTACGATATGATGTAGTGGTCTTTATATGTATTAGCCAATGAAGGCACTTCAATCGTCTTTAATGAATCAGGTTTTGCGAGGGGAAAGAGATAGTGATTAAATTAGTATTTCGATGTCATTAGATGAATACATATCGGTTGCATTCACGGCTACGCGTGGCTGGGTATGCCTCGTGTCATCCATGCATTAAGAAGTCCCGTAATGCACGTTAAGTAACCGAAGTATCACGATCAAACATACCCGGCAATTATCGTGGCGCTCAATCTACATTTGCTCCTTTCAGAATATTATAGTTGCATTTCTGTCTTAGCAGTACCCAACGCTTTTGTCTTTACTCGTATTATTATGTCCGATAATTTGCCTGTAATGTCTCGTGCGTTTGATAGGTTGACAGAGTGCGATTCAAAGGGCATTTCATCACGTATCATGTCCCTGGGTTCCACGCAATAAAGACAAAAGTTATATATATCATGCCATCAGCGTATCGTATGCCCACTTTAAGACAGCGTAATGACGGTTTCTAATAATAATGCGACCTAAGCTTGTTTTAACGTGCAATGTTCTTTTCAGAAAAATAACACGGCAATTCATTGGATTACCAATATATTGTGTATTGGTTTGTTAAATTAGACCTGGTGCCAAATAAAACTATATGACGCCCATCGGTGTTACACGGAAGACACTGTCATATGGAACTACAGCATAGTGTCTAAATTTGATCGTGTAGTGCAAATACATAAATTTGGCACATTGTGGTCAAATGTATGATTGTACTAATATTAGATTAATATGATCTGCTTGAAAGAGTTTTGAGTTGTATATATAGCGCAAGCAGTTGGCAAAATCAAACAAGAACGCTATCATAATTACCACGATTTTACTTTGTTATGAATAGCATATTGCCATTGCTCTTTTTAAATCAACATCACTGCTAGAGACGAGTACTGCGACGGGATATTGTTTAGGCGTTGTCTCGAAAGAGTAGGTGCACCGCACAACATCGAGTTAGTTCGGGTGTAGAGTGTCTATAAGAAACATATCAACCGTTCCAAACACTTTCGCCGAGTCTGAAAGGACATTACTATTCCATATCAACCATACATGACTCAGCCCTGATATGAGGTTTCAGCATACGCCAATCATGTCGTCAGCCATTTGCGCTTTGAAAGCTCTGTTGTATGTCATAAGCCGAGGGTTACGTCTTAATGCTGAAGCAAAGCTTAGTGTCATCAGTAGAATACAAACAAATATAATAATAGCATTAAGGAAGATTTTCAAGATAACGGACCTTATAGCGACCCTTTGGGGACATCGCTCATTACCCTTGTCCATTTTGATTTATAGTAAGCCGCGAGGTTTTCAATATCACTAGGTAAAACAGCGGCACGTGATTACTTCAGCTAAAAATTTCAAATTATTTTTCCTCTGGTGTGAATCCAGTTAAGTCCCTAGCGACGAATGCACTAGTGCAATATCATTCACGTGCCAACCATATCCAGATTTAGTTGATCAATGATTTCAGAACGGTTAGACTGATTTTGTTAGATGACCTGGCTTAAGATCAATTTTCGTAAAATATGCATGCACACATAAAGAAGGCCGATAGTTACTGTATTGACCATGCAAATAAGCAAATATACAACCAATCGTTGCAGGCCTAAGGCACAGTTGGTATCCTTTACTGATCACTTATGACCGCATTTTAGAACATGCAATGTCCCGAGCATGTGCATGTACACATAACCATTGCCGAATAAACGAGGGACGAATATGCACATCCAAGATATAGCAAGTCTTACTATAAAGAATTGCACGAATATGTATTGTATATTAGATGTGAGTAGCTCACCTTGCAGTTCCATCTAATGGCATTGTATTTCATCACCGCTGGACTCGATTACAAAATGCTGGGCCCTGTTTACTCGAATCATCAATGTAAATCCTAGCGGAGAAATAAGATGGCATCCGGACGAAACCTGCCACACATTTGGAGCGAGGGTGGTGGTGTTACTTAAATCGCCTCTGACCTGTACAATAATGTTTTCTTTATGGTACGATGTGATCGGATAGTCTTAACATGCATTAGCGAATGACGACACTTTGATCGGCAACCCGCCTGTCGCGGGTATATTTGCGAGGGGAAAGGCATTATAATTAAAGTCGTAACTGGACCTTATCAGTTGAATACGCATCGGCTGCAATAGATATGCCTCGTACGATCTATCTCAGATTAGTGTAGGTTCTCTGAAATGCTATCGATAAACAGTGCACTTAATATTTCACATGAACCACTTTGCTCAAACCCCCCTTCCTTATAGCGCTATACAATCTATGTCAATCCTTCTTCTTAGTGTTTTTGGTCTTGCACATTAATTCGATGTTCACATCTATAATAAAACCACTCGCATTATCTGCATCGTCTACAATGAGTAGGAAGCGCATTAGAGTCTAAATGTAATATTGGTCTCTTTTGTAAGCGTGCGCTGACTTTATAAGTGATTCAGCGAGCACTATGGACTGTTTCCCACTCCAAAGGGATCAGTACCTTATACAGAAGTTGTAATTGGCAATGAATAGAGAAATTGCGGCGTTAACAACATTTTGAGACACTGAAAGAGGCTGAAAGACAAATGCGCTTAGCGAATTCCCGTATTGCACGTTAAGTGAACTTGGTATTATGTTCATACATACCCGACAATTGTCTAGGCGTATTATTGCCTCCAATATTCTGCTAATTTTATAATATTTCAGTTGTAAATTTCTACCTTGTATGAACAAATGACGAATGTTAGATGTGACATAAGGTCCGACGTCAATGTCGAGAACAGTCCCGGAGTTAAATTAAATACCTCGAAACTTTTACTCTAGATTCATTATTTCAACATCAAGTTCGTAGCCATTGCTAAAACAACGGCTGACACGAAATATATTAAGGGGGTAAGAGTGCATAAGAGGTGTTCGGGAGCTCTTCCGTATATATCAAACATAATGAACGTCATTAGGATCATAAAAAAAGGCTTGCTTTAAGTCAAATTGCGTGATCCGAATATGGGCATTCAGTTGGTTAAAAACGGTCATTGGCTGGTTCAGGAAGCATGTTTGCTATGCCCATCAATTTTCAGCTGCTGCATATAATGTAGCGCATAATATTATCCTGAAAAACCTCCAGGAAGCTACCAGGCATAATGTAATGCGATTTGTTTATGATCATAGAAATATGATTAATGCACAAAAGATGCATTATCTATCTAAAAGGCAAAAAATAACTTATTTCCGAGAAGTCATTTGTTACCCAAATGCATGACATCCGTTAAGAAAATAACAATCACGTATAATAGTGATTGTGCAGCAATATTAAACAGTCGCATTGCTTATGGGCGTATAGCGGATGGAGCAATGAATGAGAAGCAATGATATGTTTTCACAAACTCATTATTTGACGATAACTACAGGGAAGATTGTTGTGATGCAGATATGCTCTGTTAAGTGAAATGTGCTCCTGTGTGGCGATTATGACACGCCGTTGTCCAATTCAATCCAGCGTCGTTGTTTCCGCTTTCTTTTTTAATTGCACGTATTAGTGCGTGAAATGCAGCCATCTAGCTCTTGCATTGTGCCTATCACTTCTGACAACTACTTTACGTAATATGATAACACACAGAATACATATGCATAGTTTGGTTGTCGGTGTGATTGCTGCTCACATTACCAAAATTACCGACTATATTTTGTTTCTACTTTTGACAGTGATGCGCAATAATGTTTTTTGCAATTGGTCCTTTTAGCGTTTATCAATTCCAAGTGCATTTGATTACTGGAATTTTTAGTTCCAATAATTACATTCTTTGTACCGCATATATTAACAGAACACACAACAATGAATCCCACGGAAATAATTCAACGTAAATACCAGCGTATGTAGTAGCAATCGCCGGTAATTGTGTGAATAAGGCTCCCTTCGACATGATCTGTTAATCAATGGTGCATTGTTAAGCTACTGGTGTTTTGGTCACTGAATGTAAGCGATCTCAGCATTTTGTTTGCATTGATATTAGATTTTGTCGCTGACATGGTATTGTTGAATGCATGATAAACTTTGATCACGGTTGTGAGCATAATATGCCTTTGCAATGTGATAATGAACATCATACCCACTACTCTGATAAATGCTAGTAGGATAATCTATATTTACTAGCCTTCGAGTATAAAGCAAACGTACTTGAAATGTAGTACAACAATGTACTTGCTGACTGATGTTGTATACCATGCTGTAGTAGTTACCAGGAAGACGACTGATCGGGGGTAGCTTTAATGGACTAAATTTCATTTTGAGGAGCACTTGTGCTCACATAAAGTATGTAAAATGTAACTGTAAGGTATATTAAGGTACCTAAGGTTAATAAGGACACATTTGATCGCTGCAAGGATGTATCCCCAACCATTATAATTCGGACATAGATGTACATTAGTATCGCAGACTTGAACATACGGTCAATATTAATTGATTGAAAAATTATTGATCACCTAGCAACTAAAGTTAATATAAGTATTGTTGCAGGCAGTTGCAAGATATCGGCAAACACATCCAATGTCAAGCTGCTGCAGAGAGCCTATATCGGACATTACCAAATACAATTTATTCCTTATGTCATATATATCACTATCCGTCGAACTTATCAAATCCTAATTTGCTGTGCTCTTCCCGTGATTCGAGTGTACAAAAGTAGGCTCATCATGTTTGTGCCACTAAATTAGTTATAAATGTGATACACTACTGGCCTAGTTAGCAGCAATTCTTCAAGGAGTGAACCCGTAATTAGATAAATATCGCCAAATTACCCGTCATTTGCGTGTTTACTTCCCCATCGGCGATATACACACATATATAGTGCAACGGAACTGCTGACACTTACCAGGATACATAAGCTTCACTTAAGTGCAACCCTACACCAGTGGTTCTGCAGCGATCACAAGGACGCTTATCGCCACGTTGACAACTCAAGCTCCCTAATGATGATCGATGCCCAACCTGTCTGCATCACACATGCCGCAGGCGAACACCAATCTCTCAGCTCAATCTCCAAATCATTTTTTTCTTAAACCCCATGACGTACATCATCACCCACATTGTTAACTCGACATTCAAACTCAAAAATAAGCGTTTGCATGCTGTTTGTATCCTTGACGTTCTTTCGTTGACTAACAAACCTTCAATTCAATATACGATACGACTGATATACAAAGTGTGTAATAATATACGACCCACTAATTGTCGTGTAATACAAACTTTTCGGCGGCTTTTGGAATTCCCAATTTGAGATAAAGCCAGGCTTGTGTATACAACGTCAACTTCAATTCTCCAGAATATATTCGATGCATCAGCTGATTGATAAATAATTACACTATACTGTTCATAGATTGAAGTTATTTTCCTGAATAATCAGCATTCAATGTTCTTGATATGTAACTAGATGCAAATTGTCACGATCATAGCATGTTGCGTTGACATATTCGCGGGAATATCAAGAATATCTTTTTTTAAATTGTATTCGAGATTAAAAACATCCATTGTGAGCGCAAACTATGGACAATCGTTATAACGTCTTCTTTCACAAATCTCGCAGTGCATTATATTGGCACGACATACGTTCAGTATTGTTATAATTCTTTAGCAACACAGCCAATTAACAATTGCCAATTTGAAGTCTCCGGAATATCTCACAAATATTTTAGTCACAAGCCTGATGACGGATTCAAATTATCTTGTCAATCAAGTGAGCAGTCCATGCGTGACGCAATTTCATAACTAGTGTTATTTTCCCCGGCCATTAAATGAAGGCCGGCAACAACTGCTGTAACTGACATGCAAACCAATAAGCTAAGAGGACGAAAACCACGGTCTTCAATTGAATTATTAACAGGCAGGCAAGTCTATCGGTGAACAAACAACAGCTAATCACGATGCAGCGATAAGCACAAAAAGGTTACACAAGTTATTTTAGTATGAACAATTTTGTTACTCGACGTTGTCCGACGCAAACATTTGAATGAACATGTGGAACAGTCCGCCCTGTCTGACTCTAATATTGGTACAGGCACTAGAAAAGATTTTTCATTTGTAGATATGACACTAGGCCAGAAATTGGCGAAACCCCGAAATAAATGTCGACCGATTGTATATGCACATAAGCTTCTTGATCATTGATAGTGTATTCAATATATCGCGGCATAGGCCAAGATCAAGTAGCAAATCTGCAAGATATGCGCATATTAGACGGTCAAGCATTAGGGCTGTGACGGTCAGAATGCTGATCGCTTTACATAATAAAAGATTCATCCAGAGCATGACAGGGTGCAACGGGGCAGCAAATACTTGTGACTTATTGAGAAATATTGTCCAACATCTAAAACTCTGTCATCAGAGGCAAACATATTTTTGTTGCCTACTGTTCGGCTGCCGCTAATTAATTGAGACCTTCGAGGGATATTGCATCTGCAAAGCCATGCCCAGCACAGGAGCTGAGATTAACTCTGAGGTTGAAACAAAGATCGGCAGCAAAAGCATTGTGCGCAACCGTGATTCCGGTGAATCAGAAGAGCACCATGGGGAGTCTGCCGCGCAAGCATTAAGTGTAGAAGAAACGTTCCGCGCTAGCGGACAAGTGATGGGATAGTTCTCATAGCTTTGGAGCAAAAGAAACCCCTGTAATATGGAAATATAACACATGATACCTTTTCTATATAAACAATCAATGCTGTAACGATTGTACACGCGTGTAATACTTCGTCAATATCACAACCCGTGAACATTAACAGTACCAATGACCCATTTGATCAAAAAGAACAATGGTGATAAAAAATTACCGAAAATGCAGGGACAGATCAGTTCCTGTGGTGTCACATTGTTAATGCATTTGAATATCATAGGAGAGATTACTTTAACAATACTGCAATTTTCTGCTTGCATAATCGCTGCGGTATCATTGGTTAGATTAGAGTCGCCGCCATTGTCCAATGAGCAGTAGTCTGAGTGTTCATCTACTGTATCCGAACTATTATCTTCGATCCACACAAACGTAGACATATTGTCAACGTGAAGTAGCGACCAAACGCCATTCCAACTTCATTGACGAACCACTAAAACAGTGAATGACAGAGTTATGTAATAGATTATTTATGTTTTTCATCCATCCACAAACAAGCACCACATCTAACTTCCATGTATTCTATCATGATTAGAAAGATTCGCTATTTGAGAATATGGTTACTTGCAATGATAGAATACTTGCATGACAGTATAGATACAACACTGACTGCAGCTATAAAATTGCGGATAAAGTGCATCACAATTGATTTTAGTGAGGAAGGCAGATGCATATGTCTTCATGTTATTGTGGCTGTTGACGAAATAACATAGTGTGATATCTAGGTGTCCAAGCTCAAATTTAACATCAATTGAATTGTATTTGCATTTTAACCCCTATACTTATATTACCTCTTTTTTAAGAATAATGACTGCCACTTTTTCACTAGCTTAACTCTGCATGAATGACAATATTGATATTGTTGTCGTCATCATCGCCTTGCATGTTATTATTTTTCGCTTGTCGCGCAAAGCTTACAGTTTTACTTTAGTGTGAGATTTACCAATACTTAATCGTTGTACGTTAGGTCTACTGCCTGTCGATTGTAGATCAGTTATATGAAATTATAATTCTGGTCAAGAGTTTATGAATTTTTTTTCGGGGCAAATAATATGCAATAAACGATGATTATCTAGCCGCTGTTGATTAAAACCTTCACGTATTTTTCGTTCCATATTTGTTGCAGCTGGCCCCTGTAAAGATTGACTTTTAATTTTGAACCGTGGCCTTTGACGGCCTCAATACATTCGTGTTCGCTTATCAATGTGCATGTTAAGCTTGTTGACGGTACGCAATAGGGCTCTTACCCAAGCATTCAAAGCTTTAACAATGAATTTACATCAGATTGCTCTGCTTTGTGGTTATGGTGGGTGTGATTGTCACTTAAAAATCGCAAATAGGCTTTGCAAAGCAATAAAACATACTCTGACGCTGAGGAGAAGGTGGTATTAGATTCCATCGAAGAGCATGTTTCTGTATAAGGAATTGTGATGTTCACAATGAGCATGGGTCAATTTCATACACTATTGATCTACGTTTTTGGGGCATCTTGCTTTCGCATTCCCTGTAACATTAATTGCACATCTACTCGTAATTATGTCTGTTATTTCAAATAATTAACAACAATGCTATACAAAACAGACATCGCACGTGATTGGCTTAATTTAGTATTCTGCTTGCTCTCTCAGTTGACAAAGTGAGATTGTTCCTCGGCAATGTTTGCGCAAATAGTTACTTAAACAAAGACCGAAAATATCTCTCTAAACTAATGACATGGAATTAATGGAAATCTTAAAGACAACAGACCATATTACCGAACCCAAGAGAATATGCGCTGGCAAGTTATTGGAAGCCATTGAACATGACTGGTGCCACCTGCTATGAGATAATACGGACTGCCATGTTGAACACGTGCATACAAGAGTTTAATAGCAAAAGGAGTAAACGAGCGAAAATGAAATTATCTAACTCATTACCCGCAGATCAGACAATCGTATTGCTAACAGCGTCCATTCGTTTCGCCGTATTTTGAAAGCTAAGGCCATCGCAGTGAAATCGACGTACGTTTGCAGCCTGTGCGGCTCGCGAAATGTTTTAGCCAATATATGAGCCGACTTAATAACATTCGTTAGATGAGCCAATGTTACTTACAACGATTCTCAAGACATAGACGATATCTTGTATTGTGCAATGCACAGGCTACTCTTGACATAAATGAAACGCATGCCTTCTGTCCATTCATCGTATTCCTATATCCATCACCGAATACATAAAACATGCCACACTGTTGCTTTATTTCATATGTATGTATCATGTCATTTTTCAACATATACGCACTCAGGTTCTGGTCAAACGTAACGTCAATTTGTGCAGCAAAACAATGTAGGAAGAAGTCAATAACACAAACCGGCAACTACCCATCTGCACATACAATGTGACTAAGCCTCAGCGTTAGCATCCGAGAAAGATTACGAAACATTCTGATCAATGGCTTATTCAGTCGGTTATCAAACGAAGACTAGTCGACATAAAAAGAGTATTGACTTATTTGAATATATGTAAAGCATATTAATGCTGAACATAGTAATGAGGCTGGTGATGATGCCTCAACGTTCATATTATTAGTTATCGACAAGATGCAGTACAACATCCCAACTTCGATTCCCTGTACATTATGTAATATATGTGCTTATGTTATACCTACAAATACGAGAATGAATGTATAAAATTACCACATGAGTCAAGTAGATCGCATCTTTGACATACCTCAACCAATTATTGTGATAATGATGTGAGAAGGATAAATAATGCCCCTCGGTGAATGTTTTTAAAAATGGGACCAGTGTACATCTACAAATTATAGTTAACCATACATCCTATTGGCATCCCGCCAAGTTTGTGCTTTTTTTTGCCAGCAGCCACGGGATAATTGCCCACAATCCCAATTTGTTATGCTATCCAGGCTTTCTTGTTAAATTGGCTTATCGATCAAGAGAGCAGACCATGCGTGCTTTAGTATCATAAATGGCCTATTCTGGGCCAGCATTCAAATGATTCACAGTAAAACGGTCGACCGCAAACAGCAGCCTTAACTAGCACACAAATTGATAAACTAGCGGCGAGATAATCGCAGTGTACATATAATTTAGGACCGTACAAGCTGCCCACAATCCATGACACAAAACCGATAACTGATTATGATAACAATGATGCAGCCTGAGCACCGAACCTCGTCGTGTGAATAAGGTTATCATGGTAACCTCTGGATATGCGTTATTCAGTTCGGTGTTCCATGTTGTAATATATTATTATGTCATTGTATCATAGTCAAAATTACTGATGCTGTCAACTGCTTGTTTAAGGGAATTATCACTGAAATTTGAGTAGTTGTGGTAAACGTTTTTGTGCAGCCACACGCATATGAGCACCATGCCGATGATTATTGCTGTCAGACCAGTTGGTTTAACATGCCCCCTAATGTAGGTATACATTGAATAAAATCAACACGCAAAGAAGCTATTGACCTGCAAAGACATGCTACGCATATGTTGTCATTCCTCTTCCCAACGTTTACTTCCCTCAGCTTTTGGTAAAACTCACACACCGCCACCATTTACCTGCTTAAGACTTGACTCACAAAATGTACAAGTTGTGGTAGTTTTATAGGCATTGTACTTCAACATTTCAATTTGCATATTTACCAGCTACCCTATTAGACCGGATATTACTCCTTACTCAGTGGTCTGCTTGACGTAGACCGTATCAAGTCCACGGTTTATTCGTTTCTTTCGATGGGCTTTTGTTTCAAGTTTTTATTCAGCTGGTCCGTGTAAAGGTCATATATAAACTATTGATCAATGTTTAAACACGACCACCACGCATTGTACTGCCTCATCAACCTGCGTATTGTGCAAAAACATCGCTAATTGACGTTGCACAACATTGTTCCTACAAATCAACAACTCCCAGCTTTTAAAAGGAATTGACATCATGTTGCATATCTTTATGACAATTACCGATGTTGATGGTGCTTTTTTAATGTATGTTTGGTTTTCCAAAGCAGTGTAACATACGCATCCGTGTTCAACATTTAATTAAAGAGGTTTCCATTGTAGCATTCTGGTCGGCTATTGATTTCAATAGCTGCCAATAGCCTCGTTAAGGCTACCTAATATCAACTGTGGGCAACTAGAGTAATAAATTATAGATATCATAGCAAGATGTGGTGAGCCACCAAAAGAGAAGAATAACATAGCTACGAGTATTTTACACCTGAACAACACTTAGATAATGCACGTTAAGGCCAGCATGGTGAGGAAAAACCAGATTTGACATGTAACAAACGTGCAGCTTGTGAATACGATCCTTTAGTACATTCATCTCACTTCTACTCTAGCACATATGTGTCTGCTGGCGTAACCATGATTTATCTTGGTCATTCTTCTTAACATAAGAGAGCGAACCTTATGTGCATGGTACTGCAATAGTTAGCATATTTTGGATTTTTGTTAAAAACCCAAGCGCATGAAAGGTCTTTCGAGTTTCAATTAGCCTGAACTACGTAAAATAGGGGATAAACTTGCACAATACATTAAAAAGACTTTGCTTATAACTTGGGCAATCGCAAAAGAGAAAACGAACAATTTCGACCAGGATACCATAATGGCTCTAAAAACGGAATATCTATGCCGGTATTTAAGATGAAAATCAAGCGAAATGACCGTCGACAACAACAAATTTTTGTCTTTACCTATTAATTAACTGATGGCCCTCTATATGCATTACAACGTCGGCGATGATGTATGTTTTACTTATAAAACAATCGTATACATTGAACTACTGCATCTTTGCTTTGTTTATTCGAAACGAATGGCAAGCTGTTGTTATTTAGACCGAGGACAGCCACAATAATGACACATATCATCTTTGGGTTACCATTTCATAACAATTGTCCAAACGTCAACATTTCTGCCCATGGCGTCACACCTAATGTCTCCTTATTCCTTCGCCAAACTTATATAATACATGCACCTTTTGAATGGCTTAATCATATATTAAAGGGACGGTATTATGTTGGGTTTTATTACGTAAGTAACAATATGTTGAATATTTTTTAACAACCTGTAAAATAGCAGTCCATTTATATTTGTAAGTATTTTTGCTTCCGATATTAATATATTGATTTCAGGCTGATTTCAGTTATGCTTACAAACCAATTATTTGTGAGGAGTTAATGTGTTTGAATCCAAGTAGATAGGTAATATGATTCCAAAATATGCGACTGGCGTAGTTCATGTCTGAGACGGGGTGAGCCTAGAATGAAGGGGTGAGCTGTCGCACGTAACATTTAAATTAGGTCAAAAAGGGACAATTGCGGCAAGGGATTTCAATAATAGAATCGACGTGACACGTCACATGTCATTCGTCATGGCTTCAGCCCCTCTAACTCTTTGAACATGATCAGTGCCCCACTAAATGTACGTGCGAGATGCCGTGCGTCAATCTGAGAAAATACATGCAGACACTAATCAACTTGACATGTGTATCTCTTGGTCTGATAACCGCTACAAAGCAGTCAGAGGTCACTCGACAAGAAGCTGCTGTCGAACGACAGTTCATGATTTACAAGCTTTCCACTGCTTATACAACAAATCAATCTTGCTTCATACTACTATGTTTAAGCCTACAACATCAATGCTTAGCTCAGCTTGGGCCCTAGGTACTTTGTAGACGTAAGTGTAGTGAAGATGATATCGGAAAACTTTAAGGTTCTCATTGGTAATGGGTAACATTTCTGTAACTATGGACTAGACATGCAGATCTGAGGTACATAGCTTGTAGAAATAAGTCGCTGTATCGGCGAGTTTTGTAATAGCAAATGGCAACACACCACAATTTATGTAAGCAATTTATGGTCCAGCATGAAGATCTGTGTGCTGCGTTGTTATCCCAGCGCTGGGAGTGAGTTAAAAGATATATTGCATACCGCACTTTGGAATAATTTATTTATGTGGGTCGTTGACCTCTATTCATAACAAGTTTTGTAGTCGTTTTATGGTACATATCGCATTTCAGGCCGCTTGTTACTCGATAAAAACACTATGCATTTAGCTTCAGCTGTAATGAACTTAGTTGCTAACCCATCAGACACATAAGCTATCACATAGATCTAAAATATCAGAAAGTCAGGTAACATACTTTCAGCTGAGCAATATACCGACATGATAAGTAGCAAAATATCCTCGCCATTTTCGGAATTGTTTATTATATACTATAAAATGCAACACAATGCAAAGACTTCCATGTTTTAATTATCCTTCAAGTGTAGCTTTAGGTTGCACTGTCGCATATCAACGCATTCCATAGGACATAACCATTCTGTTACATTTGTAACAATATCAGTCATGTGTCATCGCATCCGCACAGTATTGCTTGGTTGCAATATGTGCAACCTACGAGCTTGCTTACTTTATCAATATGACTCACGAAGCAAGAAAATGGCCCTCATGGATTGTATTTACATATCTCTCTCTAATCGGGTTGCTGTAGACCATCTAAACAGATGGCATATACCGCTGTAGCTGTACGGCATGAATACTGTCAAAACATATTGAACATATCATTTATAATCAGTTCGACAAGGGACAATTTCAGAGGGCAAATGTCTGCCAATTACTTGGTTTTCTGTGTGTAGCATTGTTGCACATACATGGCATTACATCTGCATAACGACCGACATTTTTGCTAATTGATAGGACTTTCATCGACTCATCAATCATGATTATAGCTTTTTGTACCATAATGACGCAACAAATATATTCATTTTATGACCTAATGTCACATCTTCGTGGAAACCAAAAACTCGATAGTCATCGTCTAGCAGTTAAATAAGGAGAAGGCTGATTGGCCCAAGTTATGCAGAGAGACTGTTTTGTTAAGCAACAGTTTCCGCGATGAAGTCGGGTTGTCGATTAATCGGAAGCAATAGTCAAGCCTACAGAAGCTCGGCTGTCATCCCACGGTTCATTTGTATGTGTATTTTGTGCAAGCCAATAAGATAACAATTATAAATCGAGCACGCAGTTGCCGTTCACAATAAATACACTGCTGTTTATTTTGGCGAGTTTATTGTGTCATAGTGCGCTGATTAAATGCCAACAGTATGTTATTGGTGTTAGGGGCGGTTGTTTTCGATTGAGAATACACTTTTCTAATGAGTGCTATATGAGGTTAAAAATCACTGTCTCATGCCACTGCCGAAGAAGACAGACAACCTTATCAAGCAGGCCACATTAGCTTATGGAGATAATAATCAACCAGCAACATAAAGTTACTTACGAGGAGTCTTGTACTTAAGCGCATTCGTCTTATCCTACTACGAAGCCAATTGTAATCTCACATTCGATAAATATTTCGCAGTGCTTTGGTCTAACAGAGGCCTGATTAAACTGTGATTTGCGCCGTCTTAAGTTGTTTGTGTGCAGTGAATATATTTCACCAACTTAGCGATCAACAAAGGAAGGCAAATAGATTGGCTAACATTAACTACACCATCGTTTAGGATATAATCTATTGACCATAACGTTTTAGTCTCGGCATCCTGATATTACTTGCAGCCCTGTTTTGACGTTATCATTACGAATTATACAAAATACGCAATAAAGAGAGCATAATTATTCTTGCATTGTGCGATAATTCATCGATCAAACGAAACTTATTAAACACCCACCTTATTTTCAATGAAGATAATGCTTTGTACTTGGCCTCCGGCAAATATATCAAAACAACGACACAACCCGATTATTTAATAAAAACATAAAGAATCACCGTTATGCAAGCTTAGGGCGCAGTATGATGCTCTGTCAAGTAGAATCCTTCAAAGCTCTTTTTTCATTCGGCTTAATGTATATTTCAATTTCCACATTGCAACAAATGGTCAGGTCTGTCGATGTGTATTGTTATTGTAGTAACGGCAACGACAATATTGATCGGCAGACCTGTCCATGAGGTTTTTTCATGCAGTCCAAAACATTGCCATTGGCTTTGAATATCTGTTAAAATACAGCTGGTATCAACACTGTGATAAGCAACTATAAGACCCCCATACAGCAAATCGAGCACAAACAATGAGTCATAGAGTATCCAGTTTGCTTAAGGGTTAACCGTTACGTGTAGTATGTATCAAGTTTCGGCATGTATAAAAATGAACCCCGAAGCGTTACATTTAGGAGCAGTAAGTGAGGAACATGATCTACTTTCTACCGGCACTTGCGAAGACAGGAATTCGCTCTTATTCAGTCGCCCTTGAAATATAAGCTGTCGTCCAAAAATGTTCTGGTGTTTTTTCTTTGTACCAATGGTCCAGGGACGACAATAGGTCGATATATCGCGTGCTAGATCAGGCCACTACTTTCTCTCTGAAATGCCCCCTGGTTCAAGGCGACAGTTGCAAATAAACATCACGGCAATTCTTGCATGGGATTGTTTTTCCGGTAGATGGACATTTCAGGAGACGAAATACATTTGCACTGCTGTTACTTTCTAGCAAGGACTTGTGTACTTAAATCTGTGTTTTGTTGAGGCGTCGGGACCACTTTTTCGCTTGCAAATTTCAGCTGGGAACGAGGATCATCCGGAATAAAGAACAACTGGTCCTTCTGCTGTATTACATAATCGTAGTCGTTCGGTTGGTTCTATATATCCCAGATATGCGTATCGTTCCTATTCTGTACACGCAGAATAGGTCAAATTATTGTCCAATATATATATCAGTCAAGCAGTGGCTATCCTGGTATGTAACATCATCCAACAGAACAATCAAGCCCCTGCAGTGAAGAGGCATGCTACGGCATATTAAGCGAGAGATCAAACTGACAAGGGAGTTGCGGTTTTGCTTAGAAAACATGGCCACTAATCCCGTGCCCTTTTTTTAAAGCATATACGTTGTCATAATTTTAATTTTGCAACCATCTAAAGAACAGGAATTAATGGCTTAAATTGATGGCATTTTACGCTACCGATCAATAATTAACAGAGAAAAACTTATCGTGGGTACGCCACTCTCCCCACGGTATGCTCGTTATACTCTCCAGTTTCACTTTAACACTGGGGTAGCGTTTCTCGTTGCATTGTCCACGTTTGCAAGTAATTGCCTCTTGATTGACTACTGCCGATTAATGCGTTGTGGCTTTGCAACTGCCAAAAGACTGAGATATGAAACATTATGCATTTAGCTTCAGTTGTTATAAACTTCGTTGCTTATCCATCAGACACAAAAGCTATCCTAAAGATCCAAATTATCGAAATGATATACCGAAATGATAACTTCTTTAACATGAGAGATATGCCGAAATGATAACTTCAGATAAGTAGCAAAATATCCTCGCCTTTTTTTGCATTATTTATTCTATGCTATAAACCGCCATGTTTGAGTTATTCATTAAGTATATTTTTAAGTTGCATTGTTGTATATCAATGCATCCTTTGCCATCTAACCATTATGTTACATTTGTAACACTATCAGTCATGTGTCATCGCATCAACGCAGTATTGCTCGGTAGTAATATGCGCGACATACCAGGGCCTGTCGGGTTATATTTTTACATTTCTCTCTAATTTGGTTGCTGTAGTCAACCAAAACGTACGGCGTATCCCACTGTAGCTCTACGGCGTGGCTAAATATACAGAACATATCAATTATAATCAGTTCGACAAGGGACAATTTGCGAGGGCGATATATGCCAATTACTTAGCCAAATGTATTCTGTGAGTAGTATTGATGCACATGCATGACATTAAACTTGCATAACGACTGACGTTTTGGCTGCTTCCAGCAAATTGATAGGACTTTGATCGACTCATGAATCATGATTAGGGCTTTTTCGAATTTTATGATCTAATGTCAAATATTCGTATTACCCAAAAACTCGATAGTAATCTGTGTGGGCGATCGGCTGGCGGTTGTGTAGGGAGAAAGTGGATAAGCCCACGTTATGTAGAGAGACTGATATGTCAAGCAACAGTTTCCATAATTAAGTCTGATTGTCTTTCAATCCGAAGCAATCTTCGTGCCTAAATAAGCTCAGCCTGCATGCCAGGGTTCATTCGCATGTGCATTGTCTGCAAGCCAATAAGTTTCAATGATTATTTCAGCACACGCTTGCCGTTCACAATGGATACACTACAGTTTCGTTTGACTGGTTTATTGCGCCATGATGCGCCGCTTAAATGCCATTAGTATGTTTTTTATGTTTAGGGCTGTTGCTTTCGATTGATAATCCAGAAATTTTATTTAGGGCTAGATGAGGTTAGAAATCACTGTCTTATGACTCTGCCGAAGAAGACAGACAGCGTTATCAAGCAAACCACCGCATTGGCTTAATTAGATGATACGAAACCGGTAACATAAAGCTACTGTACTTACGCGTGCTCGTCTTTTCCTACTACGATGGATATTTCGCAGTGCTTTGGCCAAACAGAGGCCTGAATAAACTGTGATTGGCGCCATCTTTAGTTGTATTTCCGCATTTGTTTTAATTTGTACCACCTTAGTCATAGCCTGTGCAACGAAGGACGTGCAAATAGATTGGTTAAAATTGACTAGACCATATAGTGGGAAATAATCTATTGACCATAATGTTCTAGCGACGCTAGGGGTTTGGCAGCATAACATGGGATAATTATCTCGTGTCGCTTAACTTACTTAACCACATCTTTGACAAGAGACCAGGATCGTAGTTTGTCGGTAAATCTATTTATTGGTCAACTGCTGCGCTTAGAAGTCGAGCAGCACAAACCGGTCGATAAGTGGAAATATGTATATAGGGGCGTGTCTAATGAACACGGCGCACGACTGTGTCTTGAAGGCAGAGTGGTTAAATGTTTGTTTTCTCGTGACTCGATTGAAAAATGAGAGCATCTTTCAAGTTTTCTCACGGGATGATTACGTGAAGTGGTCTATATGTGAATCGATACGTTGCAAAATCTACTCCCACTGAAAGAACGTCAACCCTTAAGCGCGCGGGTAAGGTGCATTGTAAGGGGTTGGTGCCTGGTCGAGCTGTCATATTTTCGTGGCTAGTCATCATACCGGTAACGCAACACAGCGATGCTCAGTTTACGTTCATCCACTACTCACGATTTAGTCTTGGCATCCTGCTTTAATTATACGAAATACGCAAAGTAGATAGCATAAATGTTCTCGCAGTCTCCGACAATGCATCGATCATGCGAAACTCATTTAACAACCACTAATTAGGGTGACGATTTGTACTTCGCTTTCGGCAGATATATCAAACTAACAAATGCCACTACACTATCAGGTTATTAAATAAAAACGTGATTATTATGCAAACGAAACTAGTATCAATTCTATTTGACATGATAAATACATGATCGCCAGTTTGACAATCTGGCCATGGGGATGTAATCTACGATAGACCGCAAATATGACATAGTGTACTACGTGGCAGATTGCTATTTTCCGCAAGCTATTCCCCCACTGAGATGTATATGACACACTGAAAAATGGCTTACATGTGAAAACTTTCCAAGCATATTCACGTCGACTTCATTGTTTCTGCTTATGCTGGGCTATGAGGGATACTATTGATATTATTGTACAATGAATTGGAATGACAGAAATATTTAATTTTCCTTCCATAGTATGTTTTAAAGGAACATGCATACCCAAACCCTTTGCGTTTGAAACCTGCATATCTATGATAGGGATAAGAGCAAGACCAAAAGAATGATTTTGTTTTCGCTCGAATCTTTGGGCGCAGTACTAAACTGGCTACCAAACGTACAACAAATGCTGTCATATTCTATTGTAATAAATGACACATATATGAAACCGGCCTTCGCATTGATAACACGAAGTGTTGCCTTTCGTAGCACCACAGAGCGCACCCTGTCCTAAATTGTACAATTCCTGTGTCACGATACAAACACGCTGTTATTGCTGTTTCAGAGAATATGCTGCCTTTTCAAGGCCTATGGTAACTGTGATGGAGCGCGCCCACATAAATCCTGAATCCGAATTATTCCTCACATATAAGGTGTCCGAAGGTAATGATAATGTGTGTTGAATTGTGAAATATATTAATAAATGTATTATGCATGAAATTCATCAACTCCTTTGCTTATCTGTTATAGCCAACGCCATCGACACCAAATAAGATATTGATCTCTGCGCTATGTGTAATGAAGATGCTGACGGAATAATGATGGTTGAAATAGGCTGTCGGCCAATCGCAGCCAACTTCACTAAGGAAATAGATTGGCTCTGACGCAGACCCTTGTAACCATTCATGGACTTTGCGACTAGACAAAGCTACACCATTGATGGGCGCTGCATTGCAATAACGTATTGTGCCTTACGACGAATTACCAATGGCATTAAGCTATCAATGCCAGCAGTAAAACAGTAAGGCGCAAGAAGCCACTTTTTCATACATTTAGTTGACGTTGGCGTGCAATAGCTATGGCTTTACATGGTTTGTGGAATTTATGGTGTTATTTTTCATCATTGACTAGGATGAAATCGACTCGTCTAATGTCAAGTTAACCGTCATCCTATGCACACATAGTTGTATACAATGAAAAGCTCACAAATCTATTCGCTGACTCTAAGAAATCTTCATATTGACTTACCAGTTTAAAAACAATAATGGTGTTCCATTTCGTTATAATGGATATGAATGAATAATCACTGATTGCGATTATTTGAGCAAAATGTTAAGCTGATATTTGACAACATATCATCGATCTTCTAAAGTAAAAAGAAGCTCTTACAGGGCATTTCAAGTATTCATTCGACATTATCTGATCTATTGTAGCAGAATAAACCACATATAATACCCGCTGAAAGATTGCTATGGTGAGACTGAGATGGGCATGTCAATCAGTTTCCTAAGCTAGTCCATTCCAGTAACTGGTACGTTTGAGACATCAATCACGTACAGCAAGACAATATGACTCTGGTTGCATGGGTAATATATAAAAATTACCAATGCGATGTCTCTTCTGTTTGATCCATTATACTATTTATTTGTCACCGTTCCCATAATGTTTATATACATGATGTCAGCATACAGTGAAGGTAAGGAAGATGACAGGGAACACATATGCCCCCGTTCTGAATGATAAACAGTACTTGCAAGGTTGCTTTAATGCTACGCAACTGAAATATATCGTATCATACACATATGCAAGGGAAATTTAGTACAAGATCAACATAATGATATAATGGTGGTTCAAATTGATATCGATTTGACGCTGCAATTTAATGCAATTTCACTTAATTTTAAGCAAATGCATTATTACAGTCAGAGGATGAAAATATAAGACAACTGGGTCGCGCGATCAAAATACTCATTTTAAAGTTATTTTAGTCTTACCAATGTGGCTAACATTCCGCACCAGGACCGGCTATGGTGAGGTTAAGAAAAATAGCTTGCTTAAACAACTAATATCGATCAAATATATTTTTACCACAGCCTCAAAATCCACGCAGATATGATTGAGAAACAAGGTTATTTGGTCTAGGCCCTTCCTATGTAGCCCAACGTGTTTCTCTATTCACCAAGACCTTGTATTGAGAATATTAGATATAGTAGCTATCTGGCGATGCATTGTGGCTTCATTATACGACATTGCTCACGCAGACACAGCCAGTCGCTTCCGACGGAGTCATTATTTTACTAATTTCACCAAAGTAGCATCAGATGGCTCAAAAGAATTACATTGCATAGCAACAATAGCATACAAATGCCAACTTATACAGCTTAAATCGCCATAAACACTACTCTTGAATAAAGTTGCTGTTGCAAACCAACCGGCACCAACAACGCACTGTAAATAGTGTTCACTTAACATGATCTATTTGCATGTTCAAAAAATCAAGCACTTACGAATTAGCATGAAGGTAATACGATTAGCATAAGATGAATAAATATGAACTACGGCTGGCAGAACGGGAATTTTGTTGTATTGTACAATGAGAGTGTAAAACACCCCAATAGGATTAACATATGGGACAGTTTATGCGCTTTTGCAAATGCCTCTACCATGTTAATTTATGCAATACATGTGTGGCTGTTACCTCGGACATTATAGCTCCCAGTTTGGATGTGGTCGTTAATCTAAATGATTGCACAGGCATTAGTCAAATAAATGTTATTAGTTCGGAATTTAAGCTTATCCTACTATAAACTGACAACAAGACACATGTATATATCTCACACGGCTTGAGGTGTCGGATATTGGTGCCTTGAAGCAAGCTTATATGACAGCTTTTAGACGACATCTTATAGTTTATCGCCTTCTAGTATAACTTACTTAGGGGACTACACAACAACAAATCTGGTGGCGCGGTAAACACAGTAAATGTTATATGCTGTCAATAAAGAGTACGAAGGCCGGTAAGGTGCATCTCTGTAAATCTAGCACTGCTTTATTAGCATTTCAACGTCGATGCGTTAAGACAATGCAAGTCGTCAATCAGTCGAGGACAGGGATTTACGCTGCATGTAAAATTAAGTCTTGCCCGCGATATATCATTCATACGATTTTACACACACAGAGCTTAATATATGATAACCGCTCTCTCTCTCCCTCTCTCTCTCTCTCTCTCTCTATATATATATATATATATATATATAAATATATATATAAATATATATATATATATAAATATAAATATATATATATATTTATGTACATATATATATATGTACATATATATATATATATATGTATATATATATTTGTCGAGAACACAAGTGAGGTATGGCTGTATAAATTTAAGAATGTTAGCATGTGTGCCGTCCATATTCAGAGTTATAACGGTCCTTCAGATCGTAATTATTAAAATTAAAATTAAGGGAAATCTCATTAGGTTGCAGCATCAAAATATATAAGCCCTGCAACATTTTATATGCAAATCGATAACAATTTTAACCACCATTATATCGTTATGTTGATCTTGGACTAAATTGGCTGCCCTTGCATATGTGTATGATACGATATATTTCAGTTGAGTAGCGTTAAAGCAACCTTGCAAGTACTGTTTATCTTCAGAACGGGGGCATATGTGTTCTCTGCCATCTTCCTTACCTTTGCTTTATGCTGACATCATGTATATAAACATTTCGGGACAAGTGACGAATAAATAGTATAATGGATCAAACAAAGTAGACATCGCATTGGTAATATATATGTATTTCCCCTGCAACTATAGTCATATTGTCTTGCTGTACTTGTTCGATGTCTCAAACATACCAGTTACTGGAATGAACTAGCTTAGGAAACTAATTGACATGACCCTCTCAGTCTCACCATAGCCATTTTTAAGCGGGTATTACAGATTGTTTTCCTTCTGCAATCGACCAGATAATGTCGAATGAATACTTAAAATGCTCTGTGAGAGCTTCTTTCTGCTCTAGTAGATTGATGATATGTTGTCAAATTTTACCTTTACATCTTGCTCAAATAAGCGCAATCAATGTTCATTAATTCATATCCATAATAACAAAATGGAACATCAACGTTTTTCAAAGCTAGTAAGTCAATATGATGATTTCTAAGAGTCACAACTGTGAGCGCATAGGTTAACGGCTAACTTGACATTAAGCAAGTCCATTTCACCCTAGGCAATGGCGAAAAATAATAGTATTAAGTCGACAAACTTTGTTAAACCATAGCTTTTGCGCGCCAACGTCAACTCAGTGTATTCAAAAGTGGCTTTTTGGAGCATTACTGTTTAACTGCTGGCATTGATAGCTTAATGCCAGTGGTAATTCGTCAACTGCTCAACTGAATTGGTAACACTTTCTAAAGCAATAGAGCGGCAACTCAACCCGACGTTATCGCCTCCTGTGCCGAGGTACATGACCCCATTGTACGCATTAACGAGGTTCAGCCTTTGTATTCAGCTGCTTACATATTGGAACATTGATATGACAATTATTGCTCACCTTATACTCCTAGCACGATTAGTCCCACGAAAGACAATATGTCTAAATGTGCGTTAAAACCTCTACTAGTCATAAAGGTATCAATGAAACACTACTACCAGTACGACAAGAACACATTTTACTCAAGCGTGTGTAATGAACGCAATATGCCTGGATTTGAGTTCATTATATAGATGTAGTGTACGCTCACACAATCCAGCCCATAACTAAACTCGACTGCTTGAGGATGTAGCGCAATCATGAGGTAATGCTAAGCTTGCCTCTCCCTAATGGATGGCACAGTGATCGCCGAGCTATTGTGCCGCACTGACAGCAATACGTGCCAAGCATGACTAAATACTAATCGGTGTTTTTATTTTTAGTTCTTAATAGTATATAAGGGGCTCCCAGCAGCTACCACATTGCAATAAGAACAGTCCGCAGGTGCGCATTTGATAGCAACCCTTCCTCCTTGCGTCTCGTTTGCAAGCGGATCGATTCCATGAATAGCTTTGTGGATTTAATATATATAATATAATTATGATCTAGACTAATGGCCACAAAGTGTAGAGGAGATATTGGCGCTATTTTTAAATCATTAATATCCGTTCATGCTGTAAAGAATTTATCTTAATATAATATTAAACCTTCAAACAGGAAAGAGTGGACATTAAATATGCCGACGGGGTTGGTAAATGCACGGCGTCCGGATTGTTAAGACATTGGTTATGCCTAACTCCATAACAGCATGATCTTTTATTTTCGATTGGAAAATGCTGGTTCAAGCTCATGGCGACCACTTACGAATATTCACATATGCCCTGTTGTAAACCGTAGAAATAAGCATTTCTGACAAATAAACAATTCGTGCGCGATTTGAATTTTGAATTAAGATGGTTAAAAGATTTCTATAATTGTTATTTGGCAATCGATCAGATTATTTGTGCACTTTGATGACCTCTACCATTGTGCCAATAACATACGATACTGTATTGCATCAACTGCCATGGCCTGCGAAATCGCTAAACAGCTTAGACAATTAAGCTATGATAGCATGGTCAATATTATTGGCTCTAGTTTAGCATCCAAACAATGTTATTGGGCAATTATACGGTATAGGTTGAAATAATAATTTGTGCAATCAAAGTAGGACAAACCAAACCTGTAGATTATATGTGACAAAGTGGCATTATTTCCTCAACCGTGAGGCAAACGGCGAGGTTGCAATGCAGTGTCCAACGTTAGCCTATCAATGATGTGGCTATGTTTAGTCTCAAAGTCCATGAATGGTTCCCTAGGGAAGTTGGCTGTGATGCGCCGGCAGACCGTTTCATCTATCATTGTTCCGTCAGCATCCTCATCACACATAGCGCTGTGATCAATATCTCACCTGGTGTCGATGGCGTTGGCTATAACCGATAAGCAAATGAGTTGATGAATTTCACGTATAACACATTCATTGATATATTTCAAAATTCAACACATTAATATTACCTTCGTACACCTTATATGTAAGGCATAATTCTGATTCAGGTTTAACATAGGTGCCTTCCATCACAGTTATCCACAGCCTTGAAAAGTCTGCATATTCTCAGAAGCAACAATAACAGCGTGTTTGTATCGTGACACAGGAATTGCACAATTTAGGTCACGATGTGATCTACCATTGTATTATACGTCTAGCTGTTTTTGGCGTGAAGCCAAATCCGTTCGCGATGTATTGGGGCTTACGTTAAGAATAGCCAGGTTTTCTTTGTGGTGCTACGAAAGGCGACACCTTGTATTATCATTGCAGAGGTCGGTTTTATATAATGTGTTAGTAATAACAATGGGGTTCGATATCATCTATAGAACTTTTATGGCCAGTTTTGTACTTCGCAAAAAGATCAGAGCAAAAACAAAATCATTCTTTCGGTCTTGCGAACGCTCCTATCCCTATCATGGATATGCAGGTTTTAAACGCAGAGGGTTTTGGATATATTCTTTTACAACACACTATGGTATGATAGTTAAATAATTCTTTTTAATTCCAATTCATTAAACAATAATATCACTATTATCCGTCATAGCGCAGTACAAGCTGAAACAACGAAGTCAACGTGAATGTACTTAGAAACTTTTAAATACGTCAATAGCGGACGGTACGTGTTTTTCTGCAATATTTAACATATACGCCATTACGTGAGGAATATGCGAAAATATCGATTTTGCGTAAACGCACGTTTAAATTCCATGGTTACAGCATTCGATACTTTAACGAAACAAGTCTATTTGTACTTGCTTGCTCTCTTTAACGGAAACAGTTCCACGTTTATTAAGCGTTATTAATACGACTGTCGATTTGTGGGTGCTGTTAAGAAACGATTTTGACATCTAAACTGTGACTTCTAAAGCGATTTCGTTATTTTGAATACATAGGCGTTTATCACATCGATCTCACTTGGAGTTGATTATTTTTTCCCAATTTCCTCTAAATGATCGAACAATAACCATATATAACGAACTACGACTTCGGTCAATAATAGGGCTTTTATTTCGATGAGAATGCCGACGAAGCTTCTCCAATGTGATGCCATGGAGAAATGTCACTTTGGCAATCGTTTTGATTAAGTAGAGAGCCATTCAGTGTTACACACTCATGAGAGCTATACATATTGCCTAACGAATTGGAATGTACAAGTCATATTAGTCATTCTTGTTTGCATGTTTGCTATACATTCTTTCTTCTAGAAAAAAAAAATAACTTGGTCAGTTTGCAATATCGAAGAAGAATTACGGTAATTAAATAGCAAAAGTGACCAGCATATATTTGGTAGATGCGACAAACATAGTAACGCCATTGACATGATCGCGATGCAATATCTACTCTCTCTGACGTTTACAATGATACAATAGTATCACATAAAATGCTGATGGCTAATAGCTTTATAGACCATGTGTACCTTTTTCAAAACGTTTGTTGCATTCCGATTTCGCCTTCACATTTCTTAAATAGGATTCAATTATTAGACGTGGTAGATAAAAGTAGATTATTCCATTCGCTGTTGGTTTAAACTCAAATATAAACTATGCCGACAGCTAGTGTAAATTTTGGAAGCAGTTTATTAGCTACTATAGAAAAGGGTGGCCAGCTTCCTGGAAATCGTGAGAGAAACAGATGGGTTCCACATCACCATCAAATCCCTAACTATGGAGGGACGGGCCAGAAATGTACAGGCGTTATCATACACAAAGAATATTGATGTCAAAATGTAATTCATCAATTTAATTAGGGATGCATGGCGGCTATCTACATAAACGATGATTGTTGAGAACATTTATTCATCCCACGATAGAAATTAACGCATGATTGTTTATGCGCACAAATCACTCGCTCTACCGTGGAAAGACATCTTGAAGCGCTGAATACTAGTTTTAAAGGTATTGGATAAAACATGCCGGAAAAATTACTAAGTATAATGCAGGTGTCTGTATCACAGAGAGAGCCTGAAGCTGCCTATGCTCCAATTCGGCGCTAAAGTATGGCTGTACAGGGCTCCATAATTTGTACAAGAGAATCCGTCTGAGCTTGTTTCGGGAAGGATGATATCGTACAAGAAATGAGCCAAACAGCCTCAACAATCGGGAATGATAACAGCAAATTTAGTTTACTAACCGTACGGTTTAGCTAGATGTTCAGTTATGTTTATCTTGGCATAGTATTAGTTAATTGTTGGGAAACGGATTAATCACATTAACATATCAGAATTTCTTAATATTTTGGGACTTCAAGTACAGTTTTGTAGAATGTGAATGATTTATGGCAAACGTACCTCTGTCATTGCGTCTATTGGTTTTAACTTGATCAGGGCAAAATGCTAGTATATATGCTTAGTGTATTTTTGGCAGGTTTTTTTCCCCCTCGTTCCACGTACGCGAATTTTTTCTACCAAATGTATCGTTGATGGGTTTTGTCAATCCCATGATATTTAAACTAAGAACAGATGCCTATTTATAATCTAGTATGTTGCCAAGATGCTGACAAAACAGTGCTAGCGGTCTCATTGAACGGCGGTTTTATTCATGCTTATTTGCATGAATGGTTTGGTGATATTTTGTTCTATCGAAACGCCGTAAATTTCACTTTTAGATCTCTCACACAGTCAATAATGTTAAACCTAACGTCAGCATGTGTGTGGCGCAGGTTTGGCAGATCGGTAACAGTGGTCCTACTTGTTTTATTCAAGGCGCTTATATGTACATTCACTTGACATATTGCCGTATGTATGGTCACACAATTCGCCATAACGCATGTCCTGGCTTAACTTATACCCGTTTTATCGGTTGACTGGGTGCAAGCACCAGGGTACGCGGCAAAGTCTTTACATCGCCCGTTGTAAACGCTATATTTCCCATGATCGGAGGTTATAAACATGCCAGTGTCTGTTAGACTTTAGTAATGCCTGATTACCTTTGAACATAAAAGTTGATGGCTATTGACGCCACAGACATGTATCGAGGCGTGAGTTGGATTCCATATAACCTCTAAAAATCATATGCGTTTCGTGTAAAATGTTAAATGATGCACTCCAATAGGTTTTCTATAACCAATATTCGTTGAATACATTTCACGACGCAGCTTAAGAAGGCTTATTTCCCAAATGTCGCTGTTACTCGTGACATTTGTGAATGGTTCATTGCCTACCAAATCCCAGATGAACTACGCTTTGCAGCGTTTTATCGCATTTTGACATCAAATTACTAATACAATTTTCATGCACGACAGAGCTGGACTAGCCAGTTTTCCATGCATATATTACTGCAGCGTTCATATTCGTGTTTAGTATGGCATTCGCAAAGCGCTGTATTAAACTTTGTTTTGAGCTGGTTATGGGACCATTATATTCGCAACTTATAAATTTACGATCTTTTTCATGGAGTAAAATGCGCTACAAGACTTGTGATTTTGCGATTCGCTGGAACTACACGTACGATATTCTTAACCCAAGAAAGTTTTTGAGAACGTACCTACGAGTAAAAAATTAAGGTACTTGAGCTTTATATAAAGCTAGATTGCTGATTTTACATTGCTGATTATCTTTACCCGCTACTAAGTTCTTATTCTTCACATTCTTATTTTTTAGTTAATATAACATTAGTCACAACCATCATTAGTATTATTAAAATAGTTTAGTATCTTTTATATTAAACGTTGCAACCTTCTGTTATGACGGCATCAGTCTTCCCGATTGTTGAGGCTGTTTGGCTCATTTCTTGTACGATATCATCCTTCCCGAAACAAGCTCAGACGGATTCTCTTGTACAAATTATGGAGCCCTGTACAGCCATACTTTAGCGCCGAATTGGAGCATAGGCAGCTTCAGGCTCTCTCTGTGATACAGACACCTATTCGCATCAGCTGCATTATCCTTAGCAATTTTTTCGGCATGTTTTATCACAATGCATTTAAAACTAGTATTCAGCGCTTCAAGATGTCTTTCCACGGTAGAGCGAGTGATTTGTGCGCATAAACAACCATGCGTTAACTTCTATCGTGGAATGAATAAATGTTCTCAACAATCATCGTTTATGTGGATAGCCGCCATGCATCCCTTATTAAATTGATGAATTACATTTTGACATCAATATTCTTTGTGTATGATAACGCCTGTACATTTCTGGAGCGTCCCCTATCTGGCACTACAGTGGCCCGTCCCTCCATAGTTAGGGATTTGATGGTGATGTGGAACCCATATGTTTCTCTCACGATTTCCAGGAAGCTGGCAACCCTTTTCTGTAGTAGCTAATAAACTGCTTCCAAAATTTACACTAGCTGTCGGTTTATATTTGAGTTTAAACCAACAGGGAATTGAATAATCTACTTGTATCAACCGCGTCTAATAAATGAATCCTATTTAACAAATGTGAAGACGAAATCGGAATGCAACAAACGTTTTGAAAAAGGTACGCATGGTCTATAAAGCTATTAGCCATCAGCATATATGTGATACTATTGTATCATTGTAAACGTCAGAGAGAGTAGATATTGCATAGCGATCATGTCAATGGCGTTACTATGTTTGTTGCATCTACCAAATATATGCTGGTCACTTTTGCTATTTAATTACCGTAATTCTTCTTCGATATTGCAAAGTGATCAAGTTAGTTTTTTTTTCTAGTAGAAAGAATGTATGGCAAACATGATTTAAACCACGCACGCAAACAAGAATGACTAGTATGACTTGTACATTCCAATTCGTTAGGCAATATACATAGATCTCATGAGTGTGTAACCCTGAATGGCTCTCTACTTAATCAAAACGATTGCCAAGGTGACACTTCTCCATGGCATCACATTGGAGAAGCTTCGTCGACATTCTCATCGAAATAAAAGCCCTTTTATTGACCGAAGTCGTAGTTCGTTATATATGGTTATTGTTCGATCATTTAAAGGAAATTGGAAAAAAATAATCAACTCCAAGTGAAATCGATGTGATAAACGCCTATGTATTCAAAATAACGAAATCGCTTTAGAAGTCACAATTTAGATGTCAAAATCGTTTCTTAACAGCACCCACAAATCGACAGTCGTATTAATAACGCTTAATAAACGTGGAACTGTTCCCGTTAAAGAGAGATGCTACCGCATACAACGCAAAGCAGATAAATCCGTTCCCTCCTTCTTGCGGATAAGGATAAGCTGTACAATAAATTATTAAATGCTTCAACAGTAGCGTTCGTGAGATAGGAGCCATTCAGTATAACCCAATTCGTGCCACTTAAAAATACTGTCCGTATGAGCAGTGGTAGCCATTTATGAAGCAAGTACAAATAGACTTGTTTCGTTGAAGTATCGATTGCTGTAACCATGAAATTTAAACGTGCGTTTACGCCAAATCGATATTTTCGCATATACTTCACGTAATGGCGTATATGTTAAATATTGCAGAAAAACACGTACCGTCCGCTATTGACGTATTTAAAAGTTTCTAAGTACATTCACGTTGACTTCGTTGTTTCAGCTTGTACTGCGCTATGACGGATAATAGTGATATTATTGTTTAATGAATTGGAATTAAACAGAATTATTTAACTATCATACCATAGTGTGTTGTAAAAGAATATATCCAAAACCCTCTGCGTTTAAAACCTGCATATCCATGATAGGGATAGGAGCGTTCGCAAGACCAAAAGAATGATTTTGTTTTTGCTCTGATCTTTTTGCGCAGTACAAAACTGGCCATAAAAGTTCTATAGATGATATCGAACCCCATTGTTATTACTAACACATTATATAAAACCGACCTCTGCAATGATAATACAAGGTGTCGCCTTTCGTAGCACCACAAAGAAAACCTTGCTATTCTTAACGTAAGCCCCAATACATCGCGAACGGATTTGGCTTCACGCCAAAAACAGCTAGACATATAATACAATGGAAGAGCACATCGTGACCTAAATTGTGCAATTCCTGTGTCACGATACAAACACGCTGTTATTGTTACTTCTGAGAATATGCAGCCTTTTCAAGGCTTTGGATAACTGTGATTGAGCGCACCTATATTAAACCCGAATCAGAATTATGCCTTACATATAAGGTGTCCGAAGGTAATATTAATATGTGTTGAATTTTGAAATATATCAATAAATGTGTTATACATGAAATTCATCAACTCATTTGCTTATCGGTTATAGCCAACGCCATCGACACCAAGTAAGATATTGATCACAGCGCTATGTGTGATGAGGATTCTGACGGAACAATGACGGATGATACGGTCTGCCGGCGCATCACAGCCAACTTCCCTAGGGAACCATTCATGGACTTTGAGACTAAACAAAGCCACATCATTGATAGGCTAACGTTGGACACTGCATTGCAACCTCGCCGTTTGCCTCACGGTTGAGGAAATAATGCCACTTTGTCACATATAATCTACAGGTTTGGTTTTTTCCACATTAATTACACAAATTATTATTTCAGCCTAGACCGTATAATTGCACAATAACATTGGATGGTTGCTAAACTAGAGCCAATAATATTGACCCTGCAATCATAGCTTAATTGTCTAAGCGGTTTAGCGATTTTGCAAGCCATGGCAGTTGATGCAATACAGTATCTTATGTTATTGGCACAATGGTAGAGGTCATCAAAGTGCACAAATATTCGATTGCCAAATAACAATTATAAAAATCTTTTAACCATCTTAATTCAAAATTCAAATCGCGCACGAATTGTTTATTTGTCAGAAATGCTTATTTCTACGGTTTACAACAGGGCATATGTGAATATTCGTAAGTGGTCGCCATGAGCTTGAACCAGCATTTTCCAATCGAAAATAAAAGATCATGCTGTTATGGAGTTAGGCATAACCATTGTCTTAACAATCCGGACGCCGTGCATTTACCAACCCCGTCGGCATATTTAATGTTCACTCTTTCCTGTTTGAAGGTTTAACATTATATTAAGATAAATTCTTTACAACATGAACGGATATTAATGATTTATACATAGCGCCAATATCTCCTCTACACTTAATGACCATTATTCTAGATCATAATTATATTATATATATTAAAACCACAAAGCTATTCATGGAATCGATCCGCTTGCAAACGAGACGCAAGGAGGAAGGGTTGCTATCAAATGCGCACCTGCGGACTGTTCTTATTGCAATGCGGTAGCTGCTGGGAGCCCCTTATATACTATTAAGAACTAAAAATAAAAACACCGATTAGTATTTAGTCATGCTTAGCACGTATTGCTGTCAGTGCGGCACAATAGCTCGGCGATCACTGTGCCATCCATTAGGGAGAGGCAAGCTTAGCATTACCTCATGATTGCGCTACATCCTCAAGCAGTCGAGTTTAGTTATGGGCTGGATTGTGTGAGCGTACACTACATCTATATAATGAACTCAAATCCAGGCATATTGCGTTCATTACACACGCTTGAGTAAAATGTGTTCTTGTCGTACTGGTAGTAGTGTTTCATTGATACCTTTATGACTAGTAGATGTATTAACGCACATTTAGACATATTGTCTTTCGTGGGACTAATCGTGCTAGGAGTATAAGGTGAGCAATAATTGTCATATCAATGTTCCAATATGTAAGCAGCTGAATACAAAGGCTGTACCTCGGCACCGGAGGCGATAACGTCGGGTTTAGTTGCCTTTCTATTGCTTTAGAAAGTGTTACCAATTCAGTTGAGCAGTTGACGAATTACCACTGGCATTAAGCTATCAATGCCAGCAGTTAAACAGTAATACTCCAAAAAGCTACCTTTGAATACATTGAGTTGACGTTGGCGCGCAAAAGCTATGGTTTAACAAAGTTTGTCGACTTAATACTATTATTTTCCTCCATTGCCTAGGGTGAAATCGACTTGCTTAATGTCAAGTTAACCGTTAACATATGCACTCACAGTTGTGACTCTGACTCTTAGAAATCATCATATTGACTTACTAGCTTTGAAAAACGTTGATGTTCCATTTCGTTATTATGGATATGAATTAATGAACATTGATTGCGCTTATTTGAGCAAGATGTTAAGGTAAAATTCGACAACATATCATCAATCTACTAGAGCAGAAAGATGCTCTCACAGAGCATTTTAAGTATTCATTCGACATTATCTGGTCGATTGCAGAAGGAAAACAATCTGTAATACCCGCTTAAAAATGGCTATGGTGAGACTGAGAGGGGCATGTCAATTAGTTTCCTAAGCTAGTTCATTCCAGTAACCGGTATGTTTGAGACATCGATCAAGTACAGCAAGACAATATGACTATAGTTGCAGAGGAAATACATATATATTACCAATGCGATGTCTACTTTGTTTGATCCATTATACTATTTATTCGTCACTTGTCCCATAATGTTGATATACATGATGTCAGCATAAAGCAAAGGTCGGGAAGATGGCAGGGAACACATATGCCACCGCTCTGAATGAAAAACAGTACTTGCTTATACGTTCGTATACCGATTTACTCATTTGTGTTTGAATTGCTTGACTGCTATAAATTGCGACTGGAATATTTGCTAATGGGTAAGCAGTGCGAATTAATCATGCTTAGTTCGACATTTCGACAACCTTTAGCAATTATCGGATGGTCAGTATGCTCCTACAAATAACTTCTGTTTTCGTCTATTTATCTATCTACCAGCACTTTTTATATAACGTACATATGTACGTCCGATGTTATTAACATAAATTGATGTCACTACCTCTGTATGAGGTCGTTCTGAGGTTTTAGCGTCGGGTAAAACTAGCCAAGCGATATTATTACTCGACTTATATTGTTCACCACAGGCTACGCAACTGAAACATATCGTATCATACACATTTGCACGGGCAGTCAATTTAGTCAAAGATTAACATAATGATATAATGATGATTGTAATTGTTATCGATTTGGTTATAAAATGTAGCTAGTTTAACATATTATGACGATGCAATTTAACTAAACTGCCCTTAATTGTAAGCAAATGCATTATAACAGTGAGAGGATGAAAATATCAGATATTTTTTTCAGCGCTATCAAAATACTCATATTAAAGTAATGCTAATGTAACCCAATTGGCGGATATTCCATACGAGAACCGGCTTTGGGGACGTTTAGACAAAGACACATTAAATAGCATGCTTAAACAGATAATATCGAACAAATATATTTACCACAGCCTCAAAATCTACATAGATTTGGTTCGAAATTGACAAAGCAGGTTATTTGGTCTAGGCCCTTCTCATGTAGCCTAACGGTTTGCTATATTCACCAAGTCGTTATATTGAGAATGTTAGATTAAGTAGCGATCAGGCTAACCATTGTGGCATCATTATATGACGTTGCATTCGCAGACACAGCCAATTGCTTCTGGTGGAGGCATTATTGTACTAATTGCACCGCATTAACACCATATTGTTCAAAAGAAAAACATTGCATAGTAACTATAGCATACAACTGTGCACTTATACAGCTTTAATCACCATAAACACATATTTGGAAAAAAATTGTTGTTGCAAAACAACAGGCACCGACATCGCACAGTAATCGCAGTTCACTAACCATGATTTATTTGCATGTTGAAAAAAATCCAGCACTTACGAATTAGCATGAAGATAATACGATTAGTATACGATGAATATAAACGACCTACGCTGGCAGAAGCGGAATTGTATGGTATTGTACAATAAGAGTGTAAAATAAAGCAAAGAGGATAAATATATGGGACATTTAAAGCCTGTCCCGTGTTAATTGCAGCAATACATGTCTGGCTGTTGCCTCGGACATTATAGCTCCAACATTTGATTGGAAAAACGTCATTTTACTAAACAATAATTGCTTCTAATTCCTATTATTAATATCCCGATTTGGAGTAAGATGACACTCAAACGATTCGTCTTTCGGAGCATCTTGGATGTCATTGTTAATGTGAATGATTGTATAGGCATTAATCAAATAAATGTTATTAGTTTTGAATTCAAGCTTATCATATTATAAACTGACAACAAGACACGTGTATATCGTAGACGGTCTGAGGTGCCGTATATTGATGCATTGCAGCTTATATGACAGCTTTTAGACGACATTTTATAGTTTATCGCTCTCTAGTAAAACAAATAAATGGGTTTTAATAGGAATACACAGACAAATAGCTGATGGCACGGCAAACACAGTACATGCGATATGCTGTCAATAAAGAGTACGAAGGCCGGTGGGGTGCATCTCTTTTAATTTAGCGCTGATTTATTGGACGTAACAATTCAACCTTGACGGGATAAGACAATGAAATTCGTCAATAAGTCGAGGAAAGGGATTAACGATGCATGCAGTTTTTGCCCGAGATCTATCATTCTTACGATGTTACGTCATCACAATAAATATAGCTGTGTTCTGGAACGACAATTTAGAGCAGGCCAGCTAATAATTGTGTTCATCATAGCAATCAGACACAGAGCTTACAATATCATAACCGCCATATATATATATATATATATATATATATATATATATATATATATATATATATATATATATATATATATATATATATATATATATATATATATATATATATATATATATATATATATATATATATATATATATATATATATATATATAATATATATATATATCTATATATATATATATATATATATATATATATATACTCTTGACATGAACTGCTGCTAGAACACACTGTCATTCGTACATATAAAGGGATAGATTGCAAAATACCCATTTATATTTGCTGTCAAACTTCAAACCGATAGATATATGCTAACGCTCCCTCTGATAGGAGGTATCAAAAACAGGTGCTGCTAATAGAGCATATAAATCAACTATGTATTTAGTTGCAGGCATGCTTCATCTGCATCAATGAGTAATAACCATGAAGGATAAACATGGATGTTGGATGGATATTTAACCAATTACAAAATCTATAACACCAGTGAAGAAATGTCTGTTTTAATTTATGAATGTTAGCATACAATTATAACCCGGTCAATACAGTACTTGGTAATTACAGTTTACATATGATTGTCTCAATATCCAATGTATGAGAAGCCGAATTAACACTAGCGAGAGATATTAACAGGCATATTCGCATATCCTGTCTTCCATCCGACTAGTCCACTACCAACCAAATAATTAGATAATTGACATATTCAATGAAGGTTGCTTTAGAAATGTATAATCATTGAAGATCCGGTAAGTAATTTTGTCTGCAAATACTCACGGTAGCTTATTTGCCATTTGCTAAGTAACTTCTCGCAGCGTCGGTACTTTATTACGCCGCTAATAATGAATCTCGTAAATGTCATTTTTATCTTTGATGGTTGTATGCTTACTGATAGCAGTTTTCGCATTCAGCAACGTCATTATTGATATTAATGAATGCACATATCATTGAATGGGCGCCATATGCCAGACCCACAGCGGGACATGGTATGCGTCTCAGAATAGCATAAACACATTTATACTCCTCCATGTGTAGCGAGTAAACTAATTGCTAAAACGTAAGCAATTTGATGATTATTAAATTAAGTGCTCGAATACTGTAATCAAGCGATCAGATACATATGCTTGAGGCACTATCACTTATGATGACTGGCCGTTTGTTACCATGGATGACTTATTAGCTCTGCACTTCCCCAGTATATATCAATATCAACGAAAGCCCTTCTTTTGTCAGCCCTTGTAGACAAGTTACATGTTATTTCCCGCAACGGGCACCCTGCGGCGACCCACCCTTTCGCTTCAAATTCTACGCCGTCGAGACCCTGGAGAGGCATTACCTGTTCTATCATTATAAGCGTTTATATAGTCTATCACATGCTGCCATCAATTATTATTTGCGGGTCATCCAAGCCATCGGGTGATTCCCGAAATTCATGGGATATACACAACAGTCCATTACAATCATTATGGCGATATTCAAGATCAAAATGATCAAAAGCATCCAGTACGTTAAAAAATATTGCACTCTGCAAGAAAAAAAGGTGAACTGTATGACTGAATGCCTTAAATATGAGCAATAAAGTGACATATCTGACGGGTAAGAAGCCCTCTGATGTCAAAGAGAATTAGACACAATGTCTAGCGATGCCTTCTTTGAGACCCGATGAGTTCAAGGCGGAATGCTTCCCATTTGATTGGAAGGCGTGATACCACTGCGAAACATGGCGACTGAAAGACGACCGACGCAATGCTACTGATCATGTTTTGTACTCAGGCAAGGGCCCTTGGGGAGAAAGTGGCCTATCTTGCCGCTTTGTAAAGCCCTCCAATTTTTATTTGCTGCCATATAGCAATCTGGCTGATCAAACACTGCTCATTAGCACATCTGGAGATCATAATATCCACTCTCAACTGCACCACAGCCCCACGGCGTTGAGGGGCCAGTTGACGTTATTTAAGCACTAGGCAGTATCTATATTTCGTTGTATCCATGGAAACCGCGTCCACAGAAATAACATCACCTTTCACGCTTGTACTATTGTGTTGCTGTGCAGTTCAGGCATTAGATCGATGTGTTTACGAACATATAGAAAAACTCACAAAACACCAAAGAAGCGGTGACCACTTAACTGTTTGCTCCAATGAATGCAAACTTGTGTGCCTAACATCTACTTTATCATGCAGTACTTTCCACTATTCTATGCGGTCGTATTGGCATGGACATCTGATTGAGATTATATGACTAATGCACTCTCAATCTGTAGATATACTATATCGTCACAATGTTTCCTGACTAAAAAGGTTTGAAGTCACGAAACACTGCACATAGTTGGCGTCAGGAGAAACTCCACATTTAGTGTAACGGAAGGTAAAGGCACGAGATACCAATACAAAGGTAGGGTTAAGACAGAAGACAGCATCTTTACGTCAATGATGTAAGTTACATTATCGGTTCCGCGACATTACAGTACAAGATGGGTCAAATAAGCCATACGCTTATATAAACTAACAGCAGCATTCGACTTCTAAAGCAACCATGTAAATCTTGATTATAATGCAGAGGGCATAAGACAGTATATAGAACAATAGAGTGAGCGGAACAACTGTACTGCTGGAAAAATATGAGCTCGCCTTTATCTGTTGACTATTTTCAGTTTAAACTTATATCACCACCAGTAATTAACTAATAGATTACGACTAATATGCATTTATCCACACGGAGATAAGCTATAAAGATGCTGTCGCGTTCCTATTTAACTGATGCTACATTATAAAGCCGGCTTTGACGGTGAGAACAAAAAGTAATGCCTCCCCAACCAACACTACGAATAAACGCTCACAGTACATTAAGAATTGATTATGCCTCATTCCAAACTTAGCCATGAAAAGCATTACGACATAAGGGCCAAAAGCATCGTGAACTGAATTTCGCAATTCATGTGTCATGATCTACATAGATAGATATTCGCTGGAAAAGATAATAGCGCGATTATATCAAGGTTACGGACGCTGAGGAGCGGCTTCATTAATCTTGAATCCGAACTGGATGTAGCATTAAAGGTGTTGCAAACCATCAGATGCAACTATTTAAATGTAATGGGAGGTGTATTTTGTCTTGTAGCCCATACTAGACACCCAAGAAGAATGTGCAATGGCATTTAGGTGGCGCACCGATGTCAAAGTCAGAAACGTATTAGCATTCTGACGGACTTAATAGGTATTGTTCTAAAGGAACGACGGCATAAAATGCTGCTCATAAGAATTATTGATGTTAGTCATATGGATACAGCAAATACATATTTAAACATTTTTTCCAATATCTTATATGGAGATTGATGGCTGTCATAGCAGTAGGCATACACATAGTATTTTAATACATTTTAATATAAAATATGCATGCAGGCTTGTGTTCTTACGGCAATTAATTGTTACCACCTAAAAAGAGAGCTTTCTATTCTCCGGTTGAGGCTAGTGATGTATGCACGTCAGTGTACTGAGCACGAACCTCACTTGCGCTGGAACTGGGAAGTACATCACAGATGCTGTTGATGCGATATAGAGTACCATGAGGCAGATTGCTATTTTTCTTGAACTATTCCCCCACTGAGATGTATATCAATTCATATTATGAAAACGTCTCGTTTTAATGACTGTCTCCCTCTTCATAGCGACGCCCGGAACGACTTAAATACTTTCATTTGAAACAGTTTTGCACTGGAACGAATTATATAGAAGATCGAGTCATGATAAAAGCTCGCGTATGGACTGGAATCGTTACTCGCTAATTATGTTCATGCTTTTAATGTTCTGGATGATGCGAGTTTGCGACCGCGTACGACATGACGACGTTACGTGAATAATAATTTGTCATTTGCTCGAGAAACTGGTGTTTTATAGCAACAGCTGCATATTCAATACGAGTAACCGTTAGAATTAACAGCTGCAGATGGACTGATAGCCTAGCTAGTTATAAAGTTATTCGTAGATCCCGGTGTTAATTCGTACCTGGCTTTGTCTTAAATCATTCATAATATAATGATCGTTTTCTGATTAGCATGATATGCATCATATCAGCAAATATCAGAGAGGAGGCAGCTGGATCACTGTTAGCAAAATTTTAATAACAAATTTAGTTTTAGAACCGTCCGGTTTAGCTGGCTGTATAGTTATGTTTATCTTGGCATAGTATTGGTTAATTGTTTTGAAACGGATTAATCACACTAACATATCACAATTTATGAATATTTTGGAACTTCAAGTACAGTTTGGAAGAATCTGAATGATTTATGGCAAGCGTACCTCTGTCATTGCGTCGATTGGTTTAAACTTGATCAGGGCAAAATGCTATGATATATGCTTAGAGTATTTTGGGATGTTTTTCCCCCTCGCAGTATGTTGCCAAGATGCTGACAAAACAGTGCTATCGGCCTAATTTAACGGCGGTTTTATTCATGCTTCTTTGCATGAATGGTGTGGTGATAGCTTTTTCTATCGAAACGCCGTAAATTTCACTTTTAGATCCCCTACACAGTCGGTCATGGTAAACTTAACGTCACCATGTAGGTCCCGCAGATTTGACAGAACGGTAACAGCGGTCATACTCTTTTTATTCAAGGCGTTTATCTGTACATTCACTTCACCTATTGTCACACGTATGGTCACACAATTCGCCATAACATATGTCCTGGCTTAACTTATACCCGTTTTATCGGTTGACTGGGTGCGAGCACCAGGGTACGCGCGATGTCTTTACGTCGCCCGTTGTGAACGCCATATCCAATGATCGGAGGTTATAAACATGCCAGTGTCTGTTAGACTTTAGTAATGCCTGAATACCTTTGTACATAAAAGTTGATGGCGATTGACGCCACAGACATGTATCGAGGCGTGAGTTGGATTCCATATGAGCATCAGATCAGAGAATTGCCGATAACATAAAACCTAGTGGGTGAACTTAAAATTGCATTAAGACATCGAATTACCAATACAATTTTCATGCACGACAGAGCTAGACTAACCCATCCCCCACCCCCGACCAGTTTTTCATGGATATATTATCGCAGCGTTTATATTTGTGTTTATTATGGCATTCGCAAAGCGCTGTATTTAACTTTGTATAAGGCGAACAATAATTGGCCTCTCAATGTTCCAGTATGCAAGCAGCTTAATACTCTGAAGCTCGTTAATGCGTAAAATGAGGTTATGTACCTCGGCACCTAAAGCGATGACGTCGGGTTGAGTTGCTGCTCTATTCCGTGAGGAGGTGAAGAACAAATTCAGTTAAGCAGTAAAACAGAAATGCGCCAGAAGCCACTTTTTCATACATTTAGCTGAGATCGGCACGCAATAGCCGTGGCTTTACAAGGTTTGTCGACTTTATAGTGTCATTTTTATCCATTGCCTAGGGTGAAATTGACTTGCCAACTCACAGTTGTATATAATGAAAAGCTCACAAAGCTACTCTATGACTCTTAGAAATCATCATATTGACTCACCAATATAATGGATAATGAATGAATTATCACTTTTTGAGCAAGATGTTAAGCTAAACTTTGACGACATATCATCAGTTTACTAAAGCAGGAAGAAGCTCTCATACAGGATTTCAAGTATTCATTCGACATTATCCGGTCCATTGTAGAAGGAAAACAAATTATAATACCCACTATAGTGAGACTGAGAGGGGCATTTCAATTTGTTTCCTAAGCTTATCCATCCTAGTAATTTGTATGTTTGGGACATCGATCACGTACAGCAGGACTATATGAATTTAGTTGAAGGGGAAATACATAAATATTACCGATGCGATGTCTCTCTACGAAAAGATTTAACGCGCATATTGTGTGTTCGATGGTTGTTTCAATTCATCAAATCATCCTCAGAATTTATTTCATTACGAAAGAAAAACCATATACCGTTATTAACGTACAGTTTATTACACGAACCAACAACTTGTGTAATATTATGTATGGACACATGGAACTTGGTGTAAGTTACGAAGAACACACAAATAAAATGTTTCAGAGCAAAGCGTTCTTAAGTATTGTACTTGATCAAGAAGTGAAAAGTCTTGAGCAAAGTTAAATATATCAAATAAAGTCCAGATCCCTAACTAAAACAGCCCCTTGTAGCACAATATGATCACATGATAATGGTATGTTGTACTAGACAGCTACCCCGAGTCGCAAATCATTGGCGATTACATATATACTGCAAGGACGTTCGGGGCCTGTGCGGAGCACTCACTGGCCCCTAGGAATCCATGAGGGGTCAAAGGTACCTTAACGATCCGTAGACTCGTAGATTATCCTCCAGAAAACCGCGCGGTCCTTGCACGGGCCCCGTAAGGGCCCCGTACAACTGCTAATCGGTCTTGTACGGGCTACTTGCATGTTCTACTTTCTGCCGCGGGCTCTACAGGGCCTGTACGTGGCTTAAACTGTTCAAACATTTCTTACATATTGTAAGACATTATTTTTTACGAAGTTGTTAAAGACATATCACAGTTAGCCAAACGCCCTAAACCCGATTCAATAACACTAGTAAATGTCGTTGCAACATACGTGTGCGGCGTCTGGACAAACATATCAAGAATAATGAACATATACACGGCTGTTGTATGAGATTTGTGGGGTATAACCATCCCAACCACCGAGAATATGGAATCCCCCTGGTCAGTACAATGTATATGTGTTTGTTGTTTTTGATGCAAAAATAACTATCACCAATCAACATCGGCGTGAACACGTGTAGAAGAACAGTTTTGAGATACTTCCATTAAAGTGCTTGTTCGGTTGCTCAAGTTTACTGGAACCTACATTTCATAGCGAGCATGCCATCACCTCACCGCTGGTAAAGCTGAAGCCTGATAATTCAGTTATAATGACAGATCAACCAGTCGTTAAGAGTAAGTGTTGATTAGCAGGTAACAGTGACTCTCTGCAACTTAATATTTTAAGGGTGGCAAATTGGCAATTATATTGAGCCAAACTTTTATGTACGTGACATCAGTGCTTTATTCATCCGTGAATAACCTTGAGCTTTTTTCATCAGCCTGAAAGCAAATCAAGTACCGATGAATCGTCATGACGGCCTCAAGTGGGGAGAGGAATAGCTTTTATTGAAAAGGAATTCATTGGCAGTTGGAGGGAAATAGCTTTAAGACAGATATTGTTGGTAATATGGGCATTTGCGAGGTAAAAATTATGTGCGACATGCGGCAATGATGTTAATGAATCTCGTCAATCAATATCACTGCATTTTTAGATAAATATATACAGTTCGGCCGTCACACGACGCACACACAACTGTATTAAACGCTGTAAATGAACGAATGTCGATTCATGATAGCATCAGATATATATCAGATAATGATCAAACTTAGCGGCCCTATAATTAATCAGTAATTGTGCCTTAGGTTTTTGCGAGTGTAAAGAACGATAATTTGTCATTGAATCTAGAGGAAAGAGTAAGATACGGCAGACTAGCTAGTCAATGTACCTCCATCCGATCACTACAGTATTATAGTGATACCATACCGTACGGATACCTTAATTGACACCGCTGGTATTCAACTTCAAGCTTCATTCAAAATATAAATCTCAGTTGGCACCACTTCAATACTCCTTAACCTTTTTGTGCTTAGTGACAGTTTAAAAGCAAGTGCGACTTATAATTAATACTGACTAACGCAGGTTACTCCAACAATAAAGGAGTCAAAAATATCTTTGCTCGTCGAGCAAAAGTATCGCTTGTCCCTAATTAACAAGTCTCTTCTCTGTGCCCCATGGCAAGCAATTAAGCAACTGAAAACGATTTGCCTTAATTTATTTGGTAACAATGTCTCGGCACCGCATAAAATATTAGAAACGCAAATGCAAATGTGCGTCGCTTTAAATCACCCCGGAAGAAGCATAAAACGCAGCACAGCAATAAATCTAAACGCTAAGATCAAATGAGCCTTAGAAGCGCTTATCGGCGTGGTTGAAATAAGGCGAGGAATATGCTGCATTATTACAGAGGATGTTTACCACATAATAAATTATTCATCCGAAATCTTGACCCCTGTGGGCGACAAGATTCGCAATTATTAGCCGCAAAAACTCAATATTGCACATCGGGTTGTAGGGAGGCTTAAAATGTGAGTACACAAGCTAGCACAGAGACATTCACAAATATATCGGGTAATGCAATAAGATATTGCTGCTTGCGATTTGTTTTGGTGCCCTGATGTTGGTATCCCACATGATAAAACAACACATGCTTCTCTCTGTGTTTATTGTCGGTGATTGATAAACAGGCGAGGGATTATATTCGGTTAACATTGGACATGCTAGGACATTAATCCACATACTGGCCCGCTACTTCTTTGAAAATTTGCGATGGGGATCATACTTTGCCAATTAACACACATGGTAGAGGATCTGGTATGTCGCTACTAAATTTACTGATCCAACTTAGGTTACTCCACTCACCAATTGCCCACCATGTTTAGACCCACGAATGGCATTATACAACTATCACAGTGGTGGTTTCTTTTTCTAGAGAAATATGGTATATTGTGCCGAAAACACATGGGTAGGTGACTTAAGGAGACGGGCACTAATCGACCTAGCCATACTGGTCAATTGACAGGTCAAATATGCAAACCCTCCCATCAATTGTATGTATATGTTATGTTTACAGCATTTTCCCTCGATTTTATCAATAATTGAGGTAAGCTACCCCAGCCACCTTAATCCGTCTTAAAATCCATTTGAAAAAGCAAGTTGCGTGACAAATGTTGTTCTTTAAAATCGTTGTCCCCTATGTCTGATGCGCACGCGCTGATATTATTGTTATTATTAATTTTTCGACTGAAAAATTTTAATAGAAACATTTGTGGAAAACGACACCGCATTCTCTGATCCTCAATTGATGTAATATGCATTTAGTTTCATCTGTGCTAATTGTGCCATTGCATAACTTCAAAACCTGCCGTCTGTTCAATACGTCTCGAACCCTGTCGTTACTTCTGTTTTCTTTATTCGTACCAATGAATAGTAAATCCAACAAGTAATTACATCTATTAGAGGCTCCAACGCTACTGGCAACGTTATTCTTGGTTCAAAAACATTAAAACAATATCGCTGTTACCAGTTCAATGAAAACATAATTTCTTAACGTATATAAGCAACGCTACGTTCAATGCAAACACATTATATTCGTGCAAAGAAGTATTCGGAAGCTCTCATGTTCAATTATTTTATATATTTTTATGTTCATTCACAAATTATTAAATAACACCCTAGACCTGCAGTTACATTACAAATAGCCCCGTATGCTTATAACACACATAGTACCGATCTTCTATTTGTAATAGACACAGAATACCTGCAAACAGTTCACAGTATAAAGAATACCATACGGACCTACAATACAATCTGATACAAACCTGAGGAAAACTACTAGGGTTTGAAGCAAACTGTTACACACAGTCATGTGAGAAGATGGTTGGGTGAGGAGTATACAATTTACCCTTTCGATTATTTATCGATGAATATGAGCTGCCTTATTATTCGAGTTGATGCTTCGTATTGTGTTTCCGCTGTGTGGCTGCTTTTTGAGTTACAGTCTTTCACACCGCCCGCATCCAGGTATAATTACTTGAGTATAAAATAAATATTGATATAAATATCACATGCCCATAAATCGATTAATGCCTAAACACACATATTGCCCCAATTAAAACATCGACCACTGGTCCTCTATGTAATGCCCTACGTAACGATATATTTTTTGTCAGTTTTCGATCGGGCTCTAAATCTGACAAATTGTGTATTTGTGCCTTGCTACGACAATATAGTAAAGGTCAGACAACCTAACGAGGCAAGTGATGTGTCTATTTCATAATAACACGATTCAAAGCTTTAGAGATCATTAGACAAGCCAGGAATACTTTGCACTGATTAACGAAACCCAATACAAGCGTACAAATTTATTACATCCTACATATGCATCGTGAAGGTCTGGAAGCCGTGTTGTTTCGTTACTGCTACGCTACAAGCATATCCAGCTACTAGGATCTTGTATGAGTGTGCTGAGCGGTATCATCAAAGTAACCATCAAAGAGGTAAAACATGTTGGTCAGTTAAATATATTTGTTGGCTTTGATACAAAACTAACCATCGCCAAACAATATCAGCGTGTACACACTTTAAAATCCCATCGGCAATAATCCGTGGAGAGACGAATTGTGGTATAACTCATTGGAGTGCTTCTATTGTTTACTCGAAAAGACGGATTACAAGAAGAGAATGACATCACCTTATTATCACCCGGATACATTGAGGCAAAACTTTATACACAATACATTAGTGCTTTATCCTTCCGTAAATCGCTAAGAGCGTTTTACCGCCTCCAGAAAGCAAATAAGCTACCGGTTCATCGTCCCGACTGCCAAAAGAGAGGACAAGAATCTCGTTAACCGAAAGGGACAGCACTAGCTGCTGTAGCGGAAAAGCTATGCGGGAGATAATTATGGTAGTGCGCCCAGTGGTGATGTTAGATATATGTACGACATTAGGCAGTTACGTTATATACATATATATATATATTTTTATATATATATATATATATATATATATATATATATATATATATATATATATATATATATATATATATATATATATAAATACACATATATATATATATATATATTTATATAAGGTAGATTTATGTACGACATTAGGCAATTACGTTATATACATATACATATTTATATATATATATATATATATATATATATATATATATATATATATATATATATATATATATATATATTTATATATATATACATGCTTGCGCATTCTAGGTTAAAATACATTCTGCTTTTAGTCTTCATACTGATGCTTGAAATGGTTATGCACACACACACACACACACAAAAAATATATATATATATATATATATATATATATATACATATATACATATGTATATAATATATATATACATATATATATATATATATATATATATATATATATATATATATATATATATATATATATATATATATATATATATATATATATATATATATATATATATATTTATACAAGTCCGACCATTATGGTACAATTCACCCACTATTTTGGCCCATACTTATATTTTGGTCGACGATCATGGGGCCAAAATAATCAGCGTCATCTCATAGGCTTACACAACTGCGCTTCCCCACCAAATTGTAACTTTGTTTGCTACTACTCCGCCTAAGGTTGGAATCTTTTTAGTAGGGGTAACTATCCACTTTTTCTCGTCGTTAAATGCCTTTGCCTGAATTTACATTTTGGCCCCAACGATCATTTTGGCCATGTTGAATAATCGGTCATTATATGGCTTTGTTCGATGTATATTTGCTTCAAAATTAGATTCATGATTTGTGTGACTTTTAACTTCAATGAACAATTCTTTGATTTAAATTATCGCTTGAAATGAAGAACATACAAATTTTGAATGAATATATAAATCAGCAGTTTAACGAATAACGGGCGGCACACACTCAAATATCTTTACGGACGGATAAAAAAAATGGCGATTTTACTGGGAAATCCGGGGTTGTAAGTCTTTGTCAACTCATTTTTGGTGTTTTTTCTCAATAAATATACGTCTGATAATGTTTTATTTAGGATAATAAGAACAAATGTAGCACTTAAGCTTGGATTTCGAGACGCAGATCAGCATTCAAAACGTTTGGAGAATCTCACTAAAATGAGATAACGGTTTTCTCGATCTATGATGTGTAAAGTTTCAAGTAATAAATGAAAACATATCGTGTCAACGGACTGTTTGGAATAATTAGCCAGATTGTTTTGTGTTATCAGTTTCCTCATGTCGTAAAATCCAACTGTCTCCACGAACGCATCCGCGGGCACAAGCTGAAGGTTTATTTTGGGATTGTAACAATTCCAGCTTGCCATACCGCGTGGAATTTCCGTTACACGAGCGAATATAAACAAAGCCTTTCAAAGGCGATCGGTCAGTCATGACCATTTTACACGCTCTGTTTCCATGTGATTCACGCTCGGTCAGTATGATTCCAACGTTTATAGATTGAATATTATTCATGTGACAATGAACGTTAAGAAATTTAATGTACGACAAATTATGAAATACCCGTAGTTTACAGTGGTTAGCGAGCTTCACCGGGCTGTTCCGCACGTGGACTCTGCGGTTCACACTCACACTTACCGATCACTAACAGTATTCCAACGGCGAACAATACCCAGATACCACGTTAATGTTACTAGATGCCTGCAGCTTGGTTAGACAGATCTACCGATTACCATTGATTTAAAAAAAAAATGTATTTCCTAACGTTCATTTAACGTATTGACTATTGCCATTGGCCATTTTAGCGAACGGCTTTTGCGCCATCTGTCAGATGTAAACATTGCCTGATCTTGACAGTGAACATGCGCTCCGGTATCACAATAACCCAAACGCTCCAATTCGGTTGTTGAGTAAGATAGGGGATCCTGATTCCAGGATCATCGATCCCACTCGTCTTCAGACATTATGCCCTGTAACTCACAATGTTGTGTGGTGGACTATGACACTAGCCACCACTAACCACTAGGATGGCTGGTGTCATAGTACACTATATAACAACTCTGGTGGTACTGCGTTAGTGGGGGTGGGGTTACTCTTTCAAATGTGAATAATTTTTTTCAAAGGTTGAAGATTGATATTTTGCTTTCGACATCATTGAATTATATACTTGCATCAGTAATGTTACCCTTAACCGGCTTCACCTATGTTGTGGCTTCATCAAGCTCACTGTATTCATCTTTACAAACTTAAATTATTTGGCTTGGCACCAATTGTGGCTTCACCAAGTATCATTGAATACAATGTTATGCTATACAAAGGCTTAACTGTCATGACTTGTTATTTGGAGTTCAATAGCCATGGCCACCAATGTTGTGGCTTCATTGACTAAGTGTTCATTTACCTTTGTTGTGGCTTAACCAATACTTAGCTTCATCATGATTGTGGCTTCATCAATTTTTTGGCTTCACCAATGTTGTGGTTTAAACAATACTGTGGCTTCACCATATATTGTTGCCTCACCAATACTGTGGTTTTATCAATATTTTGGTCTTCACCAATGTTGTGGCTTTAACAGTGTAGTGACTTCAGCAATATTGTGGCTTCAGCAATATTGTGGCTTCACCAATACTGTGGCTTCATCAATATTTTGGCTTCATCAATATTGTGGCTTAAACAATACTGTGGCTTCACCAATATTGTTGCCTCACCAATACTGTGGTTTTATCAATATGTTGGCTTCACCAATGTTGTGGCTGTACCAGTGTTGTGACTTCACCAATATTGTGGCTTCAGCAATATTGAAACTTCATCAATATTGTGGCTTTCACCAATATTGTGGCTTCACCAATATTGTGGCTTCTACAATAGTGTGGCTTCACCAATATTGTGGCTTCACCAATACTGTGGCTTCATCAATATTGTGGCTTCACCAATTTTGTGACTTCGTCAATGTTGTGGGCTTCATCAATGTTTGCTTGGCTTCATCAATGTTTTGGCTTCTCTTGTTTATAGTATGGCTTCAACAGTCTGTTTAAGTAGAAGTTTTTTATCAGAAGTTCTGTTTTACCCAGTATGACTGTTAAGCTCCACCTGGTCTTGATTGATGGTCTTGTAGTTTTGATGTATGCACCTGTGTATAGTGTCTCATTGTTTTACACTTAATCTGCTCTGTATTTATCTGCAATTCATATCACCTCCTCATCACCAGCCCAGCATGACACAGACCTGGGGTTCTTTTTATTACCAGCCAGTCGTTACACTGACCTTGGGTTCTTGTCACCAGCCCAGTATGTCACTGACCTGGGGTTCTCCTAACATGGCATCTTTTTTGTTTGGAGGGGTAGAATTTCTTGAGAGACCGTTTTAACATCTAAAATGGCCACCCGTCACCAGGACAGGTCAGGACGGGTGGCCATTTTATTCAACTTCCAGCCCTGTTACTGATGACTGAACTAAGCTCTCTGGGCTGTAGACTTATTCTGAACATCTGGCTTTGTCACATAATCATCTCCAGATGAACATCTGATATGTATGTCCTCATCTTCACTATATACTGATTTTCAGATGTGCACAATTGTAAATGTGACCTCAGGTTAAGGGTAAAGAGAGCTGGCTTATGTGGATGAGACACCATTTTATCAGTGGTTAAGTGACAGATGGAAGTGCACCATAGCCAACCCAGGGGAGCAGTCAAGCATTGAATTCTAGTATATTTATCAATGCTAAGCTCCATAGCAACCTTCCTGGTGGTCACTAGTCAATGCCTGTTATCTCGATACCCAGAAAGAGAATGTTAAAGTTGCCATCAGTGGTCAATGAATGAAGGTAACATTAATTATTGATGGGTGGGCGGTTTGTTATTGGTTATATAATTGCAGTTTAAGTGCATATTGATAAGATCAGGCTTACAATGTGTTTTACCAATATTCTATTAGTTTATATTCAAATGTAGATTCAGTTTCTGCCACATGAGAGAGACTAGTTTTTACTTCCTTTACTTAATAACAAGAGATTGATTCATGTGACATGTTGTATTGATGATCAACCTTATCAGGTTGGTAAGAATTAATGTTGTGTAATGTTTTACATTGATTTCTTTTAGTTCTTATGATATAAGACTGATAGGCAGTTTGACAAGTTAACTTTGTGCGTGTAACAGAATGTGCAACTATCGCTGGAGCACAGCAGGAGAATCATCTTTTGCTGAATCATGTGGACAAGCTGTTGTATGGATTCACTAATTGTGTCCTAATAGAAGCCCACCAAGACTGGACCTTTTGAAAGTTTATTACTGATAGTGCAACATAAGGCGCTGTTGTCGAAGTTCCTGCTGATCATGTTCAAATTTATCTGTAGATATGCTTTGCTTGATAATGATATCCTGATAATTGATTTCCTAATATTGTTAACCCTTATGAGGTCAATACATTCAGTCCATTAAGTCAATTTATTCAGCTGAATCAACTCTTAATGCCTATATTGTGGATACTTTTTTTTTGTAGAATTTAAGTGACCCTAGATAGGCAAGTGAACAGCAATCAAAGTTTAATAATCAACAAAACAAATTCATCTTCTGCCTAGTCCTGACCCTAACAAATCCTTCAGCACATTGCCTGCAGATGCTGCTGTTTTTTTTTTATTTTGTAACTACATGTTATTATGTGGCAAACTGAATAAAGGTGATATATTCAAAACTTAAAGATTGTTTAATCTATGTTTTAATCATGGTGTCCTGAGGGGATTTATATCATTCACACTGAAAGATGGGATTTAGTTTAATTCTCTAAATAAATCTAATGTAAGGCAAGACAATGATGCTCTTTCATGAACAGGTAAAACATGTAATAAAGAATGCACAATTAATCAATTGGAGGTCAGTTTGACACTTGATGAAGCAAATTGTGAATAGATACATGAATTTATGCAGTTGGACACATCATTATATGACATGCACATACTTCGATTAATGCCCTGTTGCCTAAACTTATCGGCTGGTTTGCATGATTGCAGTTAACATTTAACAATACGAAAATAAATTATTGAACCATATAATATAAGAGCGAGAACTGGGTTCATAACGCAATGTGATGCTGCCTCCACTGCCCCGTGCCATTCAGTATATAGCTAGCTAGCTGCTCAGAACTTCACAGAAGCCTGTCAACCCGACCGATTTGGGCGACACCCAAATAGCTTCAGTCGAAAGTTATTTGCTCTCATATTACCATATCTTATTTGCCTTTCATTTACTATATATAAACACTTCTTCTTTCATTTAATTGGAACTGATTTAAGATTATCACCTTGTTGTTTTTGTTGCACCAAATTTAAGCGGATTTTGCATTTTGGCCATGTGCGGCAAGACTGTCGCCATGTCGCACGGAGATAAATAGTGACAGCTGTTTGGACTCTCCCGATTCAAGGGACGAGGGATGTTATCCAACATCGTTGACAGACAGATTACAGTGTTCAGAGTGTTTAAATAACATTAATCCGCCCAAAGCAATCGATATGTATTATAGATACAGCAATAACTTCAATGATGGCAGTTTAATTATCCATGAATCAGAATAAAAATAGGTTAAAATATATGACCTACGTGCATTTTTGACTTGGAATCGTCCGTGCTCCAATATTAGAGACGACAATCTTCAGAATGTAAAGTATCACTAATTCTTGTTAAAACTCGCAGTACCTAAGTATAAACTTGTATCCAAATTAATAACGGGTACGTTGAAGAACTCCCTTCCTTAAAATAGGTGACTTTAATGCATATTTACTCCGTTCTCCACCTGCCGCTCGGCAAGGTTCGGAACTTTTCGGAGCAAGACATTGCGTCAGCATTTCGTGGAATCGCGCTGATAATTTAACTTCAATTTTTTCTTCATGGCTCGTTGAATATTGTGAATTTACAGTTCGAATTATGTATAAACAATGAGAAATCGAAAAAAGTTTCTGACGGTTCCCGAAAGACCTAAAAACGCGCAATACTTTGCAAGGTTTGTAGGAATTTAATTAAACGTGTATGGTTTCATAGACCTTCTTTGTAACCCAAGGTTGTATAAACGATGGACTGTCGGTAGTAGGTTGGTTGGGATAACAATGGTTGGTAAAATCGGAAGGCAAAAAGGGCTGGTCGGCTCATTTGTTTATTTTAATCGCCAATATGGTTAGATATATAAAATGGCCATAATGGTTGGTTATATAAAATGGTTTTATAGAAAAGTTCCAAAATGGTTGGTTTTTTGCATGACAAAACTATCACGACTATTTTGGTACAACCATTTTGGCCTATAATTATTATAATCTTCTAAAATAAGTTTTGAATGAAGATATTAACTGAAAGCTGTACAAGGCAAATGTATAATGTTTTGCATCCGCGATATCACATAATTTGAGCTCCAAAAAGCGAAATAATCGAATGACCCAAAATGGTCGGTTTTGTCGATATTGTCCAAAATGGTTGCAATTGTAAGTATATATATATATATGTATATATGTATATATATATATATATATATATATATATGTATATATATATATATATATATATATAAATATGTATATATACATATATATATATATATAAGTATATATGAATATATAAAGATTTATGCATTACAAGTATTGTGGCCGCTCTCATCTTTCCATACTTGTTTTGGAGAACGCTTTTTATGTTGTGTGGAGCAGTTAATCAATATATTTTGTATCAATAGGGTGGAATAATGTGAGTATTTTGTAGTACTTAGATGAGAAGGCTCCAATTGAATATATCCTCCATGCGAGGTCTAGAGGCGGGTCTAATAAACATGGCCCATGACGCTGTCTTGATGGCCTAGTGGTTGAATGTTCGTTCTCTCGTGACTCGATTTATAAATGGAGAACCTTTTAAGTTATCAGTGGATGATTACGTGAAGTGGCCAATACGTGAATTGATACGTTGCAAAAACTACTCGCGCTCTAGGAACGTCGACCTTAAGCGCGGTGGTCAGGGGCATTCTAGCGGGGTGGTGCTTGATGGAGCTCTTAAGGCATCATTATCATCGTCAACCAGCGCAGTCACTATGACAACTTCTAGCTGAATGCTCTGGATTCGGTTATGTCACTGAACACACAATCAGTCCTAGCCGTCCCTTTAACAGTGACTGTAATCTTTGGGCAGGTCATACAAAGCAGCGAGTACTCGCTGCTTGCTGATAGGAACAAATGTACACACAAAAACATTTTGCCATGGCTAGTCAGCATACGGGCAATTCAACACAGCGTTGCTCCGTTTACGTTTATCCAACATAGTGTATTACTAATCACGATTTAGTCTCGACATCCTGCTATTACTCGTAGCCCTATTGTGACGCTATCAATTTTAATTATACGAAATACGCAATTTAGGTAGCATAAATGTTCTCGCAGTCTGCGACAATACATCGATCATATGAAACTGATTAAACACTCACCTTATTAACAGTGAGGGTTACGATGTGTACTGAGCTTTCGGCTAATATGTCTAAATAAAAATGCAACTGCACTACCAGATAATTAAATAAAAACGTGAATATTACCGGGGTGCCAGCTTGCTACGCAGTTTGATGCTCCGTCAAGTAGAATCCGTCAAAGCTCTTTGTGTATTCGGCTTAATATATATTTCTATTTTTACATTGCAACAAAAGACAGGTCTACCGATATGCATTGTTGTTGTCATAACGGCAATTGTGTGCCAGCTTATCTTACAATGTGAAATCGATTTGCTGGGAAATAACTATGATATCTAGCCTTACATTTTACGGGAAATGTGTAAATATAATGTATCTGATTTTTCAAAGCATTATGTCAAAATGTTCACGTGATTGGTATAGATGTCGAGAGTACCGCACCCTTCAAGCCAAATCCCATTATAAAAGTTTGCCTGATTAAACAAGCCAATAAAATAGAAACTTTGTTTTGTCTGCCTCATCATAGCGACGCCCGGAACGACTTAAATACTTTCATTTGAAAGAGTTTTCCACTGGAAAGTATTAAATAATCGACCATGATCACAGCTCGCGTATGGACTGGAATCGTTACACTGTAATTATGATCATGCTTTTTATGTTCTGGTTGATGATAGTTTTGATGCATATTTGCGACAGCGTACGACATGACGACGTTATGTACATAATAGTTTGTCATTTGCTTGAGAAACTGGTGTATTATTGCAACAGCTACATATTCAACACGAGTTAACGTTAATATTAACAGCTGTAGATAGACTGATGGCCTAGCTAGTTATATATTTATTCGTAGATGCCGGTGTTAATTCTTACCTGGCTTTGTCTTAAATCAATCATAAGATAATAATCCTTTATCTGATTAGCATGATATGCATCATATCATTAAATATCAGAGAGGAGGCAGCTAGATCACTGTTTGCAAAATTTTAATAATAAATTTATTTTTAGAACCGTCCGGTTTAGCTAGCTGTACAGTTATGTTTATCTTGGCATAGTATTGGTTAATTGTTGGTAAACGGATAAATCACATTAGCATATCAGAATATTTTGGGAGAATCTTAAGGATTTATGGCAAATGTACCTCTATCATTGCGTCGAGTATTTTTGGGATGTTTCTCCCCCTCGTTTCACGTACGCAGAGTTTTTCTACCATACGTATCGTTGATGGGTTTTGTCAATCCCATGATATTTAAACTAAGAACAGATGCCTATTTATAATCTAGTATGTTGCCAAGATGCTGACCAAACAGTGCTAACGGCCTAATTGAACGGCGGTTTTATTCATGCTTCTTTGCTTGAATGGTGTGGTGATAGCTTTTTCTATCGAAACGCCGTACATTTCACTTTTAGATCCCCAACACAGTCGGTCATGGTAAACTTAACGTCAGCGTGTATGTCCCGCAGGTTTGACATATCGGTAACAGCAGTCATACTCTTTTTATTCAAGGCGTTTATCTGTACATTCCCTCACCTATTGTCACACGTATGGTCACACAATTCGCCATAACATATGTCCTTGCTTAACTTATACCCGTTTTATCGGTTGACTGGGTGCGAGCACCAGGGTACGCGCATTGTCTTTACATCGCCCGTTGTGAACGCCATATCCAATGATCGGAGGTTATAAACATGCCAGTGTCTGTTAGACTTTAGTAATGCCTGAATACCTTTGTACATAAAAGTTGATGGCGATTGTCGCCACAGACATGCATCGAGGCGTGAGTTGGATTCGATATGACCTCTAAAAATTATACGCGTTTCGTGTAAAATGTAGAATGATGAACTGCAATAGGTTTTATATAACCGAAAAAAATCCGAAACGATGCCCTTAATTTATACACTAACTCTCCGTTGAATACATTACAAGACGCAGCTTAACAAGGTTTACTGCCCAGATGTCGCTGTTACTCGTGCCGTTTGTGAATGGTTCATTGCCTACCAAATCCCAGATGAACTACGTTTTGCAGCGTTTTATCCCTTTTAACCTTAATCATCAAAGAGCATCAGATGAGAGATTTGCCGATAACATAAAACCTAGTGGGTGAAATTAAAATCGCATTAATACATCGAATTATCAATACAATTTTCATGCACGACAGAGCTAGACTAACCCATCCCCCACCCCCGACCAGTTTCCCATGGATATTATTGCAGCGTTTATATTCGTGTTTATTATGGCATTCGCAAAGCGTTGTATTTAACTTTGTTTTTTTGAGCTGGTAAGGGGACCATTATATTGGCAACTTATAAATTTACGATCTTTTCATTGAGTAAAAGTCTTTTGATTTTGCGATTCGTTCAAACTGCACGTACGATATTCTTAACCCCAGAAAGTTTTTGAGAACCCACTTACGAGCAAAATTAAGGTGCTTGAGCTTTATATAACGCTAGATTGCTGACCAAACTAACCAACGTGGAAGACGGTGGGGTGCCAGTGATAAAATTATATCCGGCAAAAAGAGAAAACGAAAGTGTGACGGTGATCGATGATGTGAATCTGTAAACATTCAACTAAACAATCTAGAAGATTTTGCTGACTTATTATAGTCCGAACTTATTATAGAGCTTTGGCTTCATCGTACATCGTTAAGTATTATTATTTTGACCTTCATCAGCGGTTACTAAGGAAGAGCAACCTAAAAAAAAACGACTGCGTCTTGATTGCTTGCTTCATTTTTGTTTGCTTGCGATATTAATTGATCTCAAGTCAATCATCATGTATAGGTATAAAGCACAGCATCATGGCCGAAACTTTGTACTACATTCACCCTTTTGTTTTAAAGACCAGGTTGCACCCGTGGCTATGCTGGTGATGCTTACAGTACATGCAGCCAAAACATTCAATAAATCAATCGAGGGAGATTTTAAAAGTCAGGATTTGATGATTTCCAATTAATAAACAAAATGGTAAGATAACTAATGTAAGCAATGCATATTGGGAGCGGATGAGACGCAATCTTAAAGTAAAATATATATGCTCGTAAGATTATCTCGAGATGCTGATTATATCACACAACATTGTTAGATATTAATTGCTCCCGTGCTTTAAATATACACCCGATTATCTAATGCATCACGGAATGGCATGTTGTTCAAATAGCTGACATAGATACAATTCTAGAGTAAACCAGAAACAAACCATGCGTCTGCATCGGAATGTTAGAAAGTTGAACAAGACTCGGACTCTTATTCGGCAGAATTCTGATTCCAGTTTGTTCCGAAATAGGTTATGCATGACCTAATTTTACATTGCTGATTATCTTTACCCACTACAACGTTCTTATTCTTCACATTCTTACTTTTTAGTTAATATTAAATTAGTCAAAACCATCATTAGTATTATTAAGATAGTTTAGTATCTTTTATATAAAACGTTGCGCTCTTCTGCTATGACAGTAAAAGTCTTCCCTGACTGTTTAGGCTGCTTTGCTCATTTCTTGTTCGATATCATCCTTCCCAAAACAAGTTTCAGACAGATTCTCTTTTACAAACTATGGAGCCCTGTTCAGCCATAATTTAGTGCCGAATTGGAGCATAGGCAGCAGGAGGCTACCTCTATGATACAGAGACCTCTTGACATCAGCTGCAATATCCTTAGCAATTTTTTCGGCATTTTTCATCCAATACATTTGAATCTTGTATTTAGTGCCTCAATATGTCTTTCCACGGTAGAGCGAGTGATTTGTGCGCATTAACAACCATGCGTTAATTTTTATCGTGGGATGAATAAATGTTCTCAACAATCATCACTTATGTGGATAGCCGCCGTCACCTTAACGCATGAAGCCACCATGCATCCTTTCATAAATTGATGAATTAAAATTTGATATAAATATTCCTTGTGTATGACAACGCCTGTACATTTCTTGACTGTCCTCTCTTTGCCACTACAGTGGTCCATCCCTCCATAGTTAGGGATTCGATGCTGATATAGGAACCATCTGTTTCTCTCACGATTTCCCGGAAGCTGGCCACTCTTTTCAATAATCGATTATAAACTGGTTCCCGAATTTTAACTAGCTTTCGACCTGGTTTATATTTAAGTTTAAACCACCAGGAAATATAATAATCTACTTTTATCTATCGCGTCTAGTAATTGAATTCTTTTTAATAAATGTGAAAGCGAAATCGGAATGCAGCAAACGTTTTGAAAAAAATACACATCGACTAAAAAAGCTATTAGCCATCAGCATATATGTGATACTAATGTATCATTGTAAACGTCAGAGAGAGTAGATATGACATCGCGATCATGTAAATGGCATTGCAATGTTTGTCGCATCTACCAAATATATGCTGTCGCTTTTGCTATTCAATTACCGTAATTCTTCTTCGATATTACAAAGTGACCAAGTTAGGTTTTTTTTTATTCTAGTGGAAAGAAGATATAGCAAACATGATTTAAAACCACGCACACAAACAAGAATGACTTATTTGACTTGTACATGCCAATTCGTTGGTCAATATCTATAGATCTCATGAGTGTGTCACAATGAATGGCTCTCTACTTAATCAAAACGATGCTCAAAGTGACACTTATCCAAGGCATCACGTTGAAGAAGCTTCGTCCGCATTCTCAGCGAGATAAAAGCCCTTTTATTTACCGAAGTCGTAGTTCGTTATATATGGTTATTCTTCACACATTTAGAGGATATTGGGAAAAAATAATCAACACCAAGTGAGCTCAATGTGATAAACGCCTATGTATTCAAAATAATGAAATTTCTCTAGAAGTCACAGTTTAGATGTCAAAATCACCCACAAATCGACAGTCGTATTAATAACGCGTAATAAACGTGGAACTGTTCCCGTTAAAGAGAGATGCTACCGCATAAAACGCAAAGCAGATAAATCAGTTACGCAAAAAGTCCCCTCCTTCTTACAGATAAGGGTACGCTGTACAATGAATTATTAAATGCTTCAACAGTAGTGTTCGTGGGATAGGAGCCATTCAGTATAACAGTATCTTGACGTAAATTGTGCGATTCCTGTGTCACGATACAAACACGCAGAATTTTCAAGGCTTTGGATAACTGTGATGGAGTGCACCTATATTAATCCCGAATCAGAATTATGCCTTACATATAAGGTGTCCGACGGTAATGTTGATATGTGTTGAATTTTGAAATATATCAATAAATGCATTATACATGAAATTCATCAACTCATTTGCTTATCGGTTATAGCCAACGCCATCGACACCAGGTAAGAGATTGATCACAGCGCTATGTGTGATGAGGATTCTGACGGAACAATTGATAGATGAAACGGTCTGCCGGCGCATTACAGCCAACTTCCCTATGGAACCATTCATGGACTTTGCGACTAAACAAAGCCACACCATTGATAGGCTACCGCTAGACACTGCATTGCAACCACGCCTTTTGCTTCACGGCTGAGGGAATAAAGCCAATTTGTCATCGATAATCTACAGGTTTCGTTTTTCCCACATTGATTGCACAAATTATTATTTCAGCCTAGACCGTATAATTGCACAATAACGTTGGATGGTTGCTAAACTAGAGCCAATAATATTGACCCTGCAATCATAGCTTAATTGTCTAAGCGGTTTAGCGATTTTGCAGGCCATAGCAGTTGATGCAATACAGTATCGTATGTTATTGGCACAATGGTAGAGGGCACCAAAGTGCACAAATATTCGATTGCTAAAAAACAATTATAGAAATCATTTAACCATCTTAATTCAAAATTCAAATCGTGCACGAATTGTTCATTTGCCAGACCTGCTTATTTCTACGGTTTTCAACAGGGCAGTTGTGAATATTCGTAAGTGGTGGCGATGAGCTTGAACCAGCATTTTCCAATCGAAAATAAACATCCGGCTGTTATGAAGTTAGGCATAATCAATGTCTCAACAATCCTGACGCCGTGCATTTATCAACCCCGTGGGCATATTTAGTGTCCACTGTTTCCTGTTTAAAGGTTTAAAATTATATTAAGATAAATTCTTTACTGCATGAACGGATATTAATGATTTGAGTCGAGTTTTGTTATGGGCTGGATTGTGTGAGCGTACTCTACATCTATATAATGAACTCACATCCAGGCATGTTGCGTTCCTTACGCACGCATGAGTAAAATGGGTTCTTGTGGTACTGATAGTAGTGTTTTATAGATACCTTTATGACCAGTAGATGTATTAATGCACATTTTGATATATTGCCTTTCGTGGGACTAATCGTGCAAAGAGTATAAAGCGATTAATAATTGGCATCTCAATGTTCCAATATGTTAGCAGCTTAATACAAAGGCTGAACCTCGTTAATGCCTACAATGGGGTCATGCACCTCGGCACCGGAGGCGATGACGTCGGGTTGAGGTGCCGCTCTATTGCGTTAGAAAGTGATACAAATTCAGTTGAGCAGTTGACGAATTACCACTGGCATTAAGCTATCAATGCCTGCAGTAAAACAGTAATGCTCCAAAAGCCACTTTGAATACATTTAGTTGACGCTGGTGCGCAATAGTTATGGCTTCATAAAGTTTGTCGACTTAATACTATTATTTTTCTCCATTGCCTAGGGTGAAATCGACTCACGTAATGTCAAGTAAATCGTTAACCTATGCACTCACAGCACTGACTCTGACTCTTAAAATCATTATATTGACTTACTAGCTTTTAAAAATGTTGATGTTCCATTTCGTTATAATGAATATGAAATAATAAACATTGATCGCGCTTATTTCAGCAAGATGTTAAGCTGAAATTCTACAACATATCAATCTACTAAAGCAGAAAGAAGCACAGAGCATTTTAAGTATTCATTCAACATCCGCTTAAAGATGGTTATTGTTAGACTGAGAGTGCATGCCAATCAATTTCCTAAGCTAGTCCATTCCAGTAACTGGTATGTTTGAGACATCGACTAAGTACAGCAAGAAAATATGACTATAGTTGAAGGGAAAAATATATATATATATATATAGAGATATATATAGATATATATATATATAGAGAGATATATATATATATATATATATATATATAGATATATATAGATTAGAGAGATATATATAGAGAGAGATATATATATATATATATATAGATCTAGATATATATATATATATATATATATATATTTCCCCTTATAGATAGATCTATATATATATATATATATATATATATATATATATATATATATATATATCTATCTATATATATATATATATATATATATATATATATATATATATATATATATATATTACCAATGTGGTGTCTCTTTTGATTGATCCATTATACTATTTATTCGTCACTTGTCCCAAAATGTTGATATACATGATGTCAGCATAAAGCGAAGGTCAGGAAGATGGCGGGGAACCCTTATGCCACCGCTCTGAATGAAAAACAGTACTTGCTTAAACGTTCGTATACCGATTTACTCATTTGTGCTTGAATTGCTTGACTGCTATAAATTGCGACTGGAATATTTGCTAATGGGTAAGCAGTGGGAATTAATCATCCTTAGTTCGACATTAAGACAACCTTTAGCAATCATTTGATGGTCAGTATGCTCCTGCAAATAACTCCTGTTTTCGTCTTTTTATCTATCGACCAGCACTCTTCATATAACGTACATATTTACGGCCGATGTTATTTAAATAACTTGATGTCACTACCTCTGAATGAAGTCGTTCGGAGGTGTGAGCGGCGGGTAAAACATCTGGGTAGCGCAACTGCAGCATTAATGCAAGCGTCAATGTCTTACCCATTATACGGTGATTAATTCGCGCAATATGAAGACAAGTTAACAGCAATCAATCACCTAGACTAATGACCCGTAATTATTCTACTTAACGTTGGCCCGTGGCGTGCGGTTAGGCAGAAGATAAGTATTGCTTGGACAGAGTGTGGCGGTGGTGGTGCTTACAGGATATATATATAGCTGAAAGGTTAATACTTTTAATTGAACTATGACCTGAGTTTATTTGGAGTTATCTGCCAATATGGGCGTATGGATGCTTGCCGTGTGTAACTAATCAGGATTAGATCCCAGGGCAGGGCTTAATGCGAAATATACAAATATGGCTATCCTTACGACATACAAACCTAAGTCGAAAGTGGCATTTGCGCTTACAACCGCTTCATCATGGATACTTGGAAAATGGACAATAAGACTTAGAGAATACGAATTAATTCCGAATGAAATGTCACAATAATTCAAACACGATAATTCGGACTGTGTTATTTCAAGTATTCTTTCGGAATGCTACGCAAAAAGAACAATAGTCGTCTAGAAAGGAATTTTATTTGTGTATTATCTGTGTTGAATGTACAGGGACAGCAGATGATCGCTTGATGATAAGTGTCCATCAGAGGAATCTTACCTGGGTATTAAGTGCCCCAAATGCAATAGACCAGCCTCTCATGCATTTATACATTTAACATACTATCCAATATGGAGTGCATTACGCGTGGATAGCCAGATATTTTGCACTGAAAAATGCGCAGAGCAAATGACATATATACGAATTAGCATGAAGATAATACGATTAGCATACGATGAATATAAACGAGCTACGGCTGGCAGAAGCGGAATTTGATGGTATTTTGCAAAAATAGTGTACAATAAAGCAAGGAGGATAAATATATGGGACAGTTAATGCGCTATTTCAAATGCCTGTCCCATGTTAATTGCAGCAATACATGTCTGGTTGTTGCTTCGAACATTATAGCTCCCACATTTGATTGGAAAAAAGTTATTTTACGAAACAATAATTGCTTCTAATCCCTATTATTAATATCCCGATTTGGAGTAAGATGATTCTCAAACGATTCGTCTTTCGGAGCAGCTTGGATGTCATTGTTAATGTGAATGATTGCACATACATTAATCAAATAAATGATACTAGTTTTGAATTCAAGCTTATCATGTTATAAACTGACAACAAGACACATGTTTATATCGTAGACGGCCTGAGGTGCCGTATATTGATGCATTTCAGCTTATATGGCTGCTTTTAGACGACATTTGATAGTTTATCGCTCCCTAGTAAAACAAATAAAGGGGTTTTAATAGCACTACACAACCAAATAGCTGATGGCACTGCAAAAACAGTACATGTTATACGCTGTCAATAAAGAGTACGAAAGCCGGTGGGGTGCATCTCTATTAATCTAGCACTGATTTATGGGACGTAACAATAAAACGTGGACGAGTTAAGACAATGAAATTCGTCAATAAGATGAGGAAATGGATTAACGATGCATGCAGTTTTTGCCCGAGATCTATCATCCTTACGATGTTACGTCATCACAATAAATATCACTGCATTCTGGAACGACAATATAGGGCAGGCCAGGTATTAATTGTGTTAATCATAGCAATCAGACACAGAGCTTACAATAACATAACCTCTATATATATATATATATATATATATATATATATATATATATATATATATATATATATATATATATATATATATATATATATATATATATATATATATATATATATATATATAGCAATCAGACACAGAGCTTACAATATCATAACCACTATATATATATATATATATATATATATATATATATATATATATATATATATATATATATATATATATATATATATATATATATATATATATACTCTCTTGACATGAACTGCTAGAACACACTGTCATTCGTACATATAAAGGGATAGATTGCAAAATATTCATTTATATTTGCTTTCAAACTTAAAACCGATAAATATATGCTAACGCCGCCTCAGATAGGAGACATCTTAAATCAATCATGCATTTAGTTGCAGGCATGCTTCATCTGCATCAATGAGTAATAACTATGAATGATCAACATGGATGTTGGATGGATATTTAACCAATTACTTTATTAATTTATTAACCGGTCAATACAGTACTTGGTAATTACAGTTTATGTATGATTGTCTCTTTATCCAATGCATGAGAAGCCGATTTAACACTAGCTAGAGGTAATAACAGGCATATTCGCATATCCTGTCTTCCATCCCAATGGTCCACTACCAACCAAATAATTAGATAATTGATATATTCAATGAAGGTTGCTTTAGAAATGTATAATCAATGAAGATCCGGTAAGTAATTGTTCTGCAAATACGGTAACTTATTTGCCATTTGCAAAGTAACTTCACGCAGCGTCGGTACTTTATTACGCCGCTAATAATGAATCTCGTAAATGTCATATTTATCTTTGATGGATGTATGCTTAATGATAGCATTTTTTTTGCATTCAGTATCATCATTAATGATATTAATGAATACACATAACATTGCATTGGCGCCACATGCCAGACCTACAGCGAGGCATGGTTTGCGTCTCAGAATAGCATAAACACATTTATACTCATCCATGTGTAGCGAATAAACTAATTGCTAAAACGTAAGCAATTTGATGATTACTATATTAAGTGCTCGAATACCGTAATTAAGCGATCCGATACATATGCTTGAGGCACTATCCCTTCTGATGACTGGCCGTTAGTTGCCATGGATGACTGATTAGCTCTGCACTTCCCCAATATATATCAATATCAACGAAAGTCCGTCTTTTTTTCAGCCCTTATAGATAAGTTACATGTTAGGCGTCGACCCACCATTTCGACTACCACATGCTGACATCAATTACTATTTGCGGGTCATCCAAGCCATCGGGTGATTCCCGAAATTCATGGGATATACACAACAGTCCATTACAATCATTATGGCGATATTCAAGATCAAAATGATCAAAAGCATCCAGTACGATTAGAAAATATTGCATTCTGCAAGACATAAAGGTTAACTGTATGGTTGAATGCCTTAAATATGAGCAATGAAATGAATCTGACGGATAAGAAGCGCTCTGATGTCATAGAGAATAAGACAAGATGTCTAACGATGCCTTCTTTGAGACCCGACTAGCTCAAGGCGGAATGCTTCCCATTTTGGTACTCAGGAAAGGGCGCTTTGGGAGAAAGTGGCCTAAAAATTGAAATGTTTATCAAACTATACTGACAATGCAGACACAGAAAGAAATTGATAAAATGCAGTGCTGCAAATCATGATTGCCATGCAGGAGGCATAGGACTAAGGAGATAGAACAATAGACTGAGCAGAACAACAGCATTGCTTGACAAATATGCTCTCGATATTATCAGTTGACCATCTTAAGCTTTAACTTATGGCATCACCAGTGATTAACCAATAGATTACGAGTAGATCGGACCACTTCCTTAAAACTCTAATATGCATTCATCTACAGGATGGTAGGCTATAATTCAAATTGTCAAATGTGTATAAAGCCGGCTTTGATGGTGGTAACAAAAAGTACCGCCTCCACCACCAACACTACAAACAAACGCTCACAGTACATTGATAATTGATTATTCCTTATTCTAAAGTTTGCCATGATAAGCATTACGACATAAGGGTCAAGCAAATCGTTAGCTGAATTTCGCAATGCCTGTGTCATGATCTACATATATATTCGCTGGTGCAGATAATAGCTCGAACAGGTCAAGGCTATAGACGCTGAGGAGTGGTTTTATTAACCTTGAATCCGAACGATATGTGGCATTAAAATTGCCGCAACCAATCAAATGTAGCTACTTAAATGCAAGGAGTGGCATGTTTTGTCTTTTAGCAAAGACTAGACACCCAAGCAGGAAGTGCAATGGCATTTAGGTGGCTCAACAATGTCAAAGTCGGAAACGTATAAGCATTCTGACGAACTTTAATGGTATATGCGGGGTATGTTCTAAAGGAACAACGACATAAAATGCTGCTGGTAAGAATTATTAGTGTGAGTCATATGTATGCAACAAATTCATATTCAAACATTATTTCTAATATTTTATCTGGAGAGAAGAGGTATAGCTACGATTGATGGCTATCATAGTAGTAGGCATACATATAATATGTAAAAACATGTTAATATAATTATATGCCGACTGACTTGTGCCCTTGCAGCAATTAATTACCGCCTCAGAAGAGAGCCGTCTATTCTCCGGTTGAGGCTAGCGATGGATGTATGTCAATGTACTTATCTCGAACCTCATATGCGCTTGAACTGGGAAGTACATCACAGGTGCTGTTGATGCGGTTCTGGTTGATCAATCAAAGTCTGCATTTCGACGCCAAACAACGGATGATCATCGTTGCAGTAAGCTCCCGGTGCGATCCCTTGAACGAAGAACTATAACGCCGAAATGTTAATATTATTAGCGCCCATGATAACTTTGGCTGGTTGACATATTATCAAAGAGTTTATAGTTTCGCTAAGAGAGCTAACTCGAGTCCTCCGCCTGAGGAAATATGGGAAGACGCCGACTGTTAGCCAAAGCGTTATTATCATAGTGTCTTGTCAATGCGTCTTTTAAAACCATATGGAATTTACTGTTTAATTGGGAGCTGTAGTCGGCTCGACCAACCAGATGACGTCTTATCTTTAACAGTCGCCTAGTCCCGAGACGTTTGATTCAACATGGATTTCATGGTATCGTCGCCTGATTTCGGGGAGCAATTGCCATGCAGTTCAGCTTAGCTATAAACACTTCGCTCATGACATTCACATCCTCCTAATGTGCCAAAAGTATTTCTGTCGACCTCAGGCCAGTTCTCTTGCTCAAGACATGTATTGACAAACGAAAACTACCATCCACAGTGCGGACATGAAAGATGATTGTAAACTGCGCGGATGCTGTTAGATGAGAACTGTATTCCATAGGGCTTTCCCAAACCGGGTTATTTATCAAGTTGACATTAATTGAGTAGTGTACTTGATATTTTCGCTATTCATAAGCCTATTGTGCACATGATTTGGCAGCGAAAATACAGTGAATTCAGCTAGGTCATCCCATGTGAATTTATTTGTGTCACGGTAGCGCAACTTAACGATTGTAATGTATTATAATTAGGGAAGCAATCATCCCAGAGCCACTCGAGGTGAGCCCTCGTAGCGTAACCATAAACTCTTTTAGGTTATTAAATGTCAGACTGTTTGCAGATAGAGTTATTTTGTCATGAAGTGATTCCAATTTAGTATTATTTGAGAACGCTGTAAATTGCATACCATACCCTTTCAGTTAGTTTATATGATATGACCTGGAGATATATGTCTGCCAGACAGTAACTATCCTTAAGTTTTTTTCTCCTGTTTACCTTTTGATGCGTCCCTTACCTTATATACGCGTTTGATGACAATGCAATTACAAGTATTGTGCAAGAAGTACTAAACAACACATGCCAAATTTACCAGTTGTACGCGTGTTATTTTTACTCGTCTATCACAAGATAGGACTAATCAAACCATGGCTTCACTTAATCTCCCGAAATCAAGTTATCTTATGTATATGAATTTGTCTATATAGCATATCCAGATTGCGAATGTTTATATCACGGGGAAGCATTCTGGTATTCACGGTAGTTATATTCTGGCTCTGAATTATATTTATCAGCATTGTACCTTGACACTTTGTACCGAAGTGACAAACCCAAAATTACTACTTTGGGAAGAATAAGGGCACTTTTTCTCTGTTTTAGACGAAAAAGCCTCAGGGAATTCAAATTCAATGTACGGCTTTGCCACGCAACATGTATTGATTCATGTGTGAACATGAGTTCATCTTCTGTTTTGTCACGATTCAAATAAGATGTGAAACAACATAAGACGCCTTGTGACAGATGCCAGCATCTTAATATATATGTCACGCTCTAGTCAGTTGAGAATATTAGTACTTATAAGCGGCTGCAAAATACTTCACTGGCATTAATCGGTGCAGAGTATCTACAACCGCGCTATGGGCGAACATACGTGTGCATATTTGTAGAAATCGATAGAATATATCGCACATTATTATCAACTACTTCGAAGTTCTGTAAGTATGACCATCCATAGTCAATTTTATCACGTGTATATTATATATTTTCTTGTCAATAAGACCTAAAACAGTATAAGTAGATCATAAATGGGCTCGTCAGTGTAGCATATATAGCGTGCTGGGATTTGCATAAGTATGCTGCGATGAGCAAATGGGTGATTTCCGTGCGGGAGTAAAATAAAATCTGCCTGTATATCTTCAATCTAGCCGTATATTGTTTTGTCCTTTTAGTCAGCAGATTGTACAGCTACTCTATCCTTCTCTATAATTTTAAAGGTGGTCCTGACCTTAGCTGCAATGCACCCAGCGGCATTATCAGCGCTCGACATGACTCTTTTGTTATATCGACTCCATATTAGAACCTTCTTCATACTCACAATTCAACATACAAGGCATATTGAGTTGATCCTCTAACGGTGTACATTTTGACAACAAACGGCTTCTATTAGTTTGAAAGACACACTGAATAAATGGCGGATATGTGCGACCTTGTAGAGAAACAAGCACCGTCTGCAATTAGCGCATTTAAAAGGTTCTAAGCACATTCACGCCGACATTGTTTTTTCTGCTTATACTGCGCTATTAGAGATAATATGAATATGATGACTTAATGATTTGGAAATGACAGACCTACATATTTACATGATGTGTTTTAAAGCAATCTGCATGCCCAAACTCTCAGCGCGTGTCACCTGACTATCTCTGATGGGGATAGCAAGATCAAAAAAATGATTTAGTTTTCGGATATATCTGCGCAGTTCTTTACTAGCTGCTGCAAGTACAATAGATGCTACCACAGTCCATTGTGAATGATAACCAAATATAATACCGGCCTTCGCGGCGATTACACGAAGTATTACTTTTCATAGCATCACAAAAAAAACTAGGCTATTCTTAACGTAAGCCACGATTCATTGTGGATAGATTTTGCTCCATGCCAAAAACAGCCAGACATATAACACAAAGGAACAGCGCACCGTGTCCTAAATTGGGCAATTTCTTGTGACACGTTACGTACACGCTGTTAGCGCTTTTTCAGAACAAATGCAGCCCTTTCAAGGCCCTGGATAACTGTGATTAAGGTAATGATAATGCGCGTTGAATTGTGAAATATTTTACTAAATATATTATGCAGGAAATTTATCATTTCCTTTGGTCAAAATACGAAAAATGAATAAAGTAACACTTTCCAGTGACCAATTAGTTAAAACTAGCCAGTATTCGTGTGTCCGCCGTATGTAACAGAGTCTTTTTTTACACATTTCAAAGTCAAGTTTGCCTAATATGTTGTTGCTGGTATCATTTGCATGTATTCAATTATTCAGCGAGCGTAAATGTAAGCATAATTTCCTAAATCCTGTCGAGAGCCAAACTTAGGCTGTAGTTTGTGATTATCACAGCTCCCGCGGTAGGCAAATGTATGGTCTATTATATTAGCATTCACTTCAGTAGTTTTCGTTGGCGTATAATGTAACAGGTATTAACTGCCAAACAATTTCGCAACCATGATGAGAATGCCAAACAACTCTGACCTAACAAATATCCCTGTAAAACGCTTGAATAAGTTCGCAGTTCAAACATTATGTGACTTGATATAAATATATGTATATGAATTAATATATACATTTATATATGTATATATATATATATATATATATATATATATATATATATATGTATATATATATATATATACAATTACACATACATACATATATATGCACATAATTATATATACGTATATATGTATATATATATTTATATGTATATATATATGTATATATATATATAGAAACATATATATATATTTATAAATATATTTATGTATATAAATATATGTATTCATATATTTATATATATATATTTTATTTATATACATATGCATATATATATATAAATATATATAAATATATTTTATATATATATGCATATATATCTATATATGTAACTTTATATATATATTTATATACATATATATTTATATACATATTTATATATATGTATATATATATATGTATATATATATATATATGTATATATATATATATATGTATATATATATATATATTTATATATATATTCATCGAGGGTGTACGGGGCCAAAACTGCATATTGTAAGACATTTAGTCTTACAAGATTGTTAAGAACTGAGCATAGTTTATCATACACCCAACATGTATAAATATATAAATATTTTTATATATGTATATATATTTATATATATATGCATATAAATATATAAATATATATATATATATACGTATATATATACGTATATATGTATATATATATATATATTCATGTATATATAAATAAATCTATATATTTATATATATATATTTATATATATATATATGTGTAAAAATATATATATACATATATATATAAATGTATATATATATGTTTATTTATATACATATATATATATATGTTTATGTGTACATATATATAGATATATATATATATATATATATATATATATATTGTATATATATATATATATGTATATATATATTTATATATACATTAATATATATGTATATATATACATGTATATATATTTATATATATATATTTACATATATTTATATGTTTGTGTATATATATTTAGAATGAGAGGCAGATAGAGATGAATATAGTCACAGAACAATACAGAGAGAGAAAGCAAGACGGAGAGTCATAGAGGAAGATAAACATACATACATGTATATATATATTTTTATATATATATATTTGTATATTATACATGTATATATATTTCTATATATTGTGTACATATATATATATCTATTAGAATGAGAGGCAGATAGAGAGAATAAGAGAACAATACAAGAGAGAAACAACGGAGAGATAGAGGAAGATAAACATACAGAGAGGAAGAAAGAGAAAGAGAAACAATGAGATAGTCCGAAAGATTGCGCGCGCGAGAGAGAGGGGAGGGCCCGAGCGGCGTAAAGAAATATATGTATCTGAGTACGTATGTGTGTCCCCCATGCAATATTGTGTCCATATGCTTAACGTTCAGTCGGCAGGCGTTCTACGGGTTGTTAGTGTACCTTCGATAAATAAATTATTTCTGACCAGTGGCTCAGGTTCAGTTGTTGTAATTCCTCAGTATATTCAAATAGCTTTAGGGCCTATATTTTGTGTTTGATGGTTGTTTTAATAAGTCAAACCATTCTCAAATGGTGTTGATGTCATAGACGAAAGAAAAACCTAATACCGTTATTAACGAACAGTTTACTACATGAACCAACAACGTGTGTAATAATATATATAGACGCTAAATATCGAATTCAGTCCAGACCCCTTATTCACGATAATGATATGTTGCACTAGACAGGATCCTCGGGTTTCAAACCTTTGGCGATAACATATATACTGCAAGGACGTAAGGAGCCCATGCGGAGCACTCACCTCGCCTCTAGGAATCCATGATGGGCAAAGGGGTCCCAAACGACCCGTAAACTCGTGGATTATCCACACGAAATACTCGCGGGTCTAGCACGGGCTCCGTAAGGGCCCCGCACAACTGCCAACGAGTCTTGTACGGGCTTAAACCCGCAAGGAGACCGTGTTTGAGAGCAGTGCATGTTCGACGTTTTGCAGCAGGCTCTACAGAGCCTGTACGGGGCCAAAACTGTTCAAACATTTGTTACATATTGTAAGACGTTAAATCTTACAAAGGCCAGATCATAGTTCCCCAAACGCCCTAAACCCCATTCAATCACACCAGAAAATGTCTTTGCAACATACATATACAGAGTCTGAACAAACATATAAAGAATAACGAACAGACACTCGTCTCTTGTGTGAGTTAAATGTGCAGTATAATCATCCAAAACAGTTAGAGGGTGGAACCTGCTAATCAGCTTTATTAAACGATGTAAACGAACGGATGTCAATTCATGGTATTTATATATATATATATATATATATATATATATATATATATATATATATATATATATATATATATATATATATATATATATATATATATATATATATATATATATATATATATATATATATATATCAGATAATGATCAAACTAGGCAGCCCTGTTGTTGATTAATAATTGTGCCTTTTGTTTTTGCAAGTTCGAAGAGCCATAATTTGTCTTATAATCTAGAAAAACCAGTTGGATATGGCAGACGAGCTAGTAAATAAGCATCCATCCGATCACTATGGCTTTACAGTGATACCATATTATACAAATAGATACCTTAATTGACACCGTTGGTTTTTAACTTCAATCTTCATTCCAATTATAAATCTCAGTTGGCACTACTTCAATATTCCTTTACCTTTTTATGCTCATTGAAAGTTTAATAGCAAGTGCGACTTATAAATAATAACTACTAACGCAGGTTACTCGAACAATAATGGAGTCGAAAAATTAATTGCACGTCGAGCAAAAATATCGCTTGTCCCTAATTAATACTGCAATAGCCTCTTCTCTGTGCCTCAAGGCAAGCAATTAAGCAAATGAAAACTATTTGGCGTACCAATGTTCCCGCATGGCACAAAATATTACAAATGTAAATGAAAATGCGCGTCGCTTTTAATTAGCCCGGAAGACACAGAAAAATGTGCTCATGCATTAAACGCATTACAGTAATACATCTATACGCTGAGACCAAATCAGGCTTAGAAGCGTTGTATCGGCGTGGTTGAAATAAGGCGACAAATATGATGGATTATTACAGGTGATATTTTACCACATAGTAAATTATTCGTCCGAAATCGTGAACCATGTGGGCGACCACCGAGACGCGAGAAGAACCAACGTGGACTTTCGCAGCGTCGTAAATTGCGAAAGTAAATGTACTTTGTTACGAAATTATCATAGTGATTTCTACACACGCCTGTACTGCACCGTTATGTAGTTTAGCTTTCGACCATTGGTACCGTCATTGTAATCGTTACCTTACAAAACTCATTATCTTACAACATTGCAAGTAGCATGAGTCACACATAATTAATAACAGCCGTAAAAATATATCTATGGACATGGCTCAATCAATTTTTTTGTTGCTTAATGTTTGTTGCTTAATGCTTTTGCTTAGGATATTTCTCAACAGCCAGGATATTGCGTGTTTAAGCTAGAGTGCTTGTCATCTCTTACCTTACCTCTATGGCAGTCAGACTGAACAAGCGGCGATACGGCAAGCGAATGATGCAATATTCGCCTTTCGCGAATAGTATTATGCATGACTCATGAACTTTTTTAGGTGTCCCGATTTCTCATGCAAACATGCTTTGTGCGGGAGAAGCATATAATTCAATCACTTTCCTATACATTGTGTTATTGGAGCGTGCCAACAGCCCTCGTCAACGTTTAAAGAAGAGCGCATCAACCATGACTAGTTTTTGCACAATGGGTAGTAGGGAGGCTTAAAATGTGAGCCAACATGCTTGCATACATTCACAGAAATTTATCCGGTAATGCTATAATATATTGCCATGCACTCCATGTGGATATAGAAAAGACAAATGCATACAATAGATTTTACCTTGACAAACATATCTTCAAAAGAGTTGCTTTTGCTTGCACCGAGACAGAGGGATGAATAATAAGCATATTTTGGAATTTCAACGTATGCACAGTAGAATTAAATATCACAACGAACGCGTATATGATCGAAATTCGACATATACCGGGAATTATATATTCGACGCAAATTCTAAACAGCAAACTATCATAATAAATGGTCGCAAAAGATTGACAATATATACGTAGTTCAATAAATAATTTCGTTTGTTATCCTTTACATGCATTAATTCATATTTTTACTCCCTATATCTGTCCTCTATGTTATTATTTGGGGAGGCTGCCACATGTTTTCCCCACGAAATCAAATACGAGCACTGTTTGCATTCGTCTTTAATAGCTGCTGGTGTGTTGTTTAGGTGCCCTGAGTTTGGTTTCCCACATAATAAAACTACAAATGCTTCTCTCATTTAAATAACAGGCGAGCAATTATATTCGGTTAACGTTCGACATGCTAGAACATTAATCGACATACTGGCCGGACACTTCTTTGGAAATGTGCGATGGGTATAACATCAACTTACCATTGCAATCATACTATGCCAGTTGACGAACGAATGGCATTGTACAACAGTCACAGTGGGATTAGTACCCGCAGAGGCGGGTACTAATCGACCTAGCCATACCGGTCAATTGCCAGGTTTTATGTGCGAAACGTCTTATCAACACTAACCGTTTATGTATATGTTATGTTTACAGTTTTTTTCTCGATTTTATCAATATTTGAGGTAAGCTACCCAAGCCACCTTTATCCGTCATAAAATCTATTTGAAAAAGCAAGTTGTGCGACAGATGCTCTTCTTTAAAATCGTTGTCCCCTATGCCTGATGCGCACTGGCTTATAGCCTGTTATTATTTTTGATGCATTAATAAAGGTACCAGACATAAAGTGAGCAGTCCCCGCCTTATGGTTCGTTAAATATAAATATGCTCATTTATCCTAGAGTTAGGATATTGCTGATGCAAATATTTGCATAAATGGCGGTGTAGTTATGATAAACAAAGGGACCATAAACAGTACTCTCTGGCATAGGGCAGCGGCGCCATATATTATGATTGTTTTTCCACGCAGTGTAGTTAACGGCTGCCAGTCGTTTGCAGAATGAGACCGTGCGGCAATGCCGTTGGACGAGGAACAAAGACATTGCAGGCGGCAATGACTATTTAATATTATTCTTGTTTATTTCATGGATCAGTAGATATAATATTGATACCATAGGTGTAGTAATGGAATTCACATATTCTGCGAGCCAATGGTGGCTAATGCCAAAGCTTCTTATAATATCGAGTTTTTCTCAGGTTGTTTGTCACTTCCGGCTGTTTCTGCCATCAGCAATTAAGCAACTAAAAGCTATCTGCCGTAAATATGTCCCCGCATAGCACAAAATATTATAAATGTAAATGCAAATGCATGTCGCTTTGAATTACTCCGGAAGACACCGAAAAGCGTGCTCATACACAAAACTCATTATAGCAATAAATCTGAACGCTAAAGACAAATGAGCCTTATCATTTTGTATTTCAATTGGTTTGAAGTAATTTATTTAGGTCGGGCATAAATCGCCATGCTTCTGACATTTCTTGGCAACAAAGATTCTATTAAATAGTGGGCAGTCTTATACAGTGTGCACAATTATCCAGTCGCCACACCTCCGTTTTGACGTATTTCCCGTCCCATGGGCTGTCGTCGTCGCCGCCACTTTCATTTGCCATCCTTTACGCAATTCCGAGCGCATCGTCTAGTGCATATTGTATATTCCGCATATTGGAGAGATAATACGTGACATGATGCTATAATTCTACTGACACTAGGTAACTCGTCGAGAATAATTCTCATATTTCCGTAAATGACAGTTGCAAATCAATATGTATATATATATATATATATATATATATATATATATATATATATATATATATATATATATATATATATATATATATATATATATATATATATATATATATATATATATATATATATATATATATATATATATATATATATATATATATATATATATATATATATATATATATATTCATTGAAACTATTTACTTGAATAAACTAGCTACGGGAAATTATTCACTTGCCCCTCTCAGTCTCACCATCGCCATCTTTAAGCAGGTATTTTAGATGGCTCTCCATCTGCAATGGACCAGATAATGATGAATGACCACTTCGAATGCTCTGTTAGGGGCTTCTTTCTGCTTATTCAGATTGTTGATATGTCATCGAATGTCAGCGCAACACCATGCTAAATTAAGCGTAAACTGTGATTATTCAGTCATGTCCATTATAATGCAAAGAAACACCAGTATTAATAAAGCTGATGAGTCAATATGACGATTTCTAGGAGTCGGAGAGTAGCGTTGTAACCTTTCCTTTATAAACCAATGTGTGTACGTAAGTTAACGGTTGACCTGATATTAAGCAAGACGATTTCACCCTGGGCAGTAGAGAATTATTATTGGCTTTTGTTGTACAATCAACAAACGTTATTGTGCAATTATACCACTTAGGCTGATATAAAGCAAATGCAATAAAAGGGGGTAAACCAAACCTGTACATCATATGTGACGAAAAAGCATCACCCCCTCACGAAATGGAGGCATGAGGAGCAATATTGTTTGGTTGCAATGCAGTGCTAAATGTCATACGTTAGCCATTAATGATGTGGCTTTTAATAGTTAAAAAAACCCATGAATTGTTTCAAGGGCCTTCGTCTTTATTACGCCTAGCGTTGTTATCAAAGCCTGACACGGTGTCGATGGCATAGGCTAGAACAGATAAGCATCAGCTCTATAATTGCCCGAGTGAGGTATGTGCGGAAAGATATATTAGCATTACAGCTTGTTTATATTCAGGAAATCAATACTATTTATACTTGCTCCATAACTGGCAACAACTGCTCATTCGGACAGTGTTTGGAAGTGGTACGCATTGTATTCTACTGATTGGCTCCTATCATTCGAACGCTGCTTCTACAACTTATCCAAAACAAATGCGAACGAAAGTGGGGATTGTCGTTCGTATCTGATCTTTGCGTTGTACGCGGTAACCAATATCATGCACAGGAACAGTTCCACGCCTATAGCGCGTTATAAATGTGACTGTCGATTTTTTGGGGCTGTGAGGAAACGATATTGACATCTGAGCTGTGCTTTCTGTAGCGTTGTCATTATTCTGAATATGCAGGCGTATATCATATCTAGCTCATTTTTGAGTTGATCATTGTCCCCCGATGTCCTCTCAATGTGGGAACAATTACCATATACAACGAGCTACGACATCGGTCAATAGATGGGCTTTTATCTCGATCAGATTTCCCGTTGACTATGACGCTCCTTAAATGTGAAGCCAGGGTTAAGTATCACTTTGGGCGTCGTTATGATGGAGTAGAGAGCAATTCAGGGTGACACATCCATGCGATCTATGGCTAATGGTTCACGATTGGGAATCTACAAGTGATATAAGTCATATCTGTTTGTGTGCCCATTCTAAATAATGTTTGCTGTTTCTTCTATCCTTTAGAATAAGTAACTCCTAACGTGGTAAATATGCAATATCGAAGAAGAATACACGGTAATTGAATAACAAAAGCGACATACCATATATCCCACTGACATTTGATTTTACTGGCATATATTTAGAAGAGGCGACAAACGTAATTATTCCACCGACATTATCTCGAGCAATATAAACCCTTCTCTGGCGTTCACAATGATACATAAGTATCACACATATGCTGATGGCTATTAGCTGTTAGAAAAGATGCATATCGTATGCATAACGTTTGTTGTGTTGCATTCCGATTTCGCTTATTGTTGAACAGGTTTCAATTATGAGATGGGATGTGTTAGATTAAAGTAGATTATTTCATTTCCTGGTGACAGGCATTTGTTTAAATACAGATATGAACCATGTCTAATGCAAGTTCTAGGACCCGTTGGTTGCAGTAAGAAGTGTAAATGGGTTTTTGAATGCTTAAATTGCCATCTACTATATCAAGAGGTGGCTAGTTTGCTGGCAATCATGAGATAAACAGTTTGGCCCCATATCACCATCAAAGCCCTATCTATGGAAGAATGGGCCGCTGTAATACCAAAGAGGGGACTTGCAAGAAATGTACAGGTATTGTCATACAAAAGCAAATTGTAATTCATCAAATTAAGAAGAGATCCTTAATGGATGCCTCTGGCAGGAGCCTATTTCTTTACACAGGTTATAAATCTGGTACAGTTAATGTGTGCAAATAATCCAAATAAAAGAGAATTAGTGGCCAGTGTAATGCTGTCAAAGAAGTGTCAAACACATGAAAAGACTACTTTATTTATCTGAACATAGTTCTAACCGGCGGAACTCCAACTCTCAGGAAGTTAACATGTATCCGGCATAACTCCTTTTAGGCAACGGTATGATGACTGTCACTACAGCAAGAGGGCAGTTAACACACGCAGCAGTTTCATGACGCTCAACAGTAAACGAATTGATAAGTTTAATGGTTGGGAGTCAGTCGACAGCGGCTATCCACATTGGCGATGATTGTTGGCACCATTTATTCACCCCATGATAGAAATCAACGTATGGTTGATAATGCTCTCAAATCACTAGCTTTACCATGGAAACGCCACCTGGAAGCACTCAATACCAGATTTAGACACATTAAAAGGATTTCAAACACATTTAACAAAATGCTGAAAACATTGCAAAGGATGTTGCTGTTAAAGTTAATAGATATCATAGAGGTAGCATCATGAATCTGTTTGAAACCTGTTTACAGACGGATGAGATCGTTCAGGAAATGAGCAAAACAGCTTTGAAAGTCGGTAAGACTGTTACCGACATAGCATGAGAGAGCAATGATTTAACATCAAAGATATAAAGCATTTTAATATTACAAATAAGATTTTTAATAAATGTTATTTTAATAAAAACCCTAAGAATATGAGGCATTGCAACGTACTAGTGAGTAAAACTATTCAGCAATGTAAAATCAGGTTATGCATAAGAACTTTCGGAACAAACTTCAATCAGAAAGTATCGGATAGAGTCAGAGTCTTATGCCATTTCATTGCAAAATCATTGTTGTTCGTCCCCAGGCAATCTAAATTTGGCTCGTTCTGTAAGTTGTTTAGATATATGTGGCATGCAGCCATTTATATCGCATATTCACTACTGTCACGTAAAACAGGTGTATTCGTGGAATTCACAAGCTGCAAATATATAACATGTACCGGAGACCTCAGACATTGTATTTCAAAAGTAACCTTTGTATACAGTTTCAAAGCAACTACGCATTAATATGCTGCAGTCCATCAAGATGCAATTGCTTGCAATCGTTGACACTGCATTGAGAAACCGTACTAACCAGTGCTAAAGTGAAACCGAAAGAGTAAAACGAGTACTATGCACCATACTGTGGGATGAGTGGCGTGCCCTCGATTACCTTTCTCGGTTACTTATCGATTTTGGTAGTGTATAGGGCCATCACTTCCAGCCATTAATGCGTGTACTTGGGATGGTTCAATAAAAAAAACTGTTTTCTGTACCAAAACGCAACTCCCGTGCAGTTTTATCTCTCGCATGATGTGCCGTGCCATGCCTTTTCACTGCCGGGGACTTGATTGTCCCGTTTGATGACGTTAAATATCAGGTTAGCCACTACTTGGCTGTTATTTATATTGAACAATAATTCGACCTATGCTACCGTATAATGAATAAGGAAGGTATGCATATAGGGTATATGGAACCAGCCAAACTAATACGTTTCGATAATACAGAGAAGGACCATATGTTCTTTCTTTCGGATTATCGTCGTTCCCAGCTATAATTCTCAAGTGAAGCAGTGGATCCAACAAATCAACAAAACACAGTTTGAAGCAAAATAATGTCCTGGCTAGCATGTAATAGCTGTTCATATGTTTTACTCGTAAGCAATAACGTTTTGGTGGAATCTCCGGGTTGAGGTACGTAAGGGTGCAGAGAGAAACCTTCTGAAATGTCCATCTACCGGAAAAGCAATCCCACGCAAGAATTGCCATGAAGTTTATTGTCCCCTGTCGCCTTGAACCAGAAGGCCCTTCACCGAGAAAGCGATTAAGTAGTACAATTACTTTAGGTGGTCTGTTCTAGGACACGATATATTGACCTATTTTCGTTCCGTGACCATTAAAACTCATTGATTGTTCATAATTGTCCAAACGCATGTTAACATATTTTGATTTGCATCAATGCATATTTTTTTGTCATCAGTTATGTTATTGACTTCCATTATATATCAGTGTGCAGCAGCAGCGTACCGGGTATTTTCTTATAAGTGAGTGTGGATAAGTTTAGGTTTCAGTATAAAGCCTATAAGATTTATCAAGACTCGGTGTGGACGCAATTGTCGCAAGATTGCGGACAGTCCTGCTAGCAAACTTGCGACAATTGCATCCACATAGAGCCTTGATAAATGTTATAAGCTTTGCACCATTTTCTACTATAACACTCGGCACTACCGCAACCTATTTGTATGATCTATGTATATGGGATATACATTTGTAGTTCATGCTAACATCGATTGCTACCAATATATATATATATATATATATATATATATATATATATATATATATATATATATATATATATATATATAGATATATATATAGATATATATATATATATATATATATATATATATATATATATATATCTATATATATATCTCTATATATATATATATATATATATATATATGTATATATATATATATCAACTGGTCAATATGAGCACTGACAAAGATTAAAGAACATGACTAATGAATACCCGGACGCATGAGTTAGAGTCCTTTTCATGTCGTAGACTCTTTGTCGAGAAGCGTACCGGACCCTGGAGTCAGAGACACCGACGGAGGTTAGGTAATAGTATCCACGAACTCGTGTCCAATTGTTGGCCCAAATGCCTTGTTTATGGCATTCATAAAGTTCGATCCCTCTTTGTTTTGACCAGCAATATGCAAGTATTGTAAACGAGTAATGGTAGCAACTACACAAACTGAGAGCCACAAAACAATTTTAAGGTACCTGATTATATATTGCATTTCATATACCGCCGTCTTTCACCTAATCGCGAGATTGATACTATGGTTAGTGACTCACTGAAAGAGAATCAAAGGGAAGACTTTATTGGAATGTCATGTTTTTGGATATGAGGAAGTAATACACGGTTAGAAAAATGTGCGTTTGGTCTGTTTTTTCATATTTTTGAGGCGGATTTTTAATCGGTTGTAGTACTAAATTATATTTGCACCTTGAACCATTGTCATTCTTCACATCATCACCATCATATCAATCATCATCATTGCTATTATGAATGGAAACAAATAAAAACGAAAAACGACTACTCTTTTATCACTTAGAACCACATTTTGATACACCGTGGCATGCTTCACTTCTATTGTTTCGAAGATTCGGCTTGTAGATTATATGCATGAGTATGGCAGTTACTTATTTGAGCGAAATAAGGAATAAACAGTGTTATCTAGACTACGACGGAATTAATAAGCATGTGTACACCATCAAACGAACCGGCTCAATAAAACAGTGGTCAGACCCTGCTAACTGTTCTGTCATTAGGATTATCACAGTCACAAGCAAATGTGCGGCAGTGGATCCAACTCACTAAGCACAGAAAGGTTGGAAGCAGTACTATCAAAGAGTTTGTAGCTACGCTAAGAGGAATCACTTCGAATGTCCCGCTTTAAATGTTGCTGTCAGGAGAGCGCTCATCAACTCTTGTTTATCCTGAGAAATGACAGCTTGAGTCGTCTGTCCAGTGGTAATGATAACTTTCAGAAACGCGAGGCGTCCATTTATATCAGCATCATCGGGAGATATCTTTCGTGTCATGCGAGCCATAATTAGTCATAAAGAAGTACGCATTTGATCTAAACGAGGGCTTTTATCGTGACAAGATTTCCCATTGAACATACAGCCACTCAAACGTTAGAACAGGGTGTCACTCTGGGCGTCGTTACGATGAAGAAAAGGTGTGACGCTATAAACAGATATGTTGACGTTTGGACTATTGTTAGCGACAAAGATGCTGCAGTTCAATGTATACGCCTGCTCCTCGAAAAGAGACGCCGACTGACATGCTTGATATGAAGTACCAACATCTGCCTTGAGCCTGCAATATGTCAATTGCATATTTAGTGACACATGTGAAAACGTGTGCATTCCCTGCGCTATCGACGAGTATAATTTGTAAAACAAAGAAATCTACCATCATTAGATAGCTTTATTTTTTAGATGTCAAACTGTAATCTTTGAGGACGCGTACTCGAATACTACAAAATGTTAGCAACAACTGCCATGTCGTATTAATGGTGAAATTGGAGGCTTCTGCCAATCCAAATCCAATAATGACGTTGCGACACAGGCCCCATTTATGTACAGATGGCTAAAGTTCCACACAAATTTTTGTTATCGACGGTTATTTCGCTCGATTTTCATCCCAAATACCTCTAGAGCCATTATGCTGTTCTCATCGATAGTGTTCGCTTTTTCTTTAACGATTGACAAATATATAAGCAAAAACACGCATAAGCTCAAATGTCATTGTGAGATTTCTATTACATTAACTGGAGAATAAAAACATATTTACTAACCAGATGTCATCTATTATGATTACACTGTGCACAATACATACATTTTAATATAGACGTTATTAGTCTAATACTAGTCGCTCTTCGATTTACATAAGCAATTTACTATTAATGGATCGTGTAAATTTGTCCCTTATTCGTGTAGTTCAGGTTAGTAGACACACCATGTTTGAAAGCCCTTCATTGCGCTTGTTTTTGAAAAAATCGAAAATATGCTGACTATTATAGTTCTTATGTTAAGATGAATGGCCAATATATATCATGCTTACGCCAGCAGTTACAATTGTGCTGGAGTAGAAGTGAGATGAATGTACAACAGGACCGCTTTGAAAAGCGTTACATTTTTAACATGAAGTGAGATGAATTAACACGCTGGCCCTAACGTGTGATATCCACATGTTGCTCAGGTGTAAAATACCTGTAAAGCATGAGTTAGGATAGTCTTCTCGTTTGGTGGCAGGCCAAATCTTGCTATGAGATCTATAATTTTTTACTACAGCTGACTGGATAATTTCGAGATTAGGTAACCGTTACGAGGTTTTTAGAGCGATTTTAGCAAAGGGTCGGTCCGCCAGAAACCCATGATGGAAAACTCGTTGGCCAAATGATAAACACGGATGTGTATGTAACTTTGCTTTAGAAAATCCTAGCATACATTTTTAGCGCAATAACATCGGTAATTGTACCGACGATAAGCAATGTGATGGCAACTCGTTTTCGAAGCTGGTAATTGCTGATATGTCGGAACAATAGTGTTAAGATATTGATCAATAATTGGAATTATGACGCTTACACATGTTTGAAACGAATAAAAAGCAGCCTATGTTTTCCTTTTTTCCCACAAAATAAGCTCCATTTATCGCATATAACAGGCCAAGTGTAACGTATCATAATACCAGCATGGCAACTTCATGCGGCTTACCAACAATCGACAGGCTGAGACCTAACGTACTACGATCATTTCATGCTAAATCTGGTTCTGAAGTGTCATAATAAGCCATTCATCAAAACGACGCTAGATCTTAACTCGCCGAGGCAATTAATTTACTGCGTGGTGTAAGTGCTTGAAGGTGCACTATCAACGGAAGACTGTGGCGAACGCCATTACATTTCAGCTTAAAACATGAATATCAATTCAGTTTTTATCGCCCAAGGAAATGTTGGTAGAAGGAGATTATATGAAGTTATATGTTGCTTCAGTTCATGATAGGTGACGCAATTATAACTCCTCAGACCAGTGCGATTACTGTGACATTCCTGCAGTATCAGCATTTGGGTCGGGGAAGTACCGCTGATTGATCCGGTGCTATTAGATTACTGATCTGATCGAACCATTTGAAGCATAGAAATGGCCATTGTCCCATAATTTATTCACGGTCAATATCGAGAAGTATCGATATTAACATCTGAAGAAATTATAAACCACACAAGCTATATTCCACTGTTGTAGAATCTTATATATAGCTGTTTAAATCGTTGCTATGATGAAATAGGAGGACATCCAGAGAAAATTTTTCGCAAAATGTAAGGTTGATTTTTTTCTTATTGGTAAATGGCCATTTCCTTCATATCATTGTGTTATACTTGCATTGGAGCGGGTTCTAAATTGTATTTGCTAGATTGTCGTATTGTGATCATTATGCAATACGGTAAAATTTAAACTAACATTATACTGTCTGTTTACCTGCCTTTAAAGGGGTGTGATAGTAGTGCCTTGGGTTCGTTTTGTTACTCGTAGTCTCCTGCATGGTAGTTATTGTTGACTGTATGCCTTGTGTTTGAGTCCTAATATTGTTGATATGTTGTGATTAGTATTGCTCTTGAGGATGCAAGGGCTTATCCCTAAAACCGTATTGCCATTGCACTCACGTTAATGAAGGGTTGTGAAAACCGATGATCGACTATAATCGGTGTTCATATAATACTCGGGATCTGGGAATCTCTTTTGCCGCCATGTTTTCTTGAAACGCCAAACCCGGGACTCCCGTGTAATCAATTTTCCTTCTTGGTGCAGCCAGAGCGCTGGTTACTAGGAATACTAGATTCAAATACCGTAATAATGTGTAAAAATCACCCGCAAATCAACCTCAATATTGAGCGCTAGTTGGCGCGCGCAATTTCTCATTCAAAACTGCCATGAAGGGTAGAGCGCTACAAAACGAACTCTACCGTTTTAATGACGTAAAAAAATAAAATCACGACTTTTGACGGGCATTTGTTTAGAACTTGTCAAACAAAATATCGCGATAAAAGAGGATTGATTTGTAGTTTTTTTTCATTTCGAAGTGATTTTCGATTAAATCGATTGTCAGTTTAAGCATTCAAGCGCTTGGTTTTAGCTGGCAAACGACCAAGTTGCGACTACAGTCGATCATAGGCGCACCACTAATCAGGTGTGTTACCCTGATACGGTCTATGCCAAGCAGACCGCTAAGTAAGGAGTAATGTCGAGTCGGATAGGGTAGCTGGCAAATATGAAACGTTGAACACAAATGCAAATATGACTACAGCATTTGGTAAATTATGTTAGTAAAGACTTACACAGGTTCAGTGTTGCGGTAGGTGAGGTTTAACAAAAAGCTGAGTGAATTATCAGTGGGTAAGGGGTATGAAAGCATATGGGCCGCATTCATTTGCAACTGCCTCTTTGCATATTGATTTTATTCTACGTTTTCCTACATTAGAGGGCAAGCTTAAACATTAGACTGACAGCAAAATTCCTGCACATGTTGTCCTATGCGTGTGGCTGCACACAAACCATTGCCACAACTACCGAAATTGAATGATATTGCCTTAAGGAAAGCAGTTTGCAACATCAGTATTTATGACTCTGATGCCATGACATAATACTATATTACACATTGAAACACCAAACTATATAAAGCATATCAAAAGGCTCTTTTGTGACTCCTGGCATCGCCTCGCTGACTACATTGTTGGGTAGAGAGGCTTGTATTCTGATCATCATCTTGTTAACCCGCAAATCTGGGAAATTGCAGATAGGCATCTTGAGCCAAACATAATTTGGATTTAACCATCGCATTACTTGCAAAAATATCTATGATCTGCGAATTGAATCGCGCAATAGTCATGCTGCGTCTTGTTTATTATTCTCGTTTCATCTGCAACTGACTAACTCTATGTTACCAGTGCGATGGAAGACTCCCTCGAACGCCGGCTTAAATATAAGTGTACGACTGGAAGCGGAAATATTTGCACAGATAAACCTTACATTGGCACACAAGCGTAACGAGGTTACTGTGATAACATTATCTACACGCCGAGCTTCGGGGCTCCATGCTGCATCATCATCATTATCACCATCATCATTATCATCATCATCATTATAATCAGCTCTCGCTTTTGTGGCACGGATTAGGGCTAACTTATATGGTCCTAAATTATTTGTATACTGTGATTATCTTTCTGCTACATTATTGATTAGCATTCTAGTTTGCGACCCAACGTTTTTCATGTGAATCTGTGTGAATGCTTGCCCGGAATAGGCCAGTAATGATGCTAAAGCACGCATGGACTTCTCTGTTGATCGATAAGCCAATTTAGCAAGAAGCCAGGAGAACATTACAGATTGGGATTGTCTGCAATTATCCCGTGGTTGTCTGGCTGAAAAGGTAAAAAGATAATGGAACTTGACGGGGTGCCAATAGGCTGCATGGCGAAATTCCGAACGGTGTATAGTATATACGATTCATCATAATTTGCGTAAATTGGGGATGATGATGCTTTCGATTAGAAGATTATAAAGGAATATTTGAGCGTGACGCCTAAGATATGCATCAACACGTGGACTTGCGCGACGATCACTATGGCGGTGCACCTCAATATACATATATATATATATATATATATATATATATATATATATATATATATATATATATAGATATATATATATATATATATATATATATATATATATATATATATATATATATATATATATACATATATTTATGCATACACATATATATATATATATATGTATATATATATACATATTTACATATATATATATGTGTATACACGTATATATATATATATATATATATATATATATATATATATATATATATATATATATATATATAGGTAGATATATATGTGTTTATATATATATATATATTTGGATATTTTATACCTATTTATACATATATATCCATATTTAAACATATATATATATATTATATATATATTTATGATACACGTATATATATATATAATTATATTTATATATATATGTGTGTTTATATATATATATTTATTTATATATTTATACATATTTTATACATATATACATATTTAAACACTGTTTTATATATATATATATACACATATATATCTATATATGTATGTATATTTAAAATATACATATATATGTTTAATATACATATATATATACATATATATATATATATATATATATATATATATATATATATATATATATATATATATATATATATATGTATATTTATATATATATATAATACATATACTAATGCATCTACTTCGAGTCAATCGACCAACCTTTTTAGAACACAGTCACATTTTGGCACACAACCTGAGTTCCAAAAAAGTCAAGACCTTTTTAAAAGCTCTATATTACAACTATTCATTTAAAAGTGATGTTAAAACGTACATTATATCCATTCACTATTATCCATTGCCAGGTTTTGGCTCATGCATCGCGCAGGAACTATCTAGGTGCGGTTGAAAAAAATTGTATATTGGACTGACGACTTTTTTGGTGCTCTGCCTTTAACATCATGTTTCTTGTTATTTTCCGATATATCATTATCCAAACTTCTAGTATATTGTTTAGAATTACTTCCTGTATGAATATTTCCTAACCACGTGACAATCGATAGTGAAAATCAAAACATATATATTTAGTTTCGACCTCTTCAAATGAGCTGGAGACATATATTTTCGCCGGGACAAACCGAAATGCTTAGACAGGTCTGATATAGTTAGTTATTTCAACGAAGATGCATTGCTTGTCGAGGATATGTTTTGATTTATCATGAAATTTGTTGGGGGTTATGTCCCAAAATGGTTCTTTTTTTGCTATGTTCCAAAAGCAGAATGACTTGTATGTATCATCCTGATATGCTAGTGAATGTAGATTACCCTTCTAGCATTTATCGTAGCAGTGTAAATTAAGTTCATTATTACATTGCCAAGGGTTATTGTGCTCACAAGCTTATCATGTTGTCTACAATACCACGTCAGCAACAAGCTCTAATGTCATTGAATTAAAATTGCTGAGAGCGCTAACATTCAGTAACGAAAACGCAATTGATGGCAATTGAGCAATAATCTGCAACATTACTTAACATAAAATCTTCGAAGGCAAATTAATTATAATATGTTCTTGTAATAGATATACGTTACAAGCAATATAATAATGGGAATTCTGAGTAATAAATGGAGTTTACAAATGCACTATGACTTTTTATAAACGCTAAGAGACCCAATAGCGTAAAACTTGATTAGATGACACTGTTCTGGTCGAAACATAACGGTCAGTATCTTCGTCAATGTGTACAGTAATTACACCTTCAACCAACCTCTGGATCGGTACTCTGCGTGTTATCATATTACGTAAATAAGTCGTGACGTGATAGCAAAATGAAACCAACCGGCGACTGCGTTTGACGCATCAATACGTGCAATTAAATAGAGAGAGCGGAGACTATGAATTAAATTGGACAACGGGGTATCATTATCCCCACACATAGGCAATATCACTAAATAGAGTATATCTTCATAACAAATATCCTCCCTTTAATAATTGTTGAATAAAGAGTTTGTTAAAACAGAGTATTGCTTATCATTCATCTATGAGCAATGCAACTGCTTACTATTGCCGACAATAATGTTTAGAAGTGGACAGAATTTTTGTGGCGGAAACCATGCATCATTTTTTGGGTGACAAATGACGTCCCGGAAGTGAACTATTTTTTGCCTTTTAAATGGGTAATGTATCTGTTATGCATCACTCATATGCCTGTTGGTCATCAACGAATCCCACTTGCTGACGCCTGTTAGCTTGCTGGAGGTTCTTCCGATTAATAGCATGTGTTACATTATATATAGGAGCATAATGAGCATAATGAGCAAAGGGAACATGCCTTCCCAATGACCATCTTTAACCATATAGAGGCCCATATTCAGAGAAGGCAATCTGGCTTGATGCAAACCATGTGTTATGAAACTAATGATATTCATTATATTTGATAATGATGGAAGAGGTCCCGAATATACTTCGTGTCTGTAATTGCAATAGGTGTGGAATGATACCCATAAAGCGGTATCTGATAGGGCACGAACTTCTAATTGAAATAATGAATCTGTATTCAAAATATCGGGGTAATTGATTTAAATGTTTCCGACATTGACGCCTGATTTTCGAGATATCATGCGTTCGAAGATTCTTCCTTTGTACAGACAAGGTAGAAATTTACTACTACAAAATGCTAACAGCGGTATAATATTGAAGGCGATTACACGCCAAGATAATTGCCCGGTATGTATGAACGTGAAGCATAGTTTCACTTAACATGCCATAGCGGAATTTATTACGCGCATTTATCGTCGGAGGCTTCCCGATATCAATCTCTCAGCTCTGTATCGACACGATTGCCGAGGCCAACTCATGCCAACGTGTGCATAATGTACTGATCATTTCGGAGTTGAAAATATTCAATTGTGGTGGAGGCATTTATTCTGCAGCATCAATCACATTAGCATGCAGATTGAGCCTATAGTTGACTAATCAAGCATAAAGCAGCGCATACATATTACAAAGATATGGTTGAGTCTTTCAAGGGATGCCGCCTTAAACAAAACGTTACTCACATGGTACGACGTAAGAGCAGAACATTGCAAGGCATGTACATGTCGTTAAGTATTAGGATGAGGAAGATATTTCTCGGATTACCACCTCCATTTAGGCGGACAATAAACACTTAATTTGCCAATGCGTGGTAGGTATGCACTTGAACAAGACTGTTTCTTCGCGATCCTTTGTGCTCAACTATGAAATTGAATTTAGCAAGCAACAGATCACGCACTGTTGGTGCTCGACTTGCCTTGATAATGTCAATAGGCGCAGATAATGATTTTCTCCAGGAGAACTTACAGAACAGCTGGATATGAAGTACATTAGGCTATGGCAATAATCAACATTTTCAATCAACTTCGTCAATGCCTACAGTGGCTTTCGCACATAACATTGCCTTATTGAGGGTTAAATGTTGTACATCGCGTACACTTGCATAGATGAAAATATTAAAATGAAACACCCGTTATTCGTTGTCATAGGTGGCGTGATTGTGACAAATATGACGTCGTTACATATCACACTGTAAGGCACCGTACACAAATATATAAATCTCCAAGGCTCGCCAGAATCAGATATTGGGTTAAGCTATCTTTGTCGGAATGAGATCGTGCAATTGACCTATATAATTTAATCCTCTTTATCTCAAAAACATCTTCGTAGCAGACAGTGCACCCTACCGGTTGTAATCGCGTAAATGTGCCCGTTTCTCAGTGCCCTACGGTAATGTGTCTCAGTGAGTCTCAATTCACCTTTGTTTGTTGCTTTACAGTGCCAATATTTTGGTTCCTTTAGCAGTGAATTTAGATATAGTGCCCATGTTTGACGCTTAAAGGCTTTTTTTCAGAATGAAACTAAGTCACCGTAGTGTAGTTATGTGGCTAATCATGCAAGATTTCATTCCCCCATACCCACATAAGTGGCATTCAGTTTGATGTAAGCTTCAATGGCGGCAACTCACTTTCCCTTAACAAAAAACACGTGGTTAAACTTTGCTAATGGCAATCGTGTTTGATAGAAGCTTGTTTAGCCAAATAAACACCACAGTCATTGCGAAATTGCGAAATATAACGCTTTAGACAAGCTTTTCGCAGCAAACGTCTAAAATAAAACTGTCACTGAAAATTGATAACCCAGTGTCTCGTCGGTAAAACTGGATGCATATGGAATTACCCAAGACAAATACTTTCAAGACGCAGCGACATGGAGAAGCTTATAGTATTTTAATGATATATCCGGTGCCACCCGTGTTCCGTGATGTTGCGTCTTCGTGCTTTCATGTGTGCATGTAACCCATGTCATTTAATATAACTAATCGTGTGTTTGAGCACAAAACGTTACCTCCGCTGAGCTAATGCATTTTAAGTGTACACCGACTAGACAAAGTTATTTTGACATCAACTGAAAGAATGACTGATGTGTTAGTGTCTCGTGCAATAGTAGAAAATTGAAAAGTACGGAACTGATATGTTGAACGTAACTTGTTTGGACCTTAATATTCTTTGCGGCTGAAAATATGTGCAAAATATTTGACTTTGTGCTTCTCATTTCATTGGCATTAAATCGCAATAAACATTAAGGTTGGAGATAGATCCTCTTTTCTAGAAGATTGATCATAATCCGTCTCGGGTATTGGCTTGCCGATTGTACATTTGGATTACATTTATGCGAACATGTAAGAGCTTATATATACTCGATATGGTCCACGTTATTTTTGGAGTGAAGGGATCATAAATATTCACTTCTATATCACAAACAAACACTGTCGTGAAGATATCAAATCCGATTTCATTGGTTGTTTGCGTCAATGGGCAATAACCTGCGCAGTTACGCAAAAGAGTCCAAGTTATTATGATTGTATATTGGGCGCAGCAAACCAGTTTAAATGAGCAACATTGACGAATACAGCTGTAATACACTCCTTATTGTTCCTATTGTGGTAACCATTATTAAAGTAATTACAATTCGCTTGTAGGAGGTTGGAGAAGCGACTGACATAAACGGACCTTTGTGGACGCACCGCGTTCTGGGGCCGATATTTCGAGTTGAATATTACGTGCCGATTGCTTTGTTATTTATGTGCGTTGATGCATGCATCATATACACTGTGGTTAACGTTTAACTGGCTATTGAAATCAAGAGGGTTAAACAAACAACACAACATGTGAACCGGTGTCTGAGGTAAATTAATAGGGTTAGCTGGCAATGACATCCAGCTGTACAATATTCTATCCCCTCTGCACATGTCATATGTATTTCCTCAGTACCTGCGCATATTTCGCGTCCAGATTCAACAATGCATTGAGGTTAACTCACTTCGCTTATGCCGCAATGCCGCAACGCCGCAATGCAGTATCCCATGCCTCGAAAACCGAAAGAAAATCGAAATTATTCTGGGAGTGGCATTACATAAATCTTCTCTGTGCTACTGATATGATTGAGATCTCGTTACAGCTGACCGAATCCATGCTAACAAACAGTCATCTACGAGTAATATGGTTATAACGTCTGGTCCCGTGAGACCTCTCACAAATCTTCTGACATAATCATATTAGTCTTACACCACCCCGTGTTTCACATTGGCAGATTAGGCCAATATGCTGTAGGTCAACAGTCGATTAAAAAATGCGTTAGGTTTTGGGTAGACAGGGCTTTGGGAGGACTGATAATGGAATAAACGAGTTTATCAAACAGGCCGGCTTTGCTGTACGTTGATGGCGCTTTAGAAACGTGTTATTACATACTACCATCAGCTGGATTTATGATGCGGAACTACATTGAGTCGTTAAAGTACTTAAACAGCAATACTTGTAATGATTTATTCTAGTTGATATATTTTTGGTTACGAGGATAGATTATTTTGCCCCACATGATATGTTTACTACTTTTATTGCACACAACAAAAATGCGCACACAATAATCGAACATTCATATTCTTTGAAGCCAATGGTGACCCACGTAAGAACTTCTTGTAACCTCGACTTTATCTTTTGTGGCTTGTCTTTTTGCCACATTTTCGGTTGCTGTTGTCATTGGCACGGTACATTTGTCGGGATACACAACGGAAGTGCGTGATCATTAACGATGATAGCCGCTTCTAATAACAATGATGGGTGCCAACCTATCACTGTTCTTTCACAGAAGGGTGAATTGAAGGTAGTTTAAGCAGCACATTAACTCAGTCCGGGTTGGCATGGATACGTTAATTCATGTAAGGGAACGTCGGCAAAGACCCAGTTTTAATGGAACCAGTTATCTTTTCGATGGGAACGACCATATAAAATTCTCGTTTGCCCCAGCATAGCATCATCCTCATTACCATTTGCACTAACAGCAATGCTTAATAATTCCACATTTCAACATGCTGCAATTGCTTATCATTATCAACAAAACTAGTGGACGGATCAGTTCACGGCTCTTTAGTTATGACACAATGCATACAGGTCCCGTATTTGTAAATATGTATGCACATTGGATTGCTTCAAGATGCTGATTATATCATACAACTATGTTTGATATTAATTGCTCCCTTGCTTTAAATAGACACATGATTATCCAATGCGTCACGAAATGGCATTTTGTTCAAATGGCTGACATATATACAATTCTAGAGGTAACCAGAAATAAACCATGTTTCTGCAACGATATGGTAGAAAAATGAATCAGACTGAATCTAGTCCGATAGCTTTATGATTCCTGTGTATTCCGAAAGTGGTTATGCACGACCTGATTTTACATTGCTGATTATTTTTACCCACTATTGTATTGTAATGCCTCATATTCTAATTTTTTGATCAAAAAGACTATAATAAAAACTATTTCTAGAATTAATAAAATGGTTTGCCCATTTCGTGTACGATATCATTCGTCTCGAAGCAAGATTCAGACAGATTATCTTGTACAAGTCAAGGAGCACTGCACAAGCCACAATTTACTGCCAGTTTTGATCATATGTTGCATGATGCTACCTCCATGATTCAGAAACTTATTAACAGCAATATGATTTGAAATGTTTTCGGCATTTTCTATCGAACGCATTTTTTCAAATGTGCTTAATATTCTTTTAGTTTATCTGAATCTGGTATTCGGTGCTTCAAGATACCTTCCAATGGTAAAAGCGAGTGATTTGTGAGCATAACCAACCATACGTTGATCTCTATCACGGGCTTAATAAAGGGCGTCAACAATCATCGCTCACGTGGATAGATGTTGTCAACTAAATGTATGACGCCACAATACTACCTACCATCAAACTTATAAATACTTCCACTGTTGAACTGCATGAAACTGTTGCATTTTTTTAACATTTATCTTGCCATTATGTCACTTATATTTGGATTATTTGCACATATTAAGTGAAGCAGATTCCTGTTCAAGTCATCCTTTAAGCATCCCTTCTTAAATTGATTAATCAAAATATGGTTGTCTATGACGATACCTGTACATATTGTGAATTTAAACTTGCAATCGGCATGGTTCATATCTGAATTAAAACAGATGCCTGCCATCAGGAAATGAGAAATTATCTACTTACTTTCAATATATATATATATATATATATATATATATATATATATTGCAATATATATATATATATATATATTAAACATATGCCTGCCATATATATATCTATATATATATATATATATATATATATATATATATATATATATACGAGGCGTGCATGATATATATATATATATATATATATATATATATATATATATATATATATATATATATATATATATATATATATATATATATATATATATATATATATATATATATATATATATATATATATATATATATATATATATATATATATATATATATATCTCATGCACGTCTCGTACGCCAATTACAGCTCATAGAACAACGTTGAATGCCACAAACATGATATTGCGTAATTGATATCATGATCGCGGTGAGGCATTGAATACGCAATGCGCAATTTTCATGAGCTGTAACAAGACATATTTTGGTTTACGGTCTTCCAACTTACTTTCCAATAATGGATTTATAATTTCAACACTGTAACTATCTTCATGCTCGAATTGACAGGTTACTGTATAAAGCACTCCCTCAAAAGGCACAAGCCACCATTTAGTGAAATGTGGCTACCCTGAATCACTCTAGATTCCGCTGGGTCGTCATTGAAGTGAACGTTGTTTTTGTAAAGCTTAAATTTACCAGCCAGAACATCATTCTATGGATTGCGCGCCCGCATTGCTAAATGGTTTTGTTAGTAGATAAACAAATAAACAGCGAGAAAAAAACTACTAGATGCATTGTGAGAAAGTCAGTTTTGTAAATTATGCCACTCTTTAAATCACATAAGAGCACAACCTCCCATTTGATACATCTGTTAAGCAGGTTATCCATATATGTCATTACATTTCATGGTTTCGAATGTTATATTTTGATCAAACAGACGGTACTGCTGGATGAGATTTTGCATTGGTATTGAAGTCAGCCACTGCAAACATCCTGGCCACAACATGTTTTCAGCCGGGATACTTTCCACTACGAAGGGGACAGTGATGACCTGGTGTAGCAACAGTTACGCATGCTGTATTGGAAGAGATATCGGGTAAATACTGGTCCTGCAGAATACTCTCAAGCCGACTGGAGATGAATGTAGTTGGCAGCATTTTGGATCACTATTTAATGGTATTCTATGTGTTTGAGAATGGGCTCATTGCAACGTGACAGCGGTCAGATGAACTTTAGAGAAGTTTAGAATACGCTTGACACCTTTGACGACGTCGTTTATGTCCTTGACAGATATATAACCACGCAACAAGAATGCGTGCAACTACGCAGTAACTAAAAACTGCAATAAAGCGCTAACAGCTTGACAGGTAGAGAACATGCCCCCAGTTCCAGGCAAAACCGCTTCGAGCGACGGCGGCATTCCTAACTGCAGCGACGGAAACCAAAGAATGTGAAGGCATGAATTGGTTTTAATTCAGGCGCCCTTGAAAAACAAGCTGTCGTCCAGAAAATTTCTGGTGTTTTTTTTTGTACCAATGGTTCCGGGACGACAATAGGTAAATATATCGTGTGCTAGAACAGGTCGTCGGAAAAAACTGTGCAACTTTCTCAGTGAAAGCCTCCTGGCTCAAGTCAACAGTGGAAAATAAACATCACGGCAATTCTTGCATGGGATTGCTTTTCCGGTAGATGGACATTTCAGGAGATTTATCTCTGCACCCTAAATTACCACTACTTGGAGACTCCACCAAACCGTAATCGCTTACGCGTAAAACATATGTACTGCTGTTACTTTCTTGCCAGGTCTTTTATATTGTTAAACTGTGTATTGTTGATGTGTCGAATCCACTGCCTCACTTGCAAATTACAGCTGGGAACGACGATTATCCGAACGAAAGAACAACTGGTCCTTCTGCTGTATTATCGAATCGAAGTCGCTTGGTTGGTTCCATATATCCCATATATTCGTATCGTTCCTATTAATTACACGGCAGACTAGGTCAAATTATTGTCCGATATATACATCAGTCAATCAGTGGCTATGCTGGTGTGTAACATCATCAAACATTACAATCACGCCGCCGGCAGTGAAGAGGTATGCTACGGCATATCATGCTAGAGATCAAACTGACAAAGGAGTAGCGGTTTTGTTTAGAAAACATGGCCACTAATCGCATGCCCTTTTGCTGAAGCATATACGTTACCATATTTTTTTTTTTTACCCATCTGAAGCACACGCATTATTGGCTTAAATTGATGGCCCTTTACGTTACCAATCGATAAGTAACAGAGACAAACCAGCCGGGGGCACGCCACTCTCCCCACCGTATGCTACATTGTGCTCGTTATACTCGTACGGTTACACTTTAACACTTGGGTAGCATTTCTCGTTGCATTCTCAGCATTTGCAAGCAATTGCATCTTGATTTACTACTGCCGATTAATGCGTTGTGGCTTTGCAACTGCCAAAAGACTGAGATGTATATATATATATATATATATATATATATATATATATATATATATATATATATATATATATATATATATATATATATATATATATATATATATATATATATATATATATATATATATATATATATATATATATATTATATATATATATATATATATGTCTATGTATATATATATATATATATATATATATATTATCTATTTTATGCTATAAACCTCCATGTTTTAATTAATCATTCAGTATATCCTCAAGTTGCAATGTGGTATATCAATGCATCCTAACCATTATGTTACAATTGTAACAGTATCAGTCGTGTGCTATTGCATAAGCACAGTATTGCTCGGCAACGATATGTTCGACATACACTTTATAAATATGATCCACGAAGCAAGAAAATGGACCTACAAGGACCCCTCGGGTTACAATATCAAATTTCTCTCCAATTTGATTGCTGTAGACAACCAAAACGGACAGCGTATCCCACTGTAGCTGTGCGGCGTGGCTAAAAATGCCGAGCATATCAATTATAATCAGTGCGACAAGGGACAATTTTAGAGGGCGAATGTCTGCCAATAATTTGGCCGAATGTATTCGGTGAGTAGTATTGCTGCACATGCATGGCATCAAACCTGCATAAAGACTGAAGTTTTGGCTGCGCCCATCAAGTTGATTGGACTTTGATCGACTCATCAATTATGATAAGGGCTTTTTGTACCATAATAACGCAGCATATATATTGATTTCATGATCTAATGTCAAATATTTGTGTTAACCAAAAACTCGATAGGCATCTGTGTGAGCGATCGGCTGGCGTTTTTTTTAAGGAGAAAGTTGATTGGCCCAAGTTATGCAGAGAGACTGATTTGTCAAGCAACTGTTTCCGCAATTAAATCAGGGTGTCGTTCAATCAGAAGCAATCGTCGTGACTAAAGAAGCTTGGCTTTCATGCGAGGGCTCATCCGCATGTGTATTTTCTGCAAGCCAATAAGTTTACAATGATTATTTCAGCATGCGCTTGTCGTTCACAATGAATACGCTGCTGTTTCGTTTGACTGGTTTATTGTGCCATAGTGCGCCCCTTAAATGCCATTAGTATGTTGTTGATGTTTAGAGCTGTAGTTTTCGATTGATAATCAAGCAATTCTAATGAGGGCTATTTGAGGTTAGAAATCACTGTCTTATCACACTGCCGAAGAAGACAGACAACGTTATCAAGCAAACCACTGCATTGGCTTAATTAGATGATAAGGAACCGGTAACATAAAGCTACTGACGAGGAGCTTTGTACTTACGCTCACTCGTCTTCTCCTACAACGAAGCCAATCCACACCTCATTATCGATGGACATTTCGCAGTGCTTTGGTCTAACCGAGGCCTGAATAAACTGTGCCGTCTTAAGTCACCGCATTGCTTATATTTTACCACCTTAGTCATTGCCTTTGCGATCAACGAAGGAAGTGCAAATAGATTGGTTAACATTGACTAGAACATATAGTGGGAAATAATCTATTGACCATAAGGTTTTAGCGACGCTAGGGGTTTGGCAGCATAACGTGGGATAATTGTCTCGTGTTGCTTAACTTACTTTACAACATCTTTGGCAAGAGGCCAGGAATTAAGTTTGTTTGTATATTTATTAATTGGTCAAGCTGCTGCGCTTGAAAGTCGAGCAGCATGAACCGGTTGATAAGTGGAAATACGTATATAGGGGCGGGTCTAATTAACACGGCGCATGACTCTGTCTTGACGGCAAAGTGGTTAATTGTTTGCTTTCTCGTGACTCGATTGTAAAATGAGATAACCTTTCAATTTTTCTCAGGGGTTGATTACGTGAAGTTGTCAATACGTGAATCAATACGTTGCCAAAACTACTTGCGCTGTAAGAACGTCGACCCTCAAGCGCGGGGTTCAGGTGCATTGTAAGGGGGCTGTCAAAGCATCATTATCATCGTCATCATGCGCAGTCACTATGACAATTTCTTGCTGAATGATCTGGATTCGATTATGTCACTGAACATACAATCCGTCGCAGCCGTCACCATTACAGTGACTGCAATCTATTTGCGGTTATACAAAGCAAGTACTGGCTGCTGGCCGATAGGATCACATGGACACACTATAAACGTATGCATATTTTGCCGTGGCTAGTCATCATACGGGCAATTCCACACAGCGATGCTCTGTTTACGTTCTTCTACTACTTACGATTAAGTCTCGGCATCCTGCTATTACGCTATAACGCTATCACTTTTAATTATACGAAATACGCAATGTAGATAGCATAAATGTTTTCCCAGACTGCGACAAGGCATCGATCATACGAAACTGATTAAACACCCTCCCTATTATTAGCGAGGGTGACAATTTGTACTTAGCCTTCGGCAGATATATCAAAATAACAAATGCAGCTACACTACCAGGTAATTAGATAGAAACGTGAAGAATTCCAAGCGAGCCAGCTCACTACGCATAACGATGCTCCGTCAAACAAAATCCTTCAAACCACATTATATATTCGGTTCAACATATATTTCAAATTCTACATTACAACAGAGCACATGTCTACCGATGTGCATTGTTATTGTCGTGACGGCAATAACAACAGGGACCGGCAGACCTGTCCACGACGTTGTACAGCAATGTTAAGTCAAAAACATTGCCGAGGTCTTGGAATATGTGTAGTATTACAGCTGGTATGAATACTGTCATTTGCAACAATAACGCCCCTATACAGCGAATCGAGCAAAAACAATGATTCATAAAATATAGTAATACATTTTTGTTTAAGAAGAAACTGTTGCTTGTAATACTTATTATTTTTCGCCAAGTATCAAAAATAAACCCAGCAGCGTTACATTCAAGTGCAGTATGTGCGGAGCATTACCGCTAATCTCCTACTTTCTGCCCAGCCATTCTGCTATCACTAGCGTAACAGTCAATTAATGGTGCTAAACTTTCATTGACTATCCGGCAATTTAAAAAAATAGTTTTCTTTTTTCTCTTACATGTTGATAAATCCAGGGGATGCGATCTATCTTGTCATATTCTAACACTTATGTAATCATTTGAGAGTGATATGGTCGGAACCGTTTTGGTTGTACATATGACGTAAGGCTAATCCGAGGTTTACAAATACTGAGCTTCGAAACTTAGCAACCGGAAAGTTTGTGTTGGTGCTTGAAGATTAAGCTGGTAAAATATGGACTGTATTAGGCCGTCTGTGCATCAGTTACAAAAGTGTCAATTATGCATACGTTACTTCAGTAAATAATACTTGGCATGGCACTACTATACTCTTGTTCATCACAGGGAGAGCTCGTAGATTCAAACATAATCTATTACCTATTGTACCGATGTAGTCGGTTGCCAAAGCTTAGTTTTGCAGCTGCACTAACAATGATGCAGGAGAGCAGATCTGAATTGCTTGCCCAATAGCCCGAGTAGGCGTTGAGCATATTGAAAATGCAATTACAGTTGTCACAGATTTGATTGCATATAATTCCCTCCATGGATTATGCAGGGGAGGGGGAGGGCTAAGGCTGTCAATTGACCCGCCCTATGAACAGAGTGAATGCAAGTAGTGGAACATTCTTTGTGCACAGAGCATACATGTGCTGTTGTCAGATATGAGTGCTAAAACTAAATCAGTTCTGCCTCTAAGTGTCCATGCCACCGAGGACATATCATAGACCCGTTTGGCTGGGAAATAATCCCAACCCTTATGCAACCGACTTTATACGAGATATACCCTTTCATTTGACGGAAAGATAATGTATCTGATGCACATTCACTTATACCGTAAATGTGCGTCAGCTTATCTTGCAAAGAGTAATGAGCTTATTGCAGAAGCAGTCAATATTTTTCACGTAATTGGTGTTGGTGTCGATAGTTTTGCATCCTTCACGCCCAATCCCATCGTAGAAGTTAGCCTGGTTAAACAAGCCAATAAAATAGAAACTTTGTTTTGAAACCCATGTTGTGCGAGTTAACCACTGCATATAATTTAGATTTGTTTAGTGTGGTCATACGTTGCTTATGATTAAATATTATAACGCTGATATTGTCTTAGGCAATCGCGATTGCATATCATCCATAAGATAACGATCGTTTTCCGATTAGCATGATATGCATCATATTAGCGAATAGTTGTAGAGCCGTGTAGTGTGGCTTGTTGTTTATTTTTCTTTGTCAATCCCTTAATTTGTTAAGCATTCGTGGCGAGAGATCACTTAAACTATCGAAAGTTTCAAAACGTTGGAAACTCGCTAGAGATTAAGTAAGAAAGGGTATAATTTATGGAAACACTCATCAAACGTAACTTCTCTGGTATCGCACCTGTTCAGAGAGAAGACAGCTGAATCAATGTTAACAAAATGTCAAAAACAAATTAAGTTTTAGAATCGTCCGGTTTATCTAGCTGCACAGTTATGTTTATCTTAAAAAAGTATGGCGTAAATGTTGGGAAACGGGTTGATCACATAAACAAATTAGAATGTTTGATTGTTTTCGAAGAATCTACATGATTTATTGCAAAAGTATTTCAGTCATAACGCCTTTAACTTGCTCAGGGCCAAATGCTTTTATATATGCTTTGCATAGTTTTTGGAGATTTTTCCCCCTCCTTTCTAGTAAGCCTAGTTTTTAAACCTTGCGTATCGTTGATGGTTTTTGTCAATCCCAAGGTATCTAATCTAAAAATAGATGGCTATTTATAATCTAGTATGTTAACGAAACAGTGCTAGCGGCGGATTTATTCGTGCTTCTTTGTATGAATGGTGTGGTGATTCATTTTTCAATCCCCTGCACAGTCAGTCATGGTCAACTTAACGTCAGCCTGTACGTTGCGCAGATTTGACAGATCGGTAACAGCGGTCATACTTTTTTATATATATTATAGGCGTTTATCTGTACATTCCCTTCCTATACCGTTATAAGTATGGTCACACAATTCGCCATAACATACGACCTGGCTTAACTTATACCAGTTTTATCGGTTGGATGGGTGCAAGCAGCAGTGCTTGCGACATTGTCTTTACATTGCCCGTCGTAAACGCCCCATGCGATGATCGGTGGTTATGAACATGCCAGTGCCTGTTAGACATTAGAAATGCTTGAATACCCTCGAATATAAAAGTTGTGGCAATTGATGCCGGAGACACGCATCGACGCGTGAGTTTAATTCCATATAACGTCTAAAAATCCTATGCGTATCGTGTAAAATGTTGTATGATGTACCGCAATAGGTTTTATATAAGCGAAGAAATCCGAAAAGGCGCCCTTAGTTTATACACTAACTCTTCGTTGAATACATTTTCAAGACGCAGCAAAATATTTCTACAAGGCTTACTGCTCAGATGTCGCTGTTACTCGTGCCATTGGTGAAGTATGGCATGTCGATAGATTTTGGCGAGGAAAACAACTTCAGATATATTCGTGAATGATGGATTACCTGCAGAATCCCAGATGAACTACGCATTGCAGCATTTTATCCTTTTTTAACCTTAGTCAAAAAGAGCACAGGACAACAGGTTTCCCGAAAACATAACACCTAGTGGGTGGAATTAGAATCACATAAGACATCGTATTGCCAATTCCTTTTTTCATGCAAGCCAGAGCTTAACTAACCCATCCCTCATCCCCGACAATGGATACATTATTGCGGCGTTCATATTCCTCATAAGTATGGTATTCACAAAGAACTGTATTTAACTATGATTTGAGTACACGGTGTTCTTACAGCTTGCAGTCAGATGAAAATTTAGAGCCACGAATCCTTACTCGGTTAGCTTCAGTGACAGTGAGCGTTTTATGCGACTGTCCTCCCGCAAAACGTAATATGTGATGCGTAACGTAAAGAGTAAGCCATTCCATTCACGACTTATAAATTAACGATATTTCTAGCGAGTAAAATGCGCTACAAGACCTGTGATCTTGCCATTCGCTAAAATTACACGTAGGATTATTTTGACCGTTATCAACGGTTACTATTGTAGAGCAAACGAGAAGAAACGAGTGCGCCTTTATTGGTTGCTACATTTTTGTTTGCTGTCGATATCAAATGATCTCAAGTCAATCATCGTATATAGTCATATAGCACAGCATAATTGTCGACTCTTTGTACTCCATTTACTCTATTGTTTTACCGACATGGTTGCACCCGTGGCCATGCTGGTGTTGCTAACTGTACCTGCAGTCAAAACGTTTAATAAATGAATCGAGGGAGAGTTGAAAAGTCAGGATTTGAGGATTTCAAATTAATATACAAAAGAGTACCATAACTAATATAAGCTATGAATTTGTGTACAAAGCATATAGAGAGTGGATTAGACGCAAACTTTTGGTTCAGGGGTGTTGCTTATGTCTCGCAGCCTTTGCACAACGAATAATGGATTATTAATTAAACTTGAATATGTATGCTAGTAGGATAACCCCAGGATGCTGATCATATCACTCAACATTGTAAGATATTAATCGCTCTCGTGCTTTGAATAGATACCTGATTATTCTGTGCATTACAGAATGGCATGTTGCACAAATAGCTGACACGGATACAATTCTAGAGGTAACCAGAAACAGACCCACGCTTCTGCAACGAAATTGTAGAAAGTTGAACAAGACACTGACTCTTATCTGACAACATTAGGTTCCTGTTTGTTCCGAAGAGTTTGCATAACATGATTTTACATTGCAGATTATCTTTACCCACTAATATGTAGAATATAAATATGCTTCATATTCTTACTTTTTAATCAATATTACATTAATCACAAGCATCATTTGTATTATTTAAATAGTTTTAATCGTTTATATAAAATGTTGCGCTTTTCTGCTATGACGGTGACAGTAATCCGGACTGTTGAGGCTGTTTTGCCCATTTCTTGTACAATATCATCATTCCCGTAATTTTTCTTCGGTATTGCATAGTTACTAAGTTAGGTTTTTTTTATTCCAGTGGAAGAAGAAATAGCAAATAAGATTTAGACCACACACACAAACAAGAATGATTTATATGACTTGTGCATTCCCATTCGTGAACCAATATCTATACATCTCATTAGTTTTTCCCCCTGAATGGCTCTCTACTTAATCATAACGACGTACAAAGTGACACTTATCCATGGCATCACATTGGAAAAGCTTCGTAGTCAACCGGCAATCTCATCGAGATAAAAGCCCATTTAATTGACCGAAGTCGTAATTCCTTATATATGGTTATTGTTCGCACATTTCGAGGTCACTGGGAAATAACAATCAATTCAAATGAGCCTGATATGATAATCGCCTATGTATTCAAGAGGATTGAAAACGCTTTAGAAGTCACAGTTAAGATGTAAAAATCGTTTCCAAACAGCACCCACAAATCGACAGTCGTATTGATAACGCGTAATAAACCTGGAACTGTTCCCGTTAAAAAGAGATGTTACCGCATACAACGCAAAGCAGATAAATTACTTACGCAAAACACTACCCACCGTCTTTCAGATTAGGATACGCTGCATAATACATTATTAGATATTTCAACAGTAGCGTTAGTGTGATAGGAGCCATTCTGTAGAACGGAATTCGTGACACCTAAAAATACTCTACGAATGAGCAGTGGTAGCCAGTTATGAAGCAAGTACAAACAGACTTTTTTCGTTCATTTATCGATTTCCGTAATCATTAAATATAAACATGTTGTTAAGCAAAATTGATATTTTCGCATATACCTCATACTGGCCATTTTAACACACTGAAAAATGGTTTATATGTGAGAACTATTGACGTATCTTAACGTTTCTACGCACATTCATGTCGACGTTGTTCATCTGCTTATACTACGCTATGAGGGATAATATTAATATTATTGCTTAATGAATTAGAATTGACTGAAACATTTAATTATCCTTCCATGATGTGTTTTAAAGAAACATGCATACCTAAACCCTCTGATAGGGATAGGAGCGTTAGATTTTGCTTTATACCGAAACAGCTAGACATAAAACACCATTTCAGATCGCACCGTGTCCTAAATTGTGCGATTCCTGTGTCACGATAAGTTCGCGCTGGTATTGGTGTTACCGAGAATATGGAGCCCTTTAAAAGCCTTTGATTACTGTGATGGAGCGCGCCTACATAAATCCGGTATCCGAATTATGCCTCGCATGTAAGGCGTCTGAAGGTAATGATAATGTTTGTTGAATTGTGAAGTATATTAATGAATGTATTATGAGTTAAATGCACTATCTCCCTTGCTTATCTAATATAGACAATGTCATCGACACCAAGTAAGACACTGATCATAGCGCTACGTGTAATGAAGCTACTGACGGAACAATGATTGAGGAACGGGCTGCCGGCGCATCACAGCCAACTTCCCCGGGAACCATTCACGGACTTTGCGACTAAACAAAGCCACACCATTGATAAGCTACCGTTGGACACTGCATTGCAACCACGCCTTTTGCCTCACGGTTGAGGAAATAATGCCACTTTGTCAAATATAATCTACGGGTCTGGTTTGTCCTACTTGATTGCACAAATTATTATTTCAACCTAGACCGTATAATTGCACAATAAACTTGGTTGGTTGCTAAACTGGAGCCAATGATATTGACCCTGCAATCATAGCTTAATTGTTTAAGCGGTTTAGCGATTTTGCAGGACGTAGCAGCTCATGCAATACAGATTCGTATATTATTGGCAAAATGGTAGAGGGCACCAAAGTGCACAAATAATCCGATCTATTGCCAAATAACAATTATAGAACCATCTTAATTCAAATTTCATATCGTGCACGAATTGTTCATCTGTCAGAAATGCTTATTTCTACGGTTTACAGCAGGGCAGTCGTTCTATATTAGGAAGTGGTCGCCATGAGCTTGAACCAGCATTTTCCAATCGAAAGTACAAGATCAGGCAGTTATGAAGTCAAACATAACCAATGTCTTAACAACACTGACGTCGTGTATTTACCAATCCCCAGGGCATATTTAATGTTCACTCTTTCCTATTTGAATGTTTAATATTATACTAAGATAAATACTTAACAGCATGAACGGACTATAAATGATTTAAACATAGCGCTAAAATCTCCCCTACACTTCATGACCCTTGGTCTAGAATATAATTATGTTATAAATATATATCAAAACCTCAATGCTATTCATGGAATCGATCTGCTAGCAAACGAGACGCAAGGAGAAAGGGTTGCTAGCAAAAGCGCACCTGCAGGTAGTTCTTATAGCAATGTGGTAGCTGCTGGGAGCCCCTTATGTGCTATTATGCACTATAAAAATAAGAACGACAATTAGTATTAAGTCATGCTGTGCACGTCTTGCGGTCAGTGAGGCACAAAAGCTCGGCGGTCACAGCGCCATCCATTAGGAAGAAGCAACCCAGCTGCGTGTTACCTCATGATTGCGCTACATCCTCAAGCAGTCGAGTTTTGTTATGGGCTTGATTGTGTGAGCGTACTCTACATCTATATAATGAACTCACATCCAAGCATGCTGCGTTCCATGCACACTATTGGGCACAATGTGTTATTGTCGCACTGATAGTTGTTTTCATTGATACC